>JALHLI010000015.1:5675000-5907500 GCA_023349425.1 Anthopleura sola | reverse complement strand
GGGAACTGCATTTTCTTTCTTTTTTTCTCGGTCTTCCAGTTCTTGTACCATTTGTTGTTCAGCTTGTTTTCTTTCCTCCTCTCTTCTTTCCTCTTCTTTCTTTTGTCTTTCTTCCTCTTCTGCCAACTGAAGGATTGCATGCACATATAGTTAATAAATCATACAAACGTCTTGAAGTGGGATTAGAGATCCCAATCCAATTTCTCATCCTAAATTTTACATCCAAGTCCCAGTGACAAATTTTGAAGAAATTCCATTATCTATTGCTAAAAATGTGTTTCTGTTTTTCTACCCTGCTTGCAGAGGTATTTTTCTGTCCTCCATTTTGGCTTTATTAGATCGGCCCTACATGGGGAAGAAAAATAACCTCTGCTTGCAGGGTACTATTTTCCATTTAATTCCCATTTTCATCCATCCCATTCCCAGTACATCAAATCATATGACAGAATTCTAATTCTTTTCTATATTTTTAGGATTGTCTATAAGTTAGTAAAAAGAAAGAAAGAAAGAAAGAAAGAAAGAAAGAAAGAAAGAAAGAAAGAAAGAAAGAAAGAAAGAAAGAAAGAAAGAAAGAAAGAAAGAAAGAAAGAAAGAAAGAAAGAAAGAAAGAAAGAAAGAAAGAAAGAAAGAAAGAAAGAAAGAAAGAAAGAAAGAAAGAAAGAAAGAAAGAAAGAAAGAAAGAAAGAAAGAAAGAAAGAAAGAAAGAAAGAAAGAAAGAAAGAAAGAAAGAAAGAAAGAAAGAAAGAAAGAAAGAAAGAAAGAAAGAAAGAAAGGAAGGAAGGAAGGAAGGAAGGAAGAAAGAAAGAAAAAAGAAAGAAAGAAAAAGATCGAAAAGAAAAGACATAAGTGCTAGTAATCTTTTCATAACAGCACCAAGTCTGTAAGTCTCCTTCAATCAAACTTATCCACAAGTAAATTGCTCCCTCTGTTAGTCTGTCTTTTCTGACTTCTTGATTGCCTAAAGTTTTGTCCCTATACTAGCAGCTGTTTTTAGCCTTTTTAATACATATTTTTCAAATAATATCTACCAGTAAATCATTTTTATTGTTACCTTTTCTTAAGCATCCATAATTCTGTAGTGCTTACCTTTGTTTCATGGAAATGAGTTAACGTAGGGATCTCACAATTCAAGCCATGAACAAACAACTTCATTATAAGGAACCAGGACATATTTACAAGCTCACTGATAGTTTTCTTTATGGACAGGAGAAATATCACTCCCTTGACCATCACATACCCTAAATAACTACCAAAATTCTTAGAAAATTTGTGAGATTCTTCCTGAAACATTGTCAACTTTGAATGCAGCACACGTCATATTTCAGTACTAGGTATACTGAAAAGGATGCAAATGAGAGCTGTGTAACAGCTCAAGAAAAATGAAAAGTCTAGAGGGAAAAATGAAATTTTAAGCAAAAATCTTTCTGAACACAAAACTTTGTTTTAAAATTGATTGGAAAATTTTTAGAGAAATGCATAAAATCTTATCATTTGGAATGAGTTCAAATGTTAGTCAGGATAATATAAAGCTAAAAACTGACAGTATATATTATATTTACCATTACAACCTGTAACAGGTGGTAGGTATTGTCTACAATATGTTTCCATGGCAACAGCTTTTAAAATTGATATCATTAGTATTGATCACTATAATGAATCCTGACTAAAATATTAACTAACAGATTACACTGACAGTAACTTCTACATTCTAAGACAGCCAGCTAACTGATAATTTGTAGTTAAATATTCAAAATATATTCTTTATTCCATTATGTTTTTGTTGATTTTTTTTGTCTAAAATATAAAGAAAGTTTATCTGTTCCAGGTAATTTGATTATGATTAATCAGGTGAACTACATGTAGATAGCTTTAGGCTGATTTTTAGTTTGGAAGGCAGGGGGGGAGGAGGAGAGAAGAGGAAACGAGGGGGGAGGGAAGGGGAGTAAAGTAAAGTAAAGAGGAGAGGAGGGGAGAGGGAAGGGGAGAGAGTACAGTCAAGAGAAGAGGTTGCAGGACAAAAGGGATGGGGTCTTCAAGTATAAACAAGAACAATCCATGGATATTTTTGAAAAAATACAAAAAATCAAATAAAAATGACTGTCAACATTACCCTTTTCTTTTCCTGTTCTAGCCAAGATTGGTATTCTTTTTCATATCGTTCAGTTAAAATTCTTTTAAGCTCCTCAGCAAGCTTGAACATTGCTATCAGCTTCTGTGATAAAAAAAAAAAACATGTATGAGCTCAATTAACCAGAACTCTTGGCTGTCTTACCACCACTATCTCTACTACAATCTGCATCACCACCATTATCTTGCAGTGGCAGATCCAGAATTTCGTTCAGGGAGGGTTAAAGCTTTGTAGGGACCACTGCATGCGAAAATGCTGAACCAAAAGAAAAAAAGAGATCAAACCTTGTGTCGGATATCTTGCAAGTTGCAAATTAGGACACAAAGTCTGCCCAGGGAGGGGTGCAACCCTCAGAATCAAAGAAGGAAAATAGGTGCACGAAAACAATCCAGGGGGTGCACATACACCCCCTCCCCCGGATCCACCCCTGATACTACCATTCCACTATTCCATTTACCTATAAAACTTGAGTAGAATTTGAAAATTAATGTAAATATTCGAATAATTTATTGTCTGATTACTTTTTTGTTTTGTGCCTTCTCTTGGGGAGACGCTTTAGCATATTCAACATGATGAGGTAGCTTCTCTACGAATAGACTGAAAAACAAGTAAAAGTTAGGTTAGAGTATAGCGTTGGCCTCTCATTTCTGGGGTCAGGTTTGATTCCTGGACTCAGCATCACATGTGAGTAGAGTTTGTAAAGGTCTCTTGGGACCTTCATTTCAGGGTTTTTCTCCAGGTTCTCCTGTTTTCCTCCCTCTGCAAACCCCATCATACTAAATTCGAATTGATTGTTAGTTAGCCCTGCCCTGACAAACAATTACTTATCTGATATACTATTCTAATATTTACTTACGTTATAAACTTAGTATAGAGAACAAATGCACTCTCATAATTTCTTTCATCAAGATAGACATTTGCCTGTAATAGAAATGAGAGGGGAGAGAGATATCATATTGTGCACATTATTATACAATGATAAAAGCATGTTACTCTGAGAGTCAAGAAATAATTCAGGAGCCATGCAGCTAAAATAAAATCTGTAATATCTTTGGAAACCAATGTTAAAGTTTAATATTTGAATGACAGCCATTAAACATTGTACATAAATGCTTATAAATAACAAAGTTTGTATTTTTCGTTTTCATTTAAATCTTCAAGGTGCAAGTACGTTGAAACTATTTTTAGCTCATGACATCAATAAGTGGCAAGTGTCTTTACACAACGACATGGAAAAATCAAAATATGGATTGAAAAGCTACGACAAAAGTTAAATACAGCACAAGCATTTGCCCTAGGAAATAAATTTTCACTCTAGATTATTATTGGGAAGAAGTTCGGACTTAAGTTTTATTTATATCAAAATATTTGTCAAACGACAACAGGAATGTGACTCAAATTGAGTCACACCAACACATCAATTTTTACGTTTTTTAACTTTTTCAGAACAAAAACTCACCATTCTTTCCATCTCTAAGCCAGACCTAAAGTACCTCTTTGGAGGAATATCATTATTTACTTCTATTAAACTAGCGTAGTGTGATAATAGCTTGATTCTTTCTGCTGGAGTTTTACAAGCTTCGTTGTCCGCCATTTTGAAAGGTTCAACTAAAAACTTACTGTCCGGAGTAGGGTTAGCCGTAATTGTTACTCAGTAGGGGAGGGTGGGGACAACCTTACTATATGTTCTGGAAGTTCTTTGAATTCTTTTGTTATTCTTTTTTCTGCTGTACCTTCGTTACCCTGGAAACAAATACATAACTTAGCATGATATAGCATCACAACTATATGATTCTTATCGATCTATTTCATGACTGAAAATTGCTCAAATTGCAATAATTTTAAAGCGTTTCAAATTTCATTTGTCATTTGTCATCGTATCGTAGCATGTAATGTTTCTGTTGCACTTTCTTGTGGTCAACTGATTGTTCTATTCTACGTTACGAATAGGGATACGGCTCAATGTTCAGCCAGAGTTAAACAATTTATATACTCCAGGAGAAAATTACTTTTAACCTGACATCTCCTAAAAAAGCATAGAGAAGTATAGTTTCCTGCTTATATGCAGTATGCATTTTTTACATTAGTTTTTCTACAATCGGTAATATTTTTGGTATGTAATAAAGTCTGCTCCCAAAAGCTTACTTGTCTTAATTAGTGTCAGATTTATTTCTGTACATCAGTGTGACGGTAGATTTCGTCGGTTGTGTTCTTGTCTTGTGCTATCCAATTTCTGCATGGTAGAATCATTGACGGGAAACTAGGGAGCTCGAGAACAAAGCTGCCGGTAGTTCAGTTCTGGATTCCCGGCGCATCTTGCATTATTTTGAAGACCAAATTTTTGTTCACTGCGCAGGCAATTCCTTCGGAGCCATGTGTAAGCACTACTGCAGGCCTTTTTTGACAGCTATAGCTCTTAGGACTGGTTAATTAAATCTTGTTAGACGTTGTCCTCAAAGCAAGTCGCTGTTTCGGCGTTTTCCAGTAGTTCCAGCTATCCGTTTTCGTTCTCCTGTTTCAATTTTCATTTGTCAATTTTTCTGCAAATGAAGTAGTATTTTAGCTAAATCGAAGCATACTTTTGCCAAAAATGAAAACACCTTCTAAGCGACCAACACGACTAATGTTCACTGTCAAAACTCTAACTTTTTAATACTTTTATTTTAGCTTTTATTTTTGTTTTTGTTTAGACCTCGCTATTTATTAGCTTATCCCTAAATATTTCTTGAAAGACCTCTATTTATTTGCCTTGTTCTCGCTTTTATTAGTACCAGCTCGCAATTCATTAGTTTCCTTTAATGTGAATTTGTCTCCAATTTACATTCAATTTGTAGTTTTTAGATTACTTATAATATTAAATATTAATATATTTGACCATCTGTAAATTATAGCTGAAAACCAATGCGGGGAGCTGTAATAAATGTTTTGTATTGTATTGGAGCTTTACTGAGATTTGACTACGAGTTCGAGTACGACTACGGGCCCAACTACGAGATTTTGTCGCTAAAGATCTTCCACTACAAAATCCGCCAATGTCGTCCTCTGTTTGGCACAACATATCTCTAAAAAACAGTTGAACCAAAGCAAGGACAATTATACGAGTTTGTAGTAGCATCGTACGTAGTCGTAGTCGTACTCGTAGTCAAATTAAAGCACCCTAGTAATATATGTATCAGGACAAGTTTTCAGTTTCAATTAAAGTTTTTATCAAGGAGACTAGCTAAAGCCCTTTGTTGTCCGAGCCTTTGTCAGACGTCGCTTTCCCTAAAGTTGCATCACACAACAACAAAAAAAGGAAAAAAAAGAGAGAATCAAAATATAAAGAGGGATAATTAAAAGTTTGCCGATATATTGATGTTGTTTTTTCAAGCTTTAATCTATAGATTCCTTGTACTGAGGACTTATAGCTTTTCTGGGATCAAACCGTTGGAATCTGAGCTGATCAAACTGAATCCGAAGAGTCTGGTGCCGATATTTCCGCATGACATAAAAGCTTACTTCCTGAAGTTTTAGCGTCATTTGAATTGACGCCCCCAATCACGCCGCACTTGGAAGGAATTTCTACGAAGAACGGTTCGGTGTTAGAGATGTGGAAGCTACTGCTACTGCTTGCGATGGGATCCCAAAGTAAGATTATTAACATCTATATTGTATCTTTATCAGTTATTCAACCATTAGTTTAGATTAATATCTATCTATCTATCTATATATTTATATATCTGATATATATTTTATATTATTTCCATGTATCATAGAGTGCAAACAATATATTCGGCCTTAAACATTAGTTATACTAAAATATCGTATATTACAAAAAAATATATTTCGAATTACATTGCTATAATTTTTGAAGAAAATCTAATTCCAGGATCGCCTGAAATCATATACAGGAGAACTTAACAGTTACTTGTAATTGTCTTCGATTACTTGTTTAAATTGAAGCTTGCTAAAATGAGTGGTGGATTTCACAACAGGTTGTGTATAAGGGGAAAAAGTAGGTTACCTGGAGAAGATGCACATCATGTGCAAAATCAAAGTTCGCTCCTACTTCTAGCAGAATGACCAAGCTAGTATATTATCACACTTCTCATTATTGAGTTCTACCGATCTTAGTGTTCCGTGTTTCTTCCTCAAGAAAACACAGACATGCACACCCACGAATCCCGCTCCCAATTTTTAACTAGGTCAAGCCTAGCCGTAGTGCCTGCGTTCTCTATGTATGCATTGGCGATAATTTTGAATTCCAAGTCTTCTCAAAGCCATGCAGTTAGTAGCTGCGTGTCATTTCCCCCCGTGTCATAATTCTCAAGACTGTTTAGAAATAATTAAGGACGCTCGCGGGCATTGTTTGTGCGCATTGGTTCTGCGCATATTGCGTGACGCGCGCCCACGCATGACCTATGTTTTCCACGATCTGGCATTGTGATTGGACGGTGTCATTTTCTCGGTTCGTGATTGCATATTGAT
The DNA here is from genome assembly GCA_023349425.1 of Anthopleura sola. Classification (NCBI taxonomy): domain Eukaryota; kingdom Metazoa; phylum Cnidaria; class Anthozoa; order Actiniaria; family Actiniidae; genus Anthopleura; species Anthopleura sola. Next base: position 5,900,905 of record JALHLI010000015.1, on the reverse strand, counting down.
TAACAGAGATAACCACGTGAGTCACGAGGTACTAACTGTAATAACTTTTATCAGGTTTCCAGGCTTGTTTTGCCATTAGTCAAAATGAAAGTGTCCGTTCATATCTTGAACACTTCAACACGACACGTAACAATCACGTGACTCCAGCACTAAAAACTGCAGCACGTGACTTCATCGTGAAAACCTTCCAGGACTTTGGACTGGACACGTGGACAGAGGAATTTAAGTCCAATCAGAAAGATGTAAGTTTTGTAGGTCCCGCATTCTCAGTCTGATCGTGTTTTAACGATTTTTTGTAACTAGTTTCCAGGAATCAATATAATCGGCCGTGTCAATGGGAGGTACACTGGGACGAGTAAGGACAAGATCCTCATCATCTCTGCTCACTACGATACGGTGCGGGAATCTAATGGAGTAGATCAAAATGGTTCTGGTATGACGGCTCTGCTCCAGGCTCTAAGACAATACAAGAGCTCAAGTAAGCATGCACAGCACAGCACAGCACAGCACAGCACAGCACAGCACAGCACAGCACAGCACAGCACAGCACAGCACAGCACAGCACAGCACAGCACAGCACAGCACGGCACGGCGCAGCACAGCACAGCACAGCACAGCACAGCACGGCACGGCGCAGCACAGCACAGCACAGCACGGCACGGCGCAGCACAGCACAGCACAGCACAGCACAGCACGGCACGGCGCAGCACAGCACAGCACAGCACGGCACGGCGCAGCACAGCACAGAACGACATAGCCCAGCCCAGCCTAGCCCAACGGCAGGGCAAAAATAAAGCCTTACATTGCTTGTGGTTTATTTCTTCGCAGATGACATGAAGTGCTCTCAAAACTATACTTTGCTTTTCGTGGCTTTTGATCTCGAGGAACTCCAGATGTGTTGGAATTCCTCATCGTGTCCATGTTCGGCAGGATTGTGTGGAAGTAGGAATTTTGTGGCTAACTTGACAAGGTATGTCACCATCATTTTGAAAATGCATACGTAAACGCTTGTAGCTAGTGCCGATAAGGACACAAAATCTGAGATATGTTCAAGCCAATGATGCCTCTTCTGATTCCTAACAGTTTGAAGGCGACTCTACAAGGTGCTTTTGTACTAGAGTCGGTTATGAACTACAACACCACGCCTAATTCACAAGTCCTTCCAGAAGGAGTGAATATTACTCTACCAAAAGAGTCTAAATGGGTGCAAGACAGACAGTTTCGAGGAGACTGGTTGGCGGTTATTGGAAGGAAAAATGATGATTCTGTGCTGAGTGATCAGTTTGTTTCAAACTTCAAACAAGGTATTATGAAAGATCATGGATCTAAAAGAAGTATGCTCAACGCATGAGAACGATTGACATTTTCCATGGTTTTTGTTCTTCTTTTTGTTCTTTGTTGTTTTTGCTTCTCGTTCTCTTTTATAATTTTCATTTGCTTTTCATAAAATTCAGGAATACAACTGAAAGAAAAAATCAAGAAAAAATTTCTTACTCACATTATTTCTTTCAATACAATTTCTTTCTCACAATGTGTAAAAGTACCCTTAACAACGATGCAGTTTTCAGTTTACGTAAACGTTTTGCTGTATAATTTTCGTGTTTTAGATGATTACAAGGTGCTCAAAGTCCCCTTACCATTCAGTGGGAAACCAAGTAAGATCGGCCCTTCCCAACAAGAAGCAATGAGACACTTTCTCAGAGGCGACCACAAAAACTTTTGGAACAGCAATAACTCCTGGCCAGCGGTATACCTGACAGACACGGCAGATAACCGTGGTTATATGAGGAAATGTTTTCATCAACAGTGTGACAACATGGATCGAGTTACCCCAGAAATGATTACATTCATGGGGAGAACCGCTGATGCATTAGTAGGGGCGGCTCAATCGATGACTGGTCGAGTCTGTGCTGAAGTTGTGAATCCCAAGTCCCAAGCCCATGTGTTAGGTAAGAAGTGGATTGGTCCGCTTTCTTAGGGGTGTATCCTAAGGATGCCGTGATCCGAGTCAAAAAACCCTTCAAATTTCATCGATGCCATGAAACAACCTCTGGTTTGATCATAGTTAGGGAATGGCTAATTCATAGATCGAAATTGAATTTAGCGTCTTAAGTTTTACTGAGAGAGGGAGGAAAACCGGAGAACCCGTAGAAAAACCCTTGAATCAAAAGAGACCCAACAAAGGTGATAGGCGAGTGAACTACTACTAGGCCACTTTTATCGTTGGATGTCGTGACCGCGTCACGCGTTATTTTCACTGCAGTAATCAAGGATCACGCACGTTGCGATATCTAAGCACTGTTATGGATTCTAATGACCTTTTCTATCGTTTCAGGTATTCATTGTATGATTGTTTGGCTCGTGACCATTTTCAGTGTCATCTTCATCTAACTAGGGAGCTAGAGCAGCAAAACAATCATGACCGCTTGTGTAGATGGTGCTTATGATATTTGAAAAATAAAGATGTTTTGATTCGAACTCGTGATGTGTTGAACTCGTATTATAGGATAAAGAAAAGAATGAAGGAAGGAAGAAAGAAGCAAAGAATGAAAGAAACAAAGAAAGAAAGAAAGAAAAAAAAAGAAAGAAAGAAAGAAAGAAAGAAAGAAATGAGAATGAATAAATGAAAGGAGGGAAGGAAAGAAAAAGAAAGGAAGGAAATAGAGCTATCCACAGGGGAAAACTATGACTGTACCATCATCATTAATTTATACTCCTACAATTAGTGTTGCAGTCAGTCCAGGAGAAAATTACCTAGAACTTGACATCTTCTAAAAGAAGCATCTAAGAGAAGTAGTTTTAACTTTTTTAAATCTAGTAATATTTTTGGCAAGTAAGCTGCTCCAGAAAGCCTCTCTTGTCTTCATTAGTGTACACTGGTACAGATTTATCTCAGTCTGTTTTTCCGTAGAGTTCGGTTGTGTTCTTGTCTTGAATTGTGCTATCCAATACACCCTTCTCAAAATCAGCTCGAATGCGAGGCTAACATGGAACACAAAAGAAATGCCACAAATTCCATCGAGAAAAAGTGTGATTTCTTTTGTGATCTATGATAGCCTCGCCTCCAAGATAATTTTGAGAAGGTGCATTTCTGGTAAAATCATCGACGGGAAACTAGGAAGAGCAAAGGTAATTTCTGGATTCCGCATCTTGCATTATCCGCCCTTAAAGAGTAACATTTTGTTCACCCGGCGCGCACTTCCTCCGGAACCATGTGCAAGCACTACTGCAGATCTTTTTTTGCTGAGAAATTTAATTATCAAAAAATTATGTGAAGACATACAGCTAATTCTATTAGCCGTTCCTTTGCGCGATTACCCTGGTTCCAGAGGCGCTTTTATATCAGGCGAACCGTGGCGTGAGACGAGTCGGAGGCGATTTGAGTTTTCTATCAGTTAAGCTGGCAGGCTATAAAATTTGTCTTAGAGGGAGCGTAGCTTTTTTTCGAACTGGACTTTTGTTACTGCTCGGCGAGTGCCGATGACATCGTTTGACGCGCGGGGTATTCCACTCTGTTTATTCAGTGTTTCTTCGAATGTTTGAAGTTTTGTAGATGGATTTTAAACTTTTGCAGTTTCCCCGATTCCCGGAAGATACTACGTCTTATCTTTCTACAGGACATTCCAGGTGCACCACCGGAGGACATTCCAAGACCAAAGGCAATCTTGTGACAATATTTTTACGTGTTTGTTTTGCAAAGCGGGGAAAACCGGTATTGACACCTGAGATAGCTTGGCGCCTAGCATGGAAGTGAGATTCCCAACGGATTCCACCAGAGGCGCTTCTCTCTCGTCTTCGGCTCGTCTCACGCCACGGTTCGCCTCATATAAAAGCGCCTCTGCCATTGAAAAGCGCCTCTGGAACCAGGGTATTGCGCGATACATATATTATCAAAACTATTTTTAAAAGCGGTTAGTCAGTTTTCTTTTTTTGCTGCAAGTTTGTTTCGATTCAATACAAAACTCAACCAAGATGCAGTTTCATTAGAACAAAAACAAATATGAAAATTGAAACAGGAGAACGAAAACGGATAGCTGGGATGGAACTACTAGGAAAAAGCCGAAACAGCGCTTGCTTTCAGGACAACTTTGTAACAAGATTTAATTTACGCGTTCTAAGAGCCATACTAGTTATACAATGGTTTCGAGAGGTATACCGTGGAATATCCCACGAGTCACTTGTAGTTTCTAGTATATACACGAGCCTTTAGGCGAGTTTGTATACAAAGAAAATACAAGTGACGAGTGGGATATCCACGGTATGCCACGAGATACCATTGTATAACCATTTTATCCCACACCATAGAAAATACAAATACGTAGATTCAATGTGCATTGCTTGATGGGAAGGAAGAGTGAGATACCGACGAATATACATTGGCTTTCCTGCTTTCTGATTGGCTGTATTTTCTATGGTGTGGGATAAATACAGAATTATTTTGGTACTCAATTCAAGTTCTTATCAAAGAAACTACAAATAAACTGACCCCTTTGTTTTCCAGTGACTTTCTCAGACGTTGTTTCAACAACGTTACAGCTTTACAGTCAAACTAAGAAAACAGTGAACACCTAAAATATGTCTGGAATGTTTATGTGTTTGATCACAGCGCGGCCATGCAAAGTTTGTTCCTGTTTAAGAGTTTCAAACTTCATATTTTGATTTTATTCTCGTGAAATTAGAGATTTCTATTCGAGACAGACGGATACAGAGAAAGGATTCAATACAACCTTTTTTCATGGTGGTGGGAAACATCTTTTTTTACATGTAACGGCCTAAATTAACATTCCAGACATATTTTAGGTGTTCATGGTTTTCTTAGTTTGACCAGGGAGGTCACTAAGTGCTCACTCACTGCATAAATGCATTCAAAAAGAAGGAAAAAACTTAAAACAACAAGCAGAACAGGGATAAGAATTGGCCGATATAATGATTTGTTTTTTCAAGCTTTATTCTATAGATCCCTTGAAGATTTTCTGGGATCAAACCGAATCTGAACTCGGAAGAGCCTGGTGCCGATATTTCCGCATGACATAAAAGCTTACTTCCTGAAGCTTTAGCGTCATCTGAATTGACGCCCCCAATCACGCCGCACTTGGAAGGCATTTCTACGAAGAACGGTTCGGTGTTAGAGATGTGGAAGCTACTGCTACTGCTTGCGATGGGATCCCAAAGTAAGATTATTAACATCTATATTGTATCTTTATCAGTTATTCAAACATTAGAATTGATATATATCGTATATCAATTTCATGTATCATACTATCTATCGTACTCAGTTCTATTTTTAAAATCGCTTTCTCATTGCGCCAGACGTCAAAGACTGCTAGAAATTACTTAAGTTAAAACTGATATCACAATATCTTAATGGAATAAGTCATTTGAATCAACTGATTCGAGGATTCGGGAACAAGCAAGTTATTATAAGCAGCCACGTGGACGCTTTGCTAAAGCTAGCAGCAGTCAGCTCCCACGATGTAAAAGGGCTAAGGAAAACGTACGACAAAATAGAAGCGCATGTTAGAGGGTTACAAGCTCTAGATGTACCCACATCTACATATGGTAGCCTACTAGTAGTTCCTGTCGGTTCCTAATGAGTAAAATTCCAGAGCAGGAAATACCGCTTGTTGTTGGGGCGAGAGGTTAGAGATGGGGAGTGGAACCTTGATAAAATCACCCCTAACTTTGCTGTGGAAAGAAGTAGAAAATAGAGAAAGGTGTGGGAGTACTCGTACAAGCGCTCAGTGCAACAGAGAGAAAACAGGCCCATAATGTCGGGGCAAGAAATGGTTTAACCACTGCAGCAGCGCTGATTTCTTCCGATAAGAAAGTCAATTGTTTATACTGAAAAGGCAACCACACATCAGCGAAATGTCCTGTGATAACCAACGTTAGTGAGGAAAGATATTCTCAGGAAAGAGGGACTACTTATCGAGAAATTGCGAATCTAGATACTCGTGCAGTAAGTGCACTGGCAAGCATCACATCAAGCATCACATGTCGATTTGTGATATAAAACAGAACCACAACACAGGATTTTCCAGTCAGGAAGCTGGGAACGCCCCCTACTCCGTGAGCACATCAAACACACACCACGGGCGCCAGAGTACAGGCTGCTTTGGTACGGCTGACCTTTAGTAGCGAATTAACATCTAGCTCCGGTTTCAATCTCGCGATGTTTGTCTGTTTAATATTAAGAACCGATCGTAGGTCACTCGGAATTGATCGGTAACGTACTTAACGAGGTTCCGAGTGACCCACGATCGGTTCTAATAATTGTTTGACCGTTGAAAACAAAATATAGCGTAAGTCTTAATCCAAACGTGGAGGCGATTCTGGCGCCCGTGATCCAAACGTGGAGGCGACTCTGGCGCCCGTGAATGGTCTTCTAAATTCATACGAGCCTTATTATTAGATGTTATTATTATTCAGTTATTATTATTTATTTATAATTTATTTATTGTAAAGTGCCTAGAGCAGACTTGGATAGGCGCTATATAAATTGTATATTATATATTATTAGATCTTTCTTGATTGGTTAACAGAGATAACCACGTGAGAGTCACGAGGTACTAACTGTAATAAACATTTTACCAGGTTTCCAGGGTTGTTTTGCCATCAGTCAAGATGAAAGTGTCCATTCATACCTTGAACACTTCAACACGACACGTAACAATCGCGTAAATCCAGCACTAAAAACTGCAGCACGTGACTTCATCGTAAAAACTTTCCAGGACTTTGGACTGGACACGTGGACAGAGGAATTTAAGTCCAACCAGAAAGATGTAAGTTTTGTAGGCCTAACATTCTCAGTCTCATCGTGTTTTAACAATTTTTTATAACTAGTTTCCAGGAATCAATATAGTTGGTCGTGTCAATGGGAAGTACACTGGGACGAGTAAGGACAAGATCCTCATCATCTCTGCTCACTACGACACGGTACCGGGAACAAATGGAGTAGATCAAAATGGTTCTGGTATGACGGCTCTGCTCCAGGCTCTAAGACAATACAAGAGCTCAAGTAAGCAGTACCACAAAGCACAGCACAGCACAGACCGACATAGCACAGCACAGCACAGCACAGCAGAGAACGACATAGCACAGCACATCACAGCACAGCACAGCACAGACCGACATAGCACAGCACAGCACAGCACAGCACAGAACGACATAGCACAACACAGCACAGAACGACATAGCACAGCACAGCACAGAACGACATAGCACAACACAGCACAGAACGACATAGCACAGCACAGCACAGCACAGAAGGACATAGCACAGCACAACACAGCACAGAACGACATAGCACAGCACAGCACAGCAGAGAACGACATAGCACAACACAGCACAGAACGACATAGCACAGCAGAGAACGACATAGCACAGCACAGCACGGCACAGATCGACATAGCACAGCACAACACAGCACAGAACGACATAGCACAGCACAGCACAGCAGAGAACGACATAGCACAGCACAGCACAGCACGGCACAGATCGACATAGCACAGCACAGAACGACATGATAGCACAGCACAGCACAGACCAACATAGCACAGCACAGAACGACATGATAGCACAGTACAGCACGGCACATTTCGACATAGCACAGCACAGAACGACATGATAGCACAGCACAGACCAACATAGCATATACAGAATGACATAGCACAGTACAGCACGGCACGGCACGGCACGGTAGAGTAAAACAAAGCCCTACATGTGGATTTTGTCTTTGCAGATGAAATGAAGTGCTCTCAAAACTATACTTTGCTTTTCGTGGCTTTTGATCTCGAGGAAGATCCACAATCTTGTCAGGCCCAACCTTGTTCATGCAATGGAGGACTGTGTGGAAGTAGGAATTTTGTGGCTAACTTGACAAGGTATGTCACTATCATTTTAAAAAGGCTTGCGTAATTAAACGCTTGTAGCTAGTGTCGATAAGGACACAAAATCTGCGATATGTTCAAGCCAATGATGCCTCTTCTAACTCCTAACAGCTTGAAGGCGACTCTGCAAGGTGCTTTTGTACTAGAGTCGGTTATGAACTACAACACCACGCCTAACTCACAAGTCCTTCCAACAGGAGCGAATACTGCTCTACCAAAAGAGTCTAAATGGGTGCAAGACAGACAGTTTCGAGGAGACTGGTTGGCGGTTATTGGAAGGAAATATAATGATTCTGTGCTGAGTGATGAATTTGTTTCAAACTTCAAACAAGGTATTATGAAAGATTTCTTTTTCATTCTATACGAGACAAATACATATTTTTCATTTTCTCTGGTTTCTGCTCTTTGTTTTTGCTTCTCGTTTTCTTCTATAATTTCTTTCGGGAATTACGACTAAAAAAATATAAGAAAAATCTCATTTCTTACAATACATTTTTTTCTCGCAATGATTTAAAGTACCATTAACAACGATGCAGTTTTCAGTTCACGTAAACGTTTTGCTGTATAATTTTCGTGTTTTAGATGGTTACGAGGTGCTCAAAGTTCCCTTACCATTCAATGGGAAACCAAGTAAGATCGACGCTTCAATACAACAAATGATGAAGCCCTTTCTCAGAGGCGACCACAAAAACTTCTGGAACAGCAATAACTCCTGGCCAGCGGTATACCTGACAGACACGGCAGATAACCGTGGTTATATGAAGGAATGTTTTCATCAACAGTGTGACAACATGAATCGAGTTACCCCAGAAATGATTACATTCATGGGGAGAACCGCTGATGCATTAGGAGGGGCGGCTCAATCGCTGACTGGTCGAGTCTGTGCTGAAGTTGTGAATCCCAAGTCCCAAGCCCATGTGTTAGGTAAGAAGTGGATTGGTCCGCTTTCTAGGGGTGTATCCTAAGGATGCCGTGATCCGAGTCAAAAAACCCTTCAAATTTCATCGATGCCATGAAACAATCTCTGGTTTGATCATAGTTAGGGAATGGCTAATTCATAGATCGAAATTGAATTTATCGTGTTAGGGTTTTCTGAGGGAGGGAGGAAAACCCGTAGAAAAGCCCATGAATCAAGAGAGACCCAACAAACCCCGTTCACATTTAATGCCAAATACAGGAATCGAACCCGAATCTCCAAAAGTGAGAGGCGAGTGAACTACTAGTCCTACGAGTCCTGTCAAGGGCCGGGCATATGATATTCTTCTCTTAATTCTTTGAACTACTACTAGGCTACTTTTATCCCTTGCAATGCGGATCTGGACCGAATATCTCAGAGCTACTAGTAATCGTAATCTTGTGTTGGATGTCGTGACCGCGTCACGCGTTATTTTCACTATATTCAAGGGTCACGCACATTGCGATATCTAAGCACTGTTATGGATTCTAATGACCTTTTCTATCGTTTCAGGTATTCATTGTATGATTGTTTGGCTCGTGACCATTTTCAGTGTCATCTTCATCTAACTAGGGAGCTAGAGCAGCAAAAAAATCATGACCGCTTGTGTAGATGGTGCTTATGATATATGAAAAATAAAGATGTTTTGATTCGAACTCGTGATGTGTAATCGACTAGTAATCGTAATCTTGTGTTGGATGTCGTGACCGCGTCACGCGTTATTTTCACTATATTCAAGGGTCACGCACATTGCGATATCTAAGCACTGTTATGGATTCTAATGACCTTTTCTATCGTTTCAGGTATTCATTGTATGATTGTTTGGCTCGTGACCATTTTCAGTGTCATCTTCATCTAACTAGGGAGCTAGAGCAGCAAAAAAATCATGACCGCTTGTGTAGATGGTGCTTATGATATATGAAAAATAAAGATGTTTTGATTCGAACTCGTGATGTGTTGAACTCGTATTATAGGATAAAGAAAGGAATGGAGGAAGGAAGAAAGAAAGAAAGAAGGATAGAAAGAAAAAGAGAAGAAAAGAAGGAAAGAAAAAAGAAAGAAAGAGAAGGAAAGAATCAAAGAAAGGAAGAAAGAAAGAAAGAAAGAAAGACAGACAGACAGACGAAAGAAAGAAAGAAAGAAAGAAAGACAGACAGACAGACAGAAAGAAAGAAAGAAAGACAGACAGACAGACAGAAAGACAGAAAGAAAGAAAGAAAGAAAGAAAGAAAGAAAGAAAGAAAGAAAGAAAGAAAGAAAGACAGACAGACAGACAGACAGAAAGGAAGAAAGAAAGAAAGAAAGAAAGAAAGAAAGAAAGACAGACAGACAGACGAAAGAAAGAAAGAAAGAAAGAAAGACAGACAGACAGAAAGAAAGAAAGAAAGACAGACAGACAGACAGAAAGACAGAAAGAAAGAAAGAAAGAAAGAAAGAAAGAAAGAAAGAAAGAAAGAAAGACAGACAGACAGACAGACAGAAAGGAAGAAAGAAAGAAAGAAAGAAAGAAAGAAAGAAAGACAGACAGACAGACAGACAGAAAGAAAGAAAGAAAGAAAGAAAGAAAGAAAGAAAGAAAGAAAGAAAGATAAAAAAAACATCAGAGTTTGCACAATAGATCGACTTCACGCGTCAATAATTTGAAAGAAGTGTATGCTTCAAACTCGCCTATTTGTTGCCCAAATGAGAACGTTTTTCGTTTAGACAGAGACTTGGAATTTTGGCAGTGAGTATACGAGACTGTATTCTTCAAAGATCAATATGGGCAAATGTGAATTTATTTATGGACATTCTAGTATTTATTCTATTCTAGTGCTTCGATTCTCTGTGCCTTCTACAGATAACGCCTGCTACCATTCGCTGGACTATTGAAACAAGATTTGTATCCAGCCTAGCCAAATACAAAAAATATTGTACGTTGTTTGATATTTACCAAGAACTTTTCTGTTCTCTATACATTCCTTTGTATTTCTGTTCTCTTTCAATTCACCTCTATTGGTTGAGGCAGCTGATTTAACGCGGAATCAAAAATTTGGAATTCAGGCCATGATTTTAGTGGTTTAAGCAGCTTAGTTGCTTCTCTGACAGCCTGGATTATCAACGACATCTCAAACAACACGTTATCTTTTTTCTCGTCTCGATCGAGATCTTCCCAGGCCATTCTCCTTATCTTGTTGATATTCTTGAACCTCTCCCCGATTAACAACATATTATCCTTTGGCTCATAGGACTTTAAAAATTCAAAACTTGCTTCGGAAGTTGAATTGAATAGGAAAGCTCTCATGGCATTTGGACTGTAAAACGTTTTCTCTAACCCAGACATTTGATCGTTGAGCATGCGCAAAACCAAAGGATTTTTCTGCTGCTGACGTGTGAGTCTAGATTTTGCAGACTCAAACGCATTGGACATATTTACAAATGCTTTAACTGCCCGTTCAAGGTATGTTTTTTGTTTCTCGTCTACTACACTATTAGGTAGGTCTTTGAAGGCTTTTTGCACAGATTTGGCTAATCTTGTCACATTAAATGGCAAGACCTCAGAATCAGATAGATCAAGCAGCATACCCCCAAAAAGCTGTGCCACTAATCTGGAATAACGAAAGTTTGGATCGGCAAACCTTTCGACCCATTCAAAAGTATCATATTGAGTGTGATAAATCGGGGAAGTGTCGAATCTTTGACTTTTGTATGGAAAATACGCGAAATTCGCTACCGACAGACCTAGTAAATGAAGGAATGGAAGATGATCTGTTTGGAGTTGCATGGTGTAAATATGCGGTTCGCCTGGATAATCCTCCGATTTATTCAGGCTCTTAAACATACTGTCAAATAATGTCATTGAACTACTCGCTGGATCTTGAAGTTCTTTAGCATTATTTAGAATAACGTCACCCAATAAAGGGCTTGCTTCTACTTTTAACCTATCTCTACCCATGACGACGTTGTCGATGTTAAAATAAGCTACAGCTCTTTTCTTCAGAAGGTCCACGTTTTCTTGTACCCATTCAGACGAGCCTATTAAGCCTTGCTCTTCTCCTGTCCATGTACACAACTTTATTGTTCTTCTTGGCCTCCATCCATTCTGCTTGAGTTTCCAAAAGACTCTCGATATCTCCATCAGTATTGCTGTTCCAGTAGAAGCGTCACCGCCTCCAAACGTTATCGAATCTTTATGGTTACCAATTAGAACATATCGGTCAGGTTCTTCCGAGCCGGGAATCGTTGCTATGACATTGCGTATCTTCTTACTAACGTGTTCATTGTTGATTTCAATTTTGACAACAGGATGTGGGTTGTCATGAGTTGGCTCTAGGCCTGGTCCAAGTCTGTAATCTACGTCCAAGTCACCCCTCACGTACTCTGGTGCTCTATCTCCTAAAAGTTAAAATATAAACATTCAAATGTATCTATTGTCGCATTGGCAAGGAAACCATAAGAGGGTTAAAGCAAACGAACGTCAGTTAACACGTAGAAAATTCTTCAAAATTAGTAAGGAAGAATTATGGCAAAGATCTATAGTAATACTAGTAGAAAAGCAAAAGAATATGTGTCTTATATGAAGATTTGGAATCTTAGTTAATTATAAACCGTTAACGTGGTTATGACTGTCGTTTGCGAGTAGAAAAATGTCATCAGTAACATGTACACCTGTTATGAGACACAAAAATGTTTTTCTAGGGAAATGACTGAGACAACAAGACTGTAATATCTCGTATCAGTTCTAAACTAAACAGACGTTATCATTCCCTATTCACGCAGCTACATATGTAAACATCAAATGCTTTTCCATATCGAGCAAGGGACTGGAACCAAGTTTCTCAAAATTAACTTTATTCAGAAATACTCCCCTTCACAGTAAAGAACAAATACAGATTAGTAAGAATCAAAAGTTTGAACAAGTTTGTGCAAATTGCAGCGAAATTATGATATTTTGATATTTTTCTGAAAATGCAAAGACTGTATGGTTTGGAAGGACGTTTTGGAAGAGTTTGGATGCCCATAAAAAAATTGATTTAGCCAAACGTTATGAAACTTGGTCAATAAGCTTATTTTATATTACTCTTTCATATCGTGTAATGGGGGTATTTTTCTCGAACTATTATCAAATTATTTTTTTTAACACTCGTACCCAGTTTCTTGCTCGATTTGGAAAAGGCGAATATTGTAACATGTCTCAGTCTATACACCTTAATCCAAAATGGCGCACATTTACATGGAAACGAGGCATCAAGGGCCAAAATGCAAAGAAACAAATGAATATAGGTATTCAATCACCAGTCCGGTCTTTCTTTCCCCCTTACATTCGGGAACACAACAGTTTTGCGGCATTTGATTATAAGAAACACTGTAAATTTGTAACTTTGCACGGCCGGGTGAGTTACATGAAAATGAGGCATCCAGGGCCAAATTTAAGAATTTACAGTGTTTCTTATAATCAAATGCCGCAAAACTGTTGTGTTCCCGAATGTAAGGGGGAAAGAAAGACCGGACTGGTGATTGAATACCTATATTCATTTGTTTCTTTGCATTTTGGCCCTTGATGCCTCGTTTCCATGTAAATGTGCGCCATTTTGGATTAAGGTGTATAGCTAGACTTAATTAGTACACCCTGAAGCCTATGAGCGTCTCCTTGAGTATTAGAACCCCTTAGACCACACCTTATAATGTTTTCATCCCTTTGCTCAATGGGGATTTTGCACACCTTGCGTGACATTTCAAATATTGCTTCGGTGGTCCCGAAAATATCATATCTGGAAAGAGCATCCTAAAATTAGTAAATTTTGAAATTTTGAGGGAAATCAAATAAATACGAACGAAGTTATGAATTTTTAAAGATGACCTTTTCCATAAAGAAATGTATGGAAAATTGTCTTGGGGGGTGAGCTGTTGCCCACCACATACATTTCCTTATAAAAAAGGTCACTTTTAAAAATTCATAACTTCGTTCGTATTTATTTGATTTCCCTCAAAATTTCAAAATTTACTAATTTTAGGATGCTCTTTCCAGATATTTTCGGGACCACCGAAGAAATATTTGAAATGTCACGCAAGGTGTGCAAAATCCCCATTATCCTTGATTTATTTTCTAAAGTCTTACGATAGGTAAATATTGTATAATCTTTACTATATATTTAAGAAATTTTCATTCATAAGTTCCAGTTCTAGTTATGTTTATAGTTCGATTTTTACTCAACCTCTTGTTACTTGATTATTAAGCTTAGAAATTTACTTATTCTTTTACCCAATCAGATCTTAGTACATGAATTATATCCGAGATACCTTTGATTGACACCTGTCACTTATTCAATGCAGTCAGATTACTGTAGTAGATTAGTAAATCAGTAGTACAATCTTGGTCAGTCTACCGTGAACACTTCTTTGACACACCTGCAGAGGGGATCCCAGGGAGAGCATTGAATACACCAGTTTCGTATTCGATGCAAACCGCTGTTTTTGAAGACCACAGACTCATTTGCACAGGCTTAGCCTCGTTTATAAGTCATCTATTCAAAGGCCCCATTAAAAGTCCATGGGATTGGTATTATTTAACTTGCACATTCTTTACATTAAAGTTGGCTGTTGCTAATGATTTGCAAAAGTCAACTGTAATGTAAAGAATGTGTAAGTTGAACAATACCTTTTGAAATCCCACGGACTTTTAATGATGTCGTTGAATAGCTGACTTATAAACGAGGCTAAGTCTTCAAAAACCATAGTAGTATAATATAGTTATACAGTTTTGTAGTTTCAGTCGTCTGTTTTCTAGCCCTCACCTCTCATTCGACTCAGTAAATAACGAGCATCGTCATAGGAGATGCTTTGAATAGGAATGAGTGGTTTAAAATTGAGTGAATCATGGATATCCAGACGCCTCATTCCATACGTGGATGGTAACACTGGAGTGGTAATATCTCCTCGAGAATTAAGTACTGCAATGCCGGAGTAAACAGCATCACCTGGTAACCATGCTTTGTTTGGAAAGGTGTCATTAACTCCTGTTCCCTCTTTTGCGAAGTATCTGGGATCGTCGTAAATGATCAGACCACTTGGCTTTTTATTCTCCAGTATATAGTCAAGCTACAGAATGAAACCCAGAAGCAAGTGAATAATGCTGCTTAAAAACTTATGAATAATTCATAACTCTTTGGTCCAATTGGAGTACCCACTTGCGTGGACCTTTATACCCGATAAAGATCTCTTCATTAGTATTAAAGAGGTCTTTATAAAATATAAAGAATACTAATGAGGACGACTCTATCAGAGATAAAGTGCCTCCAAGTTTAGATGATGGCTTAGAACCTCATCAAGGTCAGTCTCACGAACGATCACCGACGACCCACGAAGTCTAGTCGAGAGCCTTTTTTGGGACTGACTGCACATGACAGTGACGTATAAACCTCGACTGCGCATGACAGTTACGTACAAACTTCTATCGATGTATAAAAGTCCATGTTCGTGACGTGTATGGTGGCTCTAATTCGACCAAAGGTTTATCAATAAATTTGTTTATCAGTTTTTCAAGTAGTTCAAAAAACTGGGTACTGCTATATATTAATTATACATAATTTATTATGTATCTATTAATGTTAAACACTATAAAATACATTCTTACATTCTCATTTCTGCTTGAAATCAGCAAAATATTGTCCCAAAAATCCACTTCCTCGTAGTCAAAGTCCAGCTGTTTTAGAACCCGTGGAGACCCTCTACCTCCAAATACCAGGTCTCCTTCTACAGTACTAGGATCACTAAAAAGCGAACTGTACGGTGTGTACTTGTAGACCGTTCCATTTTGTCCACGGCCCGCTGTTACCTTTACAACGATCAGAAATTTTATTTATATTTCTAGAATCTCGAAAACATTAAAAATGAATTCAAAACGTATTTACTACAGTATAGCGCTCTCACCGCTACATCACCCGATTTGTGACAGCCGAGCAGTCTCACCGCTACACCACCCGATTTGTGATAGCCGAGCAGTCTCACCGCTACACCACCCGATTTGTGATAGCCGAGCAGTCTCACCGCTACATCACCCGATTTGTGGTAGCCGAGCAGTCTCACCGCTACATCTCCAAATTTTGATAGGTAAGCGACACCAACATGTTGTCAATTTTAAGAGCGCTTTTCATAATTCTGCGACCTAACCGACTCCAGGCGTCTGGCGTTTTGGCTTCCGTCAATCAAACTACGAGAAGTTTCCGCGACTCAGCAGGCATTTTCCGCATGGGAATTTCTTTATCGCTCGCGATCGGGATGAACTTAGCCCTTCGTAGTTTCATTGACAGAAGCCAAAGGCTAAGGCGATTAGGTCGCAGAATTATGAAAAGCGCTGTAAGGAGGGTTAAATCCAAATCCGGAGAATTGAGACAGAACAGGGGAGAATTACTAGTAATTTTCGATTCCCCTGGACAGAATGAAATTATCATGGGAAGGGAAAGTCTGTCGTGAAAAGTATCGTAAGGGTTTCATCGGTACGCCAACGTCTTTCTCAATTAAGAAGGGTTTTCAATAGAAAACAAACATTATATATACTTACATTTAGCTGTATTTTTATTTCGCGCTCTACCTCTCTGGTCTCTTTGTTGATTATAGATACTTTGTTTGGTTTGTCTTCTTGAGGAAAGGAGAGAACAACTTCGTACTCAGGCTCCTCAACTTCAAACCCGTATCTCTTCCACGTGTCCCGGATGTAGTCTGTCATAAGTTCTTCGCCTTTTGATGCGACGGGGTGAGGACGTTTTGTGAATCGTCTGGTAATGGATAGAAAAACGTCTATGATTTGATATATGTTTTTGGGATGTATATTATACGTTTGAAAGTATTACTGCAGGTGCAAGTGAATCTGTATTGAATTAACGGCCATACAAATTACATTTTCGGCTTTCGGGCGTAGGTTTCTGGACTAAATATTTACTAGTAATTATACTTTGGCTATCATTTTCCTATTGTACGTTGTTATCGCCGGTATTCTCTGTTCACTGGTCCTGGTCCAGCCATTAATATGCTAGTAAGGTCCATACTGGTCTCAGTGCAAAAACGTTCATTTCGGGCCGGTTTTCCTTGACTGTAAATTATTTGATCTTTTTTCTAGATTGAGCCTCTATAAGTATGAAAGAAGTCAGCAGGAGATATGGTTTTAATTTCTCTTCTCATTTACTTGGAAAATTTGGAACGCGAAGCCGGTTTCAAGAGAAAGCGGATGAAAGAAGCACTCGCGGAGCGTAGAGTTACATGTAGTGACTGTTAAGATAGAAACTTATAAATAAACACTAAAATTGTGCTTAGTCATGCTATAAGGTGCTTGTGCTTTGTTAACATACCTTAGGTTCTTTTTTATCTCATTTGTATCCACCATGTTTCTGAACTGCCGTTTTGTTGACTGTACATTGCATTGTCCTCTCAGCAGTATTTCACATAGAAAACAACTGTAAAGAAGGAAAAATCGCGGGCTAAGAAACATAAACATCTCGAAACCTATTGTATCTAGAATGAGGTTCTCAGTGGAATAATTTACTTGAGTTACAGCAACAGCTCTATGAAGTACTGAATCATTTAGATGGACACGTAATATTACGACTTGTTAGCTGGTGAGCGAATTATGTAATGATAGATTAATGAAAAACCGGTGAAGGATGTCCAAAAAAAAAAAAAAAAAAAAAAAATGTCCAGGAATAATTTCCTTTCCGTCTTGAAATGACTTATCTTCAATCTCCTATCGCCTTTGGCTCCGATAACCTTTTTTGAAATAGGTGTACAAACTTAGTCATTTGACTCTCATATATAGTACTAGTAATCAGAGTTCTCTAGGAATTCCGTGATGATGAACTGACACGGTACCTTTCGTGGATTCCATTTAATTAATACTTCATGATTACCACTGATCTCTAAAGCTACAATCCACAGATTTAAAAGATAAATATTGAAATCGCAATTGAAGAATTAGAAGCTAGTTAGATTCCATAAAATTTTTGCAAAAATATGATATTAGTTTTGTTGTGTTTCATCAATGGACGGTATCCACTGATGTATCTGGGAAACCAGTAATAATGTTGTTTTTAACGTTTTTTTAACGTGAAATCTCTTCAAATTAAGTCTCATCATAATTATCAGGTCCAGAGGTGTGGTTTACGCCCACCTATCAAGCGTCCCCCAGGCCTGCTGTGCGAATTAGCACTTCTATGAAAAGTTCAATGAAATGGAGTTAGAACGCGCGCAAATTTTAGTGCAGTTGGGTCCCGTTACCAATGGATTATGAACACAAGCAATACATGCATTGGACATACGGGTACCTGTGATTCGTAAGGATTCTAATGACATTTTCTATCGTTTTAGGTATTAATTGTATGTTTTCTATAGTAGTGTTCAGCGCTTTAGAGAATTTAGATAAAGCGCTGTATAAATAAAGTTATTATTATTATTATTATCATTATTATTATTATTGTTGTTGTTTGACTATCATTATTATTATCATTATTATTATTGTTGTTGTTTGACTATCATTATTATTATCATTATTATTATTGTTGTTGTTTGACTATCATTATTATTATCATTATTATTATTGTTGTTTGACTATTATCATTATTATTGTTGTTGTTTGACTATTATCATTATTATTATTGTTGTTGTTTGACTATTATCATTATTATTATTGTTGTTGTTTGACTATTATTATTATTATTGTTGTTGTTTGACTATTATTATTATTGTTGTTGTTGTTTGACTATTATCATTATTATTATTGTTGTCAATGTTTGATAATGATGATGATTGTTATTATCATTAAGTGTTGGCTGGCGAGCTCTTGCCAGCCAGCGTGTTTTCCATACAACTCCTTGTAAATCATTCAATTTTGTATTTAATGCCATTCCTCCTGTTATGAGCTCAAACTCTGCCTCCCTACTATGTCAAACTGCTCTTTTTATTTCTGTTGTTCATTTTGACACAGCTGCTCGTCTTAAGGGGTAGGGTCACGTGACCTGTTAGTGCAAGTCGTCTATTAACTGAACAAAATTTAACACTCTTGACCAATTTACTTTTTATTTTGACAGCTTGTAATAATGATTTTGATACGATTGTCAGAACAGTCGTGGGTCAGTCTTCTGTTTTTGTTATTGGATTCTCTCTGTTGTAGTGAAACACAAAGCAGTCATTTTTACCTACTATTACACTATTACCTCATTTTATCTTTTATTTTCAGGTTATATCGAATCATAAAATACAATAATCTGATAAAAAGCAACCTATAGATACAGATAGTTATCTATTTTAGTGGTTTAAGCTGCTTAGTTGCTTCTCTGACAGCCTGGATTATCAACGACATCTCAAACAACACGTTATCTTTTTTATCGTGTTGTTTGAGTTTTTCCATGGCCATGTTATTTATCTTGTTGATATTCTTGAACCTCTCCCCGATTAACAACATATTATCCTTTGGCTCATAGGACTTTAAAAAACCCTCACTTGCTCCGGAAGTTGAATTAAATAGCCAAGCTCTCATGGCATTTGGACTGAAAAACGTTTTCTCTAACCCAGACATTTGATCGTTGAGCATGCGCAAAACCAAAGGATTTTTCTGCTGCTGACGTGTGAGTCTAGATTTTGCAGACTCAAACGCATTGGACATATCTACAAATGCTTTAACTGCCCGTTCAAGGTATGTTCTTTGTTTCTCGTCTACTACACTAGTATACCTAGCACTAGGTAGGTCTTTGAAGGCTTTTTGCACAGATTTGGCTAATCTTGTCACATTAAATGGCAAGACCTCAGAATCAGATAGATCAAGCAGCATACCCCCAAAAAACTGTGCCACTAATCGGGAATAACGAAAGTTTGGATCGGCAAACCTTTCGACCCATTCAAAAGTATCATATTGAGTGTGATAAACCGGGAAAACGTCATATTTGAATTCTTTTTTTTTGTATGCCGAGGTATACACAAAATTCGCTACCGGCAGACCTAGTAAATGAAGGAATGGAAGATGATCTGTTGGGAGTTTCATGTTGTAAATATGCGGTTCGCCTGGATAATCCTCTGATTCCTCCAGGCTCTTAAACATACTGTCAAATAATGTCATTGAACTATTCGCTGGATCTTGAAGTTCTTTAGCATTATTTAGAATAACGTCACCCAATAAAGGGCTTGCTTCTACTTTTAACCCATGTCTACCCCTCACGACGTCGTCCATGTTTAAATAAGCTACAGCTCTTTTCTTTAGAAGCTCGACGTTTTCTTGTACCCATTCAGACGAGCCTATTAAGCCTTGCTCTTCTCCTGTCCAGGTACACAACTTTATTGTTCTTCTTGGCCTCCATCCATTCTGCTTGAGTTTCCAAAAGACTCTCGATATCTCCATCAGTATGGCTGTTCCAGTAGAAGGGTCAGCGCCTCCAAACGTTATCGAATCTTTATGGTTACCAATTAGAACATATCGGTCAGGTTCTTCCGAGCCGGGAATCGTTGCTATGACATTGCGTATCTTCTTAGTAACGTATTGATTGTTAATTTCAATTTTGACAACAGGATATGGGTTGTCATGAGTTGCCTCTAGGCCTGGTCCAAGTCTGTAATCTACGTCCAAGTTACCCCGCACTAGCTCTGGTGCTGTATTTCCTAAAAGTTAAAATGTAAACATTCAAATGTATCTATCGTCATTGGCAAGTTTAAGCATCTCGTTTACACTGACGGAGAGACGTTCTCATGTCTGCCATCACCTGCAGAGGGGCTCCCACTAAACTAAATAGCTAGACGGCTATAGTACACGGCTAAGGAGAGCATTGAATTACAGACTTATATATATGGCTAAAGAGAAGAACACTAATCAATTGAGCTATAGCTACTCACGCTGCTGTTAGAGTAGTAGTTGATAAAGAACAAAAGAAAACAATGGATCTAGAGTCTACTTAGTAAATAAACCCCTTCTGGCGGCTGGGATATCGGCTTATGATGTCCGAGGATGAGAAATGGTCCGAAAAAAGAACATTTGGCCGAGAAGCGAAGTTTCGAGGGCAAATGTGATATTTTGAGGACCATTTCTCATTCGAGGACATTATTTACTAAATATTCCAGTGAACAAGAAGGGGTTTATTTATTTTATAACCCAACGACTTCACTGGAATTGATTCAGCAAACTGCAATGACTCATCATCTCCGGAGTTAAAAAATAATTTTCTCTCGTCTCCAAGCTGGATATAAAAACAATTATTAAGGTAAATGAAATAAATATTCTATTGTTTGACATTAGTTGTCGAATTGTCAGTGTTTGTTGGTTTTTAGTAGTTTATAAAAACAATTTCGAAAACAAACCAAAAACTTCATTCACGAAAAAACATGGATGCTTATCATTGAAGACATTTACAGTATATTTTGTTGATTTTTTCGTGTTTCCTGGCGTAGTTTTCTCAACCAGTCTTTGTATTTTACTCTCACTTGTTTGTAAAAACCGAGTTTCTTTGTTTTTCGTGTTTTTTTTTGTTGTTTTTTTTGTTTTTGTTTTTAACGTTTTCCCCTTCTACTGGACGAATATCACTTCGGACGGAGGATATCGCGTGATACCCGTCCTGCACGTGACCTTTTTGAACCAATGACAGCGCGCGAAAATTCATCGTTGGGTTATAATACTAACTATTAGCCTGCCAATTTTGTCACGGGACAAGTAAAATCACTCGAACAAAAAAAACAATTTTACAAACTAGTTTCAGTCTTCTGTTTTCTAGCCCTCACCTCTCATTCGACTCAGTAAATAACGAGCATCGTCATAGGAGATGGTTTGAATAGGAATGAGTGGTTTAAAATTGACTGAATCATGGATATCCAGACGCCTCATTCCACACGTGGATGGTAACGCTGGAGTGGTAATATCTCCTTGAGAATTAAGTACTGCAACGCCGGTAAAAACAGCATCACCTGGTAACCATGCTTTGTTTGGAAAGGTGTCATTAACTCCTGTTCCCTCTTTTGCTAAGTATCTGGGATCGTCGTACATGATCACACCAATTGCCCCTTGCTTCTCTATATAGTCAAACTACAGAATTAAACAGAAAAGCAAGTGAATAAGGTTTCATAAGAGACAAGTAAGTGAACGGATGAATATCTAATTACTTCCTGCATGACATCTGCAGTTAAAAACGTTTCCCGCACGTACCGAAGTGATGATATCACTGACAAGTCTGCATAAAAGATAGGTAAGTCAGTGGATGCACATACAGTTAGTGCTTTTTAAGCATTATAAGTATTAAAATACTACTGATAGACTTATCTACGCTGGCCCAAAGGTTTGTCATATTACGCCTCTACTACGGAGTAGTAGTGTAGGAGTAGTGTATTGGACGTACCTGATGAGGACCTGTCGGTCCTCTTCAAACAGATCTGTAGTAATAGCATAAAATGTATTTCTTCTCCTTATTTATTAATTATATAGCTCCAATACTGTAGAGCACTATATTCATTCATGTATATATATACTAGTTATACAATGGTTTCGAGCGGCATACCGTAGAGTATCCCACGAGTCACTTGTAGTTTCTAGAATACACACGTGCCTTTAGGCGAGTTTGTATACAAAGAAAATAAAAGTGACGAGTGGGATATCCACGGTATGCCACGAGAAACCATTGTATAACCATTTTATAGAAAATACAAATGCGTAGATTCAACGCGCTGTGCATGATGGGAAGAGTGAAATACCGACGAATATACAACGGCTTTCCTGCTTTCTGATTGGCTGTATTTCCTATGGTGCTGGATAAATACATATATAACATTGATATTAGTTGTCTCTGATTTTGGAAAATTGTTCTTTCTAGACGTTTTGGCCGAGAAACTACGACCTTCATCGGTGGAATGATGGCTAATGCAAATGCAATGCGTATACAACTACTTGCAAAAACGTTGTCATACAACATTTGAACATTTGTAGTTTCAAGATTAGGAATAAATCAAAAGTACAAAAGAAAGAGTTCTGCTTCAATGATCTTCTTTTGTACTTTGAATTTATTCCTAATCCACTAAACTACAAATGCTCAAATGTTGTATGACAACGTTCTTGCAAGTAGGTGTATGTACTGTATATATTTGTTTTATGCATTAATGATAAACACGAGTCGATAAAAATACATTCTTACTTCTGCAAGCTTTGTACTTGAAACGAGTACAATATTTCCATCCATCGGTACTCGATCGCCATAGTAATAGCCATAGCTATCTTTTAACCACACAAAATGATACCAATACCCATGACCTACGAATACCAGGTCTCCTTCCTTGGTATCTTTAGGAGTAAACAAACTGTACGGTGTGTACTTGTAGACCGTTCCATCTTGTCCACGGCCCGCTGTTACCTTTAGAACGATCATAAATTTTATTTATATTTCTAGAATCTCGAAAACATTAAAAATGAATTCAAAACGTATTTACTACAGCATAGCGCTCTCACCGCTACACCACCCGATTTGTGATAGGCGAGCAGTCTCACCGCTACATCTCCAATTTATAATTCTATAGGTGGGTGACACCAGCAGGTTGTCACTATTTTTTACGGAAGTTAAATCCAAATCCGGAGAATTGAGACAGAACATGGGAGAAGTTAATAGTAATTTTCGATTCCCCTGGACAGAATGAAATTATCATGGGAAGGGAAAGTCTGTCGTGAAAAGTATCATAAGGGTTTCATCGGTACGCCAACGTCTTTCTCAAGAAGGGTTTTCAATATAAAACAAACATTATATATACTTACGTTTAGCTGTATTTTTATTTCGCGCTCTACCTCTCTGGTCTCTTTGTTGATTATAGATACTTTGTTTGGTTTGTCTTCTTGAGGAAAAGAGAGAACAACTTCGTACTCAGGCTCCTCAACTTCAAACCCGTATCTCTTCCACGTGTCCCGGATGTAGTCTGTCATAAGTTCTTCGCCTTTTGATGCGACGGTGTGAGGACGTTTTGTGAATCGTCTGGTAATGGATAGAAAAACGTCTATGTGTTGGTATATACCTTAGTCTTGGAATGTTGATTAAGGTTGAAAGTATTACTGCTGGTGCAATTGAACCTGTATTGAATGGGAAGCCCCAAATCGGCCCCTGGATTCCGGTTTTACAGCGCTTTTCATAATTCTACGACCTACCGACTCCAGGCGTCCAGTGGGGTTTTGGCTTCCCTCAATCAAACTTACAACGGGTCAAGTTCATTCTGATCGAGTGATAAGGAAGTTGCCGTGACTAGAAAGCCATTTACAAATGGGAAATTCTTAATCATTCGCGATCGGAATGAACTCGGCCAAGCCAAAACGCCAGCAGACGCATCGGGAGGCGATAGGTCACAGAATTACGAAAATCGCTGTAAAACTGGAAGACGAAGCCTCTGGACTAAATATTTACTAGTAGCTATGTTTTTTGCTATTATTTTCCTATTGTTATTATTTTATCTTTTGTTTGCCTTTGCCATTGGCTCTGGAACAGTCATGAATATGTGAGTAAGGTCTCTCCTGGTCTGCAAAAACGTTCATTTCGGGCCGGTTCTCCTTGACTGTAAACTATTTGATCTTTTTTCTAGATTGAGCCTCTATAAGTATGAAAGAAGTCAGCAGGAGATATGGTTTTAATTTCTCTTCTATTTACTTGGAAAATTTGGAACGCGAAGCCGGTTTCAAGAGAAAGCGGATGAAAGAAGCCCTCGCGGAGCGTAGAGTTACATGTAGTGACTGTTAAGATAGAAACTTATAAATAAACACTAAAATTGTGCTTAGTCATGCTATAAGGTGCTTGTGCTTTGTTAACATACCTTAGGTTCTTTTTTATCTCATTTGTGTCCACCATGTTTCTGAACTGCCGTTTTGTTGACTGTACATTGCATTGTCCTCTCAGCAGTATTTCACATAGAAAACAACTGTAAAGAAGGAAAAATTGCGGGCTAAGAAACATAAACATCTCGAAACCTATTGTATCTAGAATGAGGTTCGGCTCAGTGGAATAATTTACTTGAGTTACAGCAACAGCTCTATGAAGTACTGAATCATTTAGATGGACACGTAATATTACGACTTGTTAGCTGGTGAGCGAATTATGTAATGATAGATTAATGAAAAACCGGTGAAGGATGTCCAAAAAAACAAAAAAAAAAAATGTCCAGGAATAATTTCCTTTCCGTCTTGAAATGACTTATCTTCCATCTCCTATCGCCTTTGGCTTCGATAACCTTTTTTGAAACAGGTGTATAATTTAGGCCATTTAGCTCTCATAGTATTAGTGATCAGAGTTCTCAAGAAATTTCAGGTGATTTCACTTTTCTAAATGAATCAATGAACGAATTAGCCTATCAGCGAACATTTTATTCGTAGCTCAATGTTTCCTAGTTCCAGGTTTTCGGCTCGATTTACAACAGCTTTCGCTCGAAAATAAAGAAAATAAAACCATCCATTCAAAGATTCGCCAAATAGAAAAAGCATATTTCGTTGTTGGTAGAAAATATTTCATTTTGACAAGAGATAATAGAAAACACTTGGAAATTTTCGCTGTGACAAACAATGCATTGCGCGTCTAGATTCCAGGTCATCTGGTTTCGTCAGGACCTGACCCGGCATCTTTCGTGATTCGACTAAATTAATACTTCATAATCATTCTCTTTATGTAGCTAGAATCAAAATATTGAAATCGAAATTGAAGAAGCTAGTTAGATTCCATAGATGTTTTAAAAGCAAGATATTAGTTTTGTTTGATTTTTTCTTTTTGTCTTTCATGAATAGACGGCCTCCATGTTTATGGGAAACCAGTAACAATGTTTTTTTAATACTTTTTTCAACGCGAACTTTCTTTAAACTAAGTCTCATCATTAATATCAGGTCCAGAGGTGTGGTTTACGGCTAATTAGCATTTCTATGAAAAGTTCAATGAAATGGAGTTAGAGCGAGCGCAAATTTAGTGCAGTCGGGTTCCGTTATATCAATGGATTATGAACACAAGCAAGGACATGATAACCTAATTCAGCAATGCGTTCGAGACACAAGTACCTGTGATTTGTATGACAGCTCCTAATTGAATAATTTATTAGAATTTAAGGAATAGGCCATGTTCGATATCTTAAAATTCACTGAGAATTGATGGCAAGGCTTTAGTCGTATGGTACTTCATGTATGGTACAAACATGTGAATCACCAAATACATTTATTGGTAGGAATAAAATAATGTACCATATACGACGTTTCTACCATTCGGCAATAATATGAAAAAATTGGTAGAAATGCTAATCAGTTCACTACTCAACAATGTTATAATCGAGTGCACATCACTATATCACGGAGTGTACTGATTCTTTTTAGGTTTAATTAGATGCAATTTAGAAATTTTTATTCAGGTAAGCTTTATATCTCCAAACGTGGCCTTTAGACCCCTTTCACGTGACGTCAAAGCAGCTCAATTTGGTGGGAAAAACAAAAGAATTTCAATCTCCTGAGAACTGGAAAGCTATTGGCCACTTTGGAAACGAGCAAGGGACTGGGGAGAGTTTTGAATTTTAATCGAATTAGCGAAACAATTTCATCATTTGATGAAGCATCTCAAGATTAGTAAGTCTGGCAAATTTGAACTGAAAAGAAATGAATGAAAAGAACCAGAGTTATTGGCTTTCAAAAGTGTCAAACATTTACAAAGAATGTATGGATGCAGGGAACAAGCGTCCCCTGTAAACATACATTCTTTGTAAATTTTCAACACTTTTGAAGGCTTGTAACTCTGCTTCTTTTTAACGAAACACGTTCAAAATTTGCTAAACTTACTAATCTTGAGATGCTTTATCAGATGATAAAACCTTTTCGCTATTTAGATTTAAACTAAGAAAAGTAAAGAAAGGTTTGTTGATTTGGTTAAGTTCTTACCTCGCTGTTGATCCAAAAACAACTTCCTTAATTATTCCGCCAATCATCATCACTTGATCTTTGAACTCTATTTACGCCACACCCCCTTACACTTCCATCGTTACTTGTTTGTCTTTGCCAGAAAGAATCTAAGAATCTCTGCACAACACTCGCTCTGCCATG
This sequence comes from Anthopleura sola, assembly GCA_023349425.1. Taxonomy (NCBI): domain Eukaryota; kingdom Metazoa; phylum Cnidaria; class Anthozoa; order Actiniaria; family Actiniidae; genus Anthopleura; species Anthopleura sola. The sequence goes on along the minus strand of JALHLI010000015.1, from coordinate 5,874,033 downwards.
TGGAAACAAGTGCTACTGTTTGTTCTTGGTGTACAAAGTAAGTCAAGAATAGAATATATATTCTTATTGTGCAAAAAGAGCGATCGAATACGGATGAAATATTTTTAACAGGAGCAGACGTAGCTCAGTTGGTAAGTGCGCGGCCTTCGGAGCTCGAGGTCCACGGTTCGATGTTCGATCCTCAGGATTTCGACTTCTCTCTAATCTGTGTAGCTTCAGATATAATTATCCTTAAAACAGAGCACTGATGGAGGGAGGGGGATAAAGTGCGCACCGTCGGTTTCCATTCGGATAACAATCTATTACAACCAGTAGTCCAATTGGACTAGAATATGCGAGCGTTGGACAGATCCAAGATCCAAGAACAGAGACGTAGCTGAAAGAACTCTCGACGTTGAATATATTTTCTTTCAGTATATATTTCTTCAGTAGCCATCAAAGCATACCGCACACTGCGTTACTATTGTAAAGGTCTTTCGAACGGTATCGAATCTTCTAACTTTTCACAGAGTTCAAGGAAAATATTTTTGGAATTTATTCCTCTAGAAAACTTTTCCAGTAGCTTGTTGTATATGCTAGAATCGTATTTTTTTAACGGTTAAAGTACACAACTTTTGTCTTAATGTGCGTCATTCTTCGACGGATATTTTGCGAATGAATCTCTTTGCTTCGTTTGTACAGCTAAACCTAACCTGCAAAACAGCAAATTGTTGGCCTACAGACACGTTTACAGACACGACACAGTTACAGTCTTTGTAAAATTAGCAATAAGATGACTCAGAGTCAAGCAAAGCAGGAATTATAAGCATGTACAAGAGACATCAGTCATATTATGTAGTTGAACTTTTGGCAAGGCCGAGGTCAGTCTGCTTCAACATAGTTTAAAAACTTAAAAGTGTTTCTGTGTACGTTGGTATCATTATTATGATAGATTCATTGTTTCAACTACCTTGAAAATTATATATATAATTTATAACCGATCTTTCGGGATAAAAGCCCATTATCATCATCAATAACAACAACAATAATAATAATAATAATAATAATAATAATAATAATAATAATAATAATAATAATAAATGTCAGTAATATTTATGTAGCAAAGTCAAATAAGTGTCAGGTAAATATCCCTGCCACTGTCTCGAGCTCTTCAGCGTTGTTTCAGCACCAAAACTACAACTCCCTATACATATATTGTTTAATCCTTTTGCGATTCCTATAGCAGCCGGCCTAGAGAATAGCCCACGAAAAAAAACTATGGATTTTGTGTGAAATTTCAAAACAGTAAAGGAATGCGGTCATAAAAATCTCCCCTACAGACCCAAGGAATAACGAGTTTGCGACGTGACCCGATGTTATATTTTCCTGTAGAACTGAAAGTATCATGAACCACATACAATTAGCGGCATTCCTGACGATGTAACCTGTCAACGGGTTTCACATTTGTGATCAGTCAAACCGCAGCACATCAGGCCCACGGTATTAATTATTAACATATGCTTGCTTTTGCTATTCACATTCCCATAATGCTTTGCGTTTCTGGGGGGCAAATACGAGAAAAAATCGTTAATATTACCATGAAGATTAATAAGAATTGAGGAGAAAACATCTAAAAACACTTATGCATCTATGATAGATTCTATCAGAATTCACAAAAACCAGAAAGAAAGAAATTTGAGCTTTATGAGTAAATGTCATGACATTTCTTGGTAAGTCCATACATTGTCTGTAACACCAAACGTTTCATTCTCCCATGCGTGTGGAATTAACTGATTAAACTGATACTGGATTTTTCAATGATAATAGAAAACTTAATTTGCATCTGACTGACTGACTGACTGACTGACTGACTGACTGACTGACTGACTGACTGACTGACTGAGTGACTGACTGACTGACTGACTGACGGACGGACGGACGGACGGACGGACGGACGGACGGACGGACGGACGGACGGACGGACGGACGGACGGACGGACGGACGGACGGACGGACGGACGGACGGACGGACGGACGGACGGACGGACGGACGGACGGACGGACGGACGGACGGACGGACGGACGGACGGACGGACGGACGGACTGACTGACTGACTGACTGACTGACTGACTGACCGACTGACTGACAGCACGAACTGCTTGAAAGATCTTTGATTAGCTTTACTTATACTTTTACCAGGTTTCCAGGGTTGTTTTGCCATCAGTCAAGATGAAAGTGTCCGTTCATATCTTGAACACTTCAACACGACACGTAACAATCACGTGACTCCAGCACTAAAAACTGCAGCACGTGACTTCATCGTGAAAACCTTCCAGGACTTTGGACTGCACACGTGGACAGAGGAATTTAAGTCCAACCAGAAAAAGGTAATTTTTAAGAAAGAAAAGTTAAGGAGGCTTTGTGTTTCAAATTCCTAGTTACTTCGAGTACCGATGCCTTTTCTTTCTGTAAACTAGTACCCAGGAATCAATATAGTTGGTCGTGTCAATGGGAGGTACACTGGGACGAGTAAGGACAAGATCCTCATCATCTCTGCTCACTACGACACGGAACCGGGGACGAATGGAGTAGATGACAATGGTTCTGGTATGACGGCTCTGCTCCAGGCTCTAAGACAATACAAGAGTTCAAGTAAGCAGTACCACACAGCACAGCACAGCACAGCACAGCACAGCACAGCACAGCACAGCACAGCATAGCACAGCACAGCACAGCACAGCACAGCACAGCACAGCACAGCACAGCACAGCACAGCACAGCACAGCACAGCACAGCACAGCACAGCACAGCACAGCACAGCACAGCACAGCACAGCACAGCACAGCACAGCACAGCACAGCACAGCACAGCTGAGTACAGCACGACACGGAACAGCACTGCACGGCACAGTACGGCACAGCACTGCACAGCACAGCAGGGCATAGCGTAGCATATGCTTTCTTTGTAATATTTTTAGTGCTAAATCTTTAACGATTTCAGTAACATCTCTTCCCAGATTATATGAAGTGCTCTCAAAAATTCACCTTGCTTTTCGTGGCTTTTGATCTCGAGGAAGTTCAACAATCTTGTCAGGCCCAACCTTGTTCCTGCGGGAAAGGATTGTGTGGAAGTGGATACTTTGTGGCAAACCTCACCAGGTACTACACGGTTACCATGGGTTACGCAAGAAGTAATTTCTCGCTCTCCCGGGGTTTGCATGTAAGACCTCGACGCCCGATCGAATTGAAATTTAGAAGTTGATTTTTGCGGAGGGAGGAAAACCAGAGACCCGGAGAAAACCCCTCAAAGCACACGAGAGAACCAAGAAACAACTCTACTCACATACGAATCGATCGCTTCTTATACCACCCGTTCTTCACAAATGTGAAGGTTACAGTGGTTTTCATGTTTCTGTTGGACTACAGTTCATAGATACTTTTTTGTACTGTACTGAATCTTTAGATACCTAGACAGTTTGAAGGCGACTCTGCAAGGTGCTTATGTTCTGGAGACTATCATGAACTACAACACCACGCCCAACTCACAAGTCCTTCCTACAGGTGTAGCCAGCTTTCTACCAATACCATATAACTGGATAAGAAACAATCAATACCGAGGAGACTGGTTGGCTGTGATTGGAAGAAAATGGAACGATTCTGTACTGAGTAACAAGTTTGTTTCAAACTTCAAACAAGGTAAATTTTAGAAATGATAAGTTGGCAGTACCAGTTCGGCAAACAACTTTGTTTCGAAGTCCATACGACGCCCTAGCTCTGCGGATGTCTCGGGAGTAGGGCAAGTGGTAGGCACAGGTTGTGTGTTTTTGGAATTTATTGTTCCGCCGAAAACTCTTGCTGTAACAAGAACTCTTACTCCCTCTATTCCATTTGGTTTCTCAGTATATTCTTTTTCTTTTATTGCTATAACTTCTGTTTATATGGTACTGCAACTACTGTCTACCCAAATTGTGCCCAATCCCCAACCGTTTCTGTCAAGGGTTACTGCAATAAGGTTATGCGTTCTGATTGGCTGAGCTACTGGTCTATTTACCTAAGGTCAAGTGTGAAGGTGACCCAATATCCTATATGTTTTAGGGGCTTTCAAAGCCTTGCCGATTCCCTTGCCGTTAAATGGGAGACCAAGCGATGCAGATCGTATGACACGGCATGCATTATCGCACTTTCTTCGGAGCGACCATACAAGATTCTGGGACAGCAATAACTCTTGGCCAGCGGTATTCCTGACAGACACAGCAGACTTTCGTGGTTACATGAAGACTTGTTATCATCAAAAGTGTGACAACATGGATCAAGTTACCCCAGAAAGGATTACATTCATGGGGAGAACCACTGATGCATTAGTAGGGGCGGCTCAATCGCTGACCGATCACGTCTGTCCATCCATAGACAGTAAGTGCTTGACTTAGGAAGATATATAGATATTATTGTGCAGCTTGTTGATGACAGTGGCGGATCCACGGGAGGGGTGCAGGGGGTGCGCACCTCGGAGCAACTTTGTCCCACTATTTTGAAGATACCCAATACAAAATAATGCTTTCTTTCTTTGATTCTGAGGGTTGCATCCCCCCCCCCGGGCTGACGTTGTGCCCTGCACCCCACCCTGAACACAATCCTTGATCCGCCCCTAGATGAGTAGAAAAATCGCTGACCCAGTTCTCAGACTTTCCCGTAATTTCAAAGCCACAGGAAGTCCAAACGTGATACTAATTTTTTCTTTGGACAACTAGACTGCAAGAACATAACCATCAAAGGCAACAAGACAACTATTTCTTCCCCGTCCTACCCCTCTGAGTACCCAAATGGCATCGAGTGTAGCTGGCTCAAAGAATCCAGTGTTTACAGCCAAATGTTGCAGTTTGAAGATCTCAATCTTGAAGAAAGCGCCAATTGTGCTAACGACTTCTTGGAGGTGTCAGCAGGAAATACCATTAAGAGCATGCGTGTTATTGGTAAGGCCATGTATAAACACCAGGAAATCCATGGTGCGGACCGTAGTGTTATGACCAGTGATCTTGCGTGCTGATTGGTTTGCCATCACCATGCCGTGACCGTGCCGTTCAATGAAGTCGTATTGGCTTCTGTACATCCATGTAGTCTAAAAACGATCGAATTTTTATATCAAAATTAAAGTTTCTATTCTTGAATTTAAATTACCACCGTCTTGCTTCATTTCTACAGGTCGATTCTGCGGCTCAACAACGCCAAGTACCATCCGCGTGTCTGATAAGATGGTCAAGGTTCGTTTTGTTTCTGATGCCCTGCTTTCAAAGAAAGGATTCAAGATTATCTGGACAGAAACACCGAAAGCGATACCAAGTAGTACGTCTGAAAAAGGTAATAGTAGTCACGTGATCACAAGCGACTAGTCACGTGGTATATATTTAAAGCTCCTTTGACTTGTACCGACAATTACAGTACAGTCTATGTCATCCAAGACCTTGGCTGTAAGGTTGTGAAAGAGGCCTGGTGCCGGGGGAGAATGGGAGGGCATGGTGCGCAAGTCATTATCAGTACACCTCCTTTCCCTCTCTCTCTCTCTCTCTCAATCTGTATATCAATTGGCGAAGAGTTTCTTTTCTGGAAGCTCAAAAACCAGAATTAAATATGACAAATGCGACTTGTTACAGTTCGTAGCATGCAACTGTTGCCACAAAAAGTAACATTCTTACATTATGTCCAGCCAGAAGGCGAGGGAAGAGTTGATATGACAGACCCATTCACCAGGGTGCCACATGTTGCCCTCACTCATAGCATAAGGTTGCTCATCACTGTTCCTGTATTGTTTCAGGTGTCCTGTATGCTTTCCTTGCTGTGTTGGTAAATGTCATCATGGTTATCCTCACCTGAGACATACTAACTGCCTTGCTAACTGAAACAAGCAATTGCAATACATGTCTTGCTAACTAGCTAGGAATATCATTGCTATACAAATATGTGTCTTAAAAGTAAAACTGTAGCGACATACAACTTAGTTACCGCTGGCATTCAAGAGTTTTAGCACGAAGGGAAAACATACGCTGAATGACGTCATAAGCTGCCAATCACATTGGCACAATGGAAAACAAGGAACTGCTATAAAATGTTGTTTAAAAAAAGATAAGCTTAATAAAAATTGTTCTTAATGATTGTGGTGAATGCGTTTTTGTCCTCCGTTCTTTTTGGAAACCGCGAAAGATAGCAATGTTCCTGGATGTGAAATCTTCTGGGGTCGTTTCCATGACGACAAACCTCTTTCCATAATGACTGAGAAATAGACCAGATTTAGTTGGTAATCAACATCATCGTATGATTCTCCAACATTCGTATTCCTATATACACCCATCCAATCCATCTCGTGTACTTTCTTATTCTGATACGTCCATCCAATCCATCTCGTGTACTTTCTTATTCTGATACGCCCATCCAATCCATCTCGTGTACATTCTTATTCTGATACACCCATCCAATCCCATCTCGTGTACATTCTTATTCTGATACGCCCATCCAATCCATCTCGTGTACTTTCTTATTCTGATACGTCCATCCAATCCATCTCGTGTACATTCTTATTCTGATACACCCATCCAATCCCATCTCGTGTACATTCTTATTCTGATACGCCCATCCAATCCATCTCGTGTACATTCTTATTCTGATACGTCCATCCAATCCATCTTGTGTACATTCTTATTCTGATACACCCATCCAATCCCATCTCGTGTACATTCTTATTCTGATAGGCCCATCCAATCCATCTCGTGTACATTCTTATTGTGATACACCCATCCAATCCATCTCGTGTACATTCTTATTCTGATAGGCCCTTCCAATACATCTCGTGTACATTCTTATTCTGATACACCCATCCAATCCATCTTGTGTACTTTCTTATTGTGATACACCCATCCAATCCATCTCGTGTACATTCTTATTGTGATACACCCGTCCAATCCATCTCGTGTACATTCTTATTCTGATAGGCCCATCCAATACATCTCGTGTACATTCTTGTTTTGATACACCCATCCAATCCATCTCGTGTACATTCTTATTCTGATACACCCATCCAATCCATCTCGTGTACCTTCTTATTCTGATACACCCATCCAATCCATCTTGTGTACATTCTTATTCTGATAGGCCCATCCAATACATCTCGTGTACATTCTTATTTTGATACGCCCATCCAATCCATCTCGTGTACATTCTTATTCTGATACACCCATCCAATCCATCTCGTGTACATTCTTATTCCTATACACCCATCCAATCCATCTCGTGTACATTCTTATTCTGATACGCCCATCCAATCCATTTCGTGTACATTCTTATTCTGATACGCCCATCCAATCCATCTCGTGTACATTCTTATTCTGATACACCCATCCAATCCATCTCGTGTACATTCTTATTCCTATACACCCATCCAATCAATCTCGTGTACATTCTTATTCTGATACGCCCATCCAATCCATCTCGTGTACATTCTTATTCTGATACACCCATTCAATCCATCTCGTGTACATTCTTATTCCTATACACCCATCCAATCCATCTCGTGTACATTCTTATTCCTATACATCCATCCAATCCATCTCGTATACATTCTTATTCTGATATGCTCATCCAATCCATCTCGTGTACTTTCTTATTCTGATACGTCCATCCAATCCATCTCGTATACATTCTTATTCTGATATGCCCATCCAATCCATCTCGTGTACTTTCTTATTCTGATACGTCCATCCAATCCATCTCGTATACATTCCTTATACGCCCATTCAATCCATCTCGTGTACATTTTTATTCTGATACACCCATCCAATCCATCTCGTTTAATAATTTAAATTATTGGAAGCACTTTTCCACTGATAACTAACAAAAAACAAAGTAACTATGAAACTTAGAATTATTTTACTCAAATATTTTCTCTCATAGGCTAACTCTAATTGGTCACTGAGCAATAATTTGGCATACTGGGTTGGGCCGGGTTTGGGCGTCTGGTCTTGCATGTGCCGGATCTAATGCAAACTGGCTAATCTATTGTTGACTTGTTTGCGTTGGACTCGGCGCTTGTGGGACCCTTCGCCTAGACTCGGTCCAACTTAACCATTTCATATATAAATCAGTTTCTCTGTTTTTTTTTCGTCTTCTTTAGATATATTTCATATATATGTAGATAATAGATTTCAATTTCTCAATTCTATCTTTATTTATTCCATTACATTATATCTTAATATATTATATTAAATTATATTTAGTACTATATTTATTGTAGATTAGTTTTTAGTTGCACATCTCCAGTGGAAACCAGCGTCAGCTGATTGGATTTTTGTGGTTAATAAAGTTATTATTATTATTATTATTATTATTATTATCGTGTACATTCTTATTCTGATTCACCCATCCAATCCATCTCGTGTACATTCTTATTCTGATACGTCCATCCAATCCATCTCGTGTACATTCTTATTCTGATACACCCATCCAATCCATCTCGTGTACATTCTTATTCTGATACGTCCATCCAATCCATCTCGTGTACATTCTTATTCTGATACACCCATCCAATCCATCTCGTGTACCTTCTTATTCTGATACACCCATCCAATCCATCTTGTGTACATTCTTATTCTGATAGGCCCATCCAATACATCTCGTGTACATTCTTATTTTGATACGCCCATCCAATCCATCTCGTGTACATTCTTATTCTGATACACCCATCCAATCCATCTCGTGTACATTCTTATTCCTATACACCCATCCAATCCATCTCGTGTACATTCTTATTCTGATACGCCCATCCAATCCATTTCGTGTACATTCTTATTCTGATACGCCCATCCAATCCATCTCGTGTACATTCTTATTCTGATACACCCATCCAATCCATCTCGTGTACATTCTTATTCCTATACACCCATCCAATCAATCTCGTGTACATTCTTATTCTGATACGCCCATCCAATCCATCTCGTGTACATTCTTATTCTGATACACCCATTCAATCCATCTCGTGTACATTCTTATTCCTATACACCCATCCAATCCATCTCGTGTACATTCTTATTCCTATACATCCATCCAATCCATCTCGTATACATTCTTATTCTGATATGCTCATCCAATCCATCTCGTGTACTTTCTTATTCTGATACGTCCATCCAATCCATCTCGTATACATTCTTATTCTGATATGCCCATCCAATCCATCTCGTGTACTTTCTTATTCTGATACGTCCATCCAATCCATCTCGTATACATTCCTTATACGCCCATCCAATCCATCTCGTGTACATTCTTATTCTGATACACCCATCCAATCCATCTCGTGTACATTCTTATTCTGATACGTCCATCCAATCCATCTCGTGTACATTCTTATTCTGATACGTCCATCCAATCCATCTCGTGTACATTCTTATTCTGATACACCCATCCAATCCATCTCGTGTACATTCTTATTCTGATACGCCCATCCAATCCATCTCGTGTACATTCTTATTCTGATACACCCATCCAATCCATCTCGTGTACATTCTTATTCTGATACGTCCATCCAATCCATCTCGTGTACATTCTTATTCTGATACGCCCATCCAATCCATCTCGTGTACATTCTTATTCTGATACACCCATCCAATCCATCTCGTGTACATTCTTATTCTGATACACCCATCCAATCCATCTCGTGTACATTCTTATTCTGATACACTCATCCAATCCATCTCGTGTATATTGTTATTCCTATTCGTTCATCCAATCCATTACAGATACGTCTTTTGCACGACAAACTACACCTTTTTTGATACGGCTGTTCAGTAAGAAATTCCAGAGAAATAGTACCTTTTGTATACGTGACGCGATTATAAAGACCAAATATTTGAATACTACAAAAAAAACAAAGAGAATCAGTAATGCGTGACATCTTGTGTAACCATTGTGTGGGTTCCCTGTGGTTTTCACTCTTGTTACCCGAGTGAAACCGTTTTGCTCAAATACCGCGTCCATTGTGTTTCCCGCCTCGAAATCAATAACCACTAAAAAACAATAATATTATCGTCTGTATTTCTACTGGCGATGCAAGAAATCTAGAAAACAAGTTAGCATTGAATTTTTGTGAGTTATTTTGTCGTCAAGTAGGAAAGATTAATTGGATTCGATGTGTGTTCGACAACTTCGTCGAAATTTTCGTCTATTCTTCATGCTCTGGCTCCCGATCGTTATAATTCTTCTCACAAGTAAGTTTTAAAAGTATTTTTCGTATGATATGTAAGTTTGATCGATTATAAATGTCTTTGATTTCGTTGTGAATCCACTAAAGTGTCAAACATGTTGTTGTCAATTCATTTACATATTTGTACCGAACGATGCTGACTTCGATCAAATTATAAACATCTCTAAGATATCAATATATTGTTTTCTCAAGCTCCTTTAGCATATGACACGATAAGATATTCATGACAAGGATATTGGCCTGCGAATTTCTACTTTAGAAGTGAAAATTTCACAACATTTTCTTTAACTTCGAAAGTGTGAGTTAATCCCTAAAACAGTGAGAGTTATATATTTACAAAGACTGTGCTTCAAGCAACATTCATTACTTTAACTCGCATAAAAACAAAGTTTTTAATCTGCTCTGGCTCATATTTAATCAAGAATGACATGTCTACACAATCAAAACGAACACTGTATCTCATAATCTCGCCAGAAACACAACACTTGCATAACTTCTGCAACAAAGTCATATCTAAGACATAGAACAGCGTTTTATTATCCTCAATTCATCTTTTAAGATATATTTTAATAAACAAAACATTTTAAAGAGATTTTACTTTCGAAAGTTCCGTTTCTGCATTATATATACCCACGATAGACGAGCTTGCATAACAATATTGATGTTTGTACTAAAATATTAGGGATGATGTCACTGCCAAAGTATGAGAGAGTTCATTACATATTCAATAATAATATCATTATCGGATGTGGCTTGTAACATAACGGATATTTTTAGAGACCTGTTCCTTTCAGTTTTGCTTTAGTTTACTCGTAATATTATCATGTAGTTATTAACCATAGTCTAATATTTGATTATTATTATTTGATTATTAATATTATTATGCATTTTACTTACTATCTCATCTCTTATTGGGTGAGAACATTCAGCCAATAAGCAATTATTGGATGAGGTTGAACATGATATTGAATTTTATCAAGACCATGACAACATTATCTGCCGAAGCCATAGGTTGAGGTGAATATCATGTGAAAACCAAATTTAATAATCCCTGATATCGTGTGAAAAGGACATGATAAATGTATTATCTGTAGGTTTTTTACCAGGTAATACATTTATCATGTCAAGTTCATGTATCCCTTATGTCTAAGACTATTTTGCTTGTTATCCCTTATTCCTGAAACTAATTTGCCTGTTATCAACCATTACCCTAAACTATTTTGCCTGACGCTTGTCCCTCAACTTTTAATATCATATAGACCTATGTAATCATTATATATTTTTGTAAAATGCTATCTACCTAGGCTAGCCCTCGTGGTTATTGTAGACAGCTTGTACCTTGTATCTAAGTCTCTAATTATACTTGTAATTCTTTTTTATTTAATTATTGGTACTTAATAAACGATTGTTGTTGTTGTTGTTGTTGTTGTTGTTGTCATCTGCAACCCCTAGCAGAGCATCACATGTGACATTAAGTTATGATTTGTATTCTAAAGTTGTTATCGTTTCTTTTTAGGTTTTCAAAATGTTTTAGCCTTAAATAAAAAGGAATCCATCAAGTACTTTTTAGAACATTTTGAATCAAGTCGTAGTAATGACCTCCCAGCGAACAAGACCAAGGTCCGTACCTTCATTTACGAGAAGCTCAAGGAGCAAGGATTCACGGCAAGCTATGAAAATGTACCAGTAGGACAGGTAAGTTTGTACTGTTAAGTAAATCAGTTAGCCCAGAGAAGGGTGGTCCAGGTGGAGGTTTAGAACTTATAAAGTACCAGAGAGCCTTCACAACGGTGTTTATTAAAAACATTATAGCACACTAACTACTCATCTCATGCCTATCAAAGTATATATTTTCTTGATGCTGAATAAGCACATATTTCAACCATGTTCATAATATTTTGACCAACTCATCAATAGTTTTATAATTTTCGACCACTCATTTTCAAGAATTTGCTGGAATGCTGGATTTCAATTGATTTTGCTTAACATTCGCAGATATGTCGACCTATATCTCATCTCAAAAACAGTGTCTTGGTTTGTCAATATCTAGATTGTCTCATTTTAAGGTTATTGAATAAGTTTATTTGTAAAAAAGGGAAAATTCTGATTTCTCTGTTGCTCAGGGTTAACCTCTATTTTGTGTGGAATATTCACGTGTTCCAGTGAAGGTCGGTGGAATTTCAAAGTGTTTGTATTGTTGGAGTTGTGCATTCTTTACTTTATCATTGGTATTTTTTTCGATATTTTGACTTGATTAACATTGAAGACTCAATGAGTCTGTAATCAAGGAACACATTTGTATTTTATAAGCTCAATAATCTGAAGGAGGCTCTATTGATTGTATTTAATAACCAATCAGAAAGCAGTAGTAATAGTAAATTTGCATGAGCTCGAGTTCCTAGCACAAAGCATGATGGGAAACCTTATGCTTTTTTGGCTTCTCTATTCACCTGACAGTTTTTCCATTCACATTTGCTATGGAAATGTAAGTATTTTAACAGAAAAAAATTACAGAATAATTTTTTTTCTAATATTTTCTTTGACTTCCCTGTTTCATTTTTGCAGGACTCCGTTTCCCAGAGTGCTTTGTGAGTTTTAATACACATTGCATATGGGATTTAACCTAGAAACTTGCTCCCATTATTCAGATATTTTTCTTTCTCTTTTTATAGGATTCTTATAATGTTATTGGACGTATTGACGGTAGATTTGTGAACACTGCAGAAGACCGCATATTTATTGTGGGTGCTCATTACGATACTTACCAGAACTCACCTGGAGTGGATGACAATGGCTCTGGCTTGGCAGCTTTGCTTCAAGTAGCTCGACAATTTAACGACCCAGGTAAAGCTACAAATCATTTTCATGTCTTCTTTTTGTAAAAGAGAGGAGGAATAGAACTGTTGAATGAATTTTCCAGCGCATGAATTGTGGTGCGAGAAATTTGCAAAACTTATTTTTACAAAATTTTTAAAATGTCCCATCATGCATTTCTGGCTAGGCGCAACAAACAGGCAGCCCAAGCGATCTCAATATCAACTAACGTTTACTTATCGAATATTTTTACAAATCTTAAATATATTGTAAATTTTAGTATGTACATGTTAAGTAAATCGAAGAGACTAAATGGCATTTGAAACGCTTAAAGAAGATTAGAGTGTTTTTGATTTCTTCAAATTGGACTACCTGTGGTCTTCATATAAAGGGATCCCATCATTTATATTTTTTCTTGCAGATCAAAGTTGTGAAAGAAACTACACAATCATATTGGTAGCATTCGATAAGAAAGAATGCCAAACTTGTAACTATGAAGATCGATTCAAGTGCATTTGTAGCTATGGTAGCGCGGAGTTTATCAAGCAGCTGACCAGCTCCCTTGGAAGAAGTAACGAGAGGGGACAAATCGAAGGAGCGCTGATCTTGGACAGTATTATGAACTTCGATTCATCGTATGACTCTCAGAATTTCACGGAGCTTGAAGACCATGTTGATAGCTCTGTTAGAAATACTGTAAGCGAGATTCAAAGAAATGGTAACAGAGGAGATTTTCTATTGACTGTAGGACGAACAGTTAAAGAGGATTATTTGGTTAATAATATCAGTAAATATTTCATGGAGAGTCAATATCACGAAGGTAAGTGCTAAAGTACATTTCGTCACGTTATGTTACGGACACGGTACGGTTATGACGACATCCGTTAGCCGTACCGTGACCGTGTCGGTGCCGAGCTCAGAAGATAAGCAGTGATCCGCGCGCGCTGAGATTGGTTGAAAAATATCGTCATTTGTCTAGCGTTACCGTGCTAGTAGAACGGTTTTCGTGTCAGTGGAATCAAGAAACCATTATGGTCTAATGGTGAGAGGGGACTATACGGTACTGACGTTTATACAGAACGTACACGACACGACATGCCGTAACTTTGAAATGGCTTCCCATAAGGATGGTTATCGTATGAGTGGGAAGCATACGGTACTGACTTACAGCACGTACACGGTACGACATGCTGTAACATTGAAATGGTTTCCCATAAGAATAGTAATCGTATTAGTGGTAAAACGCACAGTACTGCATGACTTACAGCTGCATGTACACGGTACGACATGCCATAACATTCAAATGCATGGCTTCCCATTGTCTTCATCAAACAAATCAAATGCCGCACCACGTATTTACTGTATTTATTGTGTATTACGGTGGTAACGTTACCATACCATGCATACACTTGTGAAGCACTGTAAAGTTAACTCCGTTCTTCTCTTACAGGTCAATTTAAACTTCGTAATTTCAAGTTAGCGTTTCAGCAACGTCCTTCCACACTTAGTTCCTTCGCGCAGAACAACTATAGATATTTCTTCGATAGTGATCACTACAGTTTCTGGAATAACGATCCTCCTATAAAGGCCTTGTACTTGACAGATACCGTGGACTTCAGGGGATATATGAAGTACTGTTACCATAACGAATGCGACAACCTCTCTCATGCCACAAAAGACAGGCTACAGTTTTTAACGAACACCGCTGACGCAGTAGCAATGACGACGCTTGATTCCATTGGATTGGTCGAATGTATCCCTCGAATATATGGAAGTAAGTCTATACAGGGGTGAATCCGAGGTTTCTGGGGGATCAACCCTAATATATTTTATATTTTTTTATTTTTGTAAGACGTGAGCGAGGTTTACACGTCAGATTCTGGTGAGTTCCAGTCCCCTGGTTACCCCACCAAGTATCCCAACAAAGCAGACTGTATTTGGACCATTACTGTATCCTCCGGTCACGTGGTAGAGTTATCTTTCACGGAATTTGACTTGGAGGATAATGAGTGTAAAAGTGACTTTGTAGATGTTTGGAATGGCTATGATAGCTCGAAGAGTTTAGGTAAGAATATTATGCTGATTTGTAAATTAATGTTATGAAGTTGTGGAAGCTAGTGGGAATGTTGTTGGTGTTGATAGTGATGATGATGATATGATGATAATGTTGATGATGATGATGATGATGATTATGAAGATGATAATGATGATAATAATGATGGTGATGATGATGGTGATGGTGATAATAATGATGGTGATGATAATGATGAATGCTGATTATGATGATGATAGTAATAATGATGATGATGATGAATGCTGATGATAGTAATGATGATGATAATGATGTGATGATGATAGTAATGATGTTGATAATGATGTGATGATGATAGTAATGATGATGATGATGATGATGAATGCTAATGATGTGATGATGATGATGAATGCTAATGATGTGATGATGATGAATGCTAATGATGTGATGATGATGATGATGATGAATGCTAATGATGTGATGATGATGATGAATGCTAATGATGTGATGATGATGAATGCTAATGATGTGATGATGATGATGATGATGAATGCTAATGATGTGATGATGATGATGATGAATGCTAATGATGTGATGATGATGATGAATGCTAATGATGTGATGATGATGATGATGATGAATGCTAATGATGTGATGATGATGATGATGATGAATGCTAATGATGTGATGATGATGATGATGATGAATGCTAATGATGTGATGATGATGATGAATGCTAATGATGTGATGATGATGATGAATGCTAATGATGTGATGATGATGATGAATGCAAATGATGTGATGATGATGATGATGAATGCTAATGATGTGATGATGATGATGATGAATGCTAATGATGTGATGATGATGATGATGATAAATGCTAATGATGTGATGATGATGATGATGATGAATGCTAATGATGTGATGATGATGATGATGAATGCTAATGATGTGATGATGATGATGATGATAAATGCTAATGATGTGATGATGATGATGATGATAAATGCTAATGATGTGATGATGATGATGATGATAAATGCTAATGATGTGATGATGATGATGATGAATGCTAATGATGTGATGATGATGATGATGAATGCTAATGATGTGATGATGATGATGATGAATGCTAATGATGTGATGATGATGATGATGATAAATGCTAATGATGTGATGATGATGATGAATGCTAATGATGTGATGATGATGATGATGAATGCTAATGATGTGATGATGATGATGAATGCAAATGATGTGATGATGATGATGATGATGAATGCTAATGATGTGATGATGATGATGATGATGATGATGTGATGATGATGATGAATGCTAATGATGTGATGATGATGATGATGAATGCTAATGATGTGATGATGATGATGAATGCTAATGATGTGATGATGATGATGAATGCTAATGATGTGATGATGATGATGATGATGAATGCTAATGATGTGATGATGATGATGATGATGAATGCTAATGATGTGATGATGATGATGATGATGATGATGTGATGATGATGATGAATGCTAATGATGTGATGATGATGATGATGAATGCTAATGATGTGATGATGATGATGAATGCTAATGATGTGATGATGATGATGAATGCTAATGATGTGATGATGATGATGATGATGAATGCTAATGATGTGATGATGATGATGATGATGAATGCTAATGATGTGATGATGATGATGAATGCTAATGATGTGATGATGATGATGAATGCTAATGATGTGATGATGATGATGATGATGAATGCTAATGATGTGATGATGATGATGATGATGATGATGATGAATGCTAATGATGTGATGATGATAGTATTTGTATTTACTTTTGTACACGTGGAAAACAAAATAAACCTGTGAACTTTGAAACCTTCCCGAACAGGTCGTTTCTGCGGTAAATCAGTAAGAAACGTCAAAAGCAAAGAACGAACAATACAAATACGATTCAGGTCTGATGACTTTATCACATCCAAAGGATTCAAAGCCAAATGGAAAGCAAGTAAAGGTATGTCATAAGATATCCATGATCATGATGTCAATATGACGTCAATATGTGTGCTCAAGCTCACTCGTCATGGTGACGTAATCCGGGATCGTATGGCGGGAATGACACGCGTGAGAAACGTCTGCGCATGCTCTAAGTCCGTATGCAAATTAGTCAAAAGCGTCTTCGTGCTATTGTATAAAAATGAAAATTTGACTTTCACACTTGCCGGAAGAATAGTCTTTATAAAATGCCAAAACTTAAAGTCAGTTCTTGAAACTTAAGGCTAATTCTTTCAAATTGTCTTTATTAATACAGTATCTTGGTCTCACAAAAGTAATACACGTGAATGTTTTTGTATACTTGGAGAAAACAAGCGTTTATTTTTCTCACTGAAACTCTTGTAAATTCTTGGACAGCGTGCTGAAAGGCACGCATGCGCAAACGCTTTTCTCTAGTGTCGGCGGGAATTAGGATCCAAAATTGTTGAGAGCGCATGCGCAGTGAATAGATCGGGCGCTTTAATGATTTTATTAATTAGGTTTTGTCGTTGAGGGTTTGTGGTCAACTTTTTTCAAATTCATGGAATTGATTTTAGGGTAAACCAAGTCTCTATTTTTATATTTATAGGCTCTTCTCTGATTGGTAGTTCGTTGCTAAGTTACCTTTGTTTAGCATCAGTATTTTTATGGAAACAAGCCTAAGTTATGGACGATACTCTAAACACCCTAGATTGAAGAACGATTGGGGGCGTTTAGACTATAAAAATGGATATGGTTAAAGACCGTGAACGATAGCAAGTGATGTTAAACTATGGGGAGTGATATTGAACGATGGCAACTGATGGTAAACAAAGGCAAGGATAATAAACATACTTAAGGGTCTCAATTACCAATAAAGAGCATGGAAACAAATATGAATAGCAAACAACAGCAAGTAATGGTAAATGATGCAAGTAATGGTAAGAGGCGTAATCATGTACACCACAGCTTTAACCATACGGCTATATAGAGTGGACTAGAGTGAACTGCCCTCTAACAAGTACGGACCGGAAAAACTTAAAGATTTATATTATAATTTAATGCATGATACTGGCTCAGCACTAAGAGTGCCCGTGGACACATAATCAGATACTGTATACAGGACATAGACATGGTTATTAGACGGATTTAACAACAACGGCGCAGCCTCAAGACGACGGCGCAAGCAAGTTTTTATATCGCGCTCGCCTTCGTGTTCAGGCCTGGTGTGCTCATTAAGACATCAGACGTCCGTCCCCTGAGCCACGGGTCGTTTCGATCGGTCTCACCTAGCAACAAGGACTTGCCAGTCCGTTCACGTAATTACCCAGTCAAACACCAATTTTGATTCACCAACTCCTTGTTCTTAAGAGACCAAAAGAATCGCAGGCGTATGGGGACGAAAGTTCACTTGTATATAAACAACGCATGCGCATGAACACTTTTTGGTAACTGCTTTTGAAAATCATTTTTTATATAATTTATGACTGAGATATCATCGGCTACATAAGTATGAGTGCTGGCAACCTTTGGCCTAAGAGAACGTAAAGGAGTTGTCTTAGACAAGCAAGGTGCATTCTGGTATAGCTTGGATATCAACATTTACCCAGTTCTACAATTTCTATTTGAAATCACATGTGCGCATGCGCAATTTCTCACCTTTTCATGTATCCATTGTAATTGTATGATATTAAAAAAGATGTTTTTTTAAACTGTTTTAAGAGTATTTATAGTTAATTGACTAAAGCGCACATTACAACAAGAACACACAAAAATACTTTTAAAGAATTTACTTTAGAAATATTAGGTTTTTTTAAAAATTTGCTTCTATTTTAAGCTAAATTAAAGAATGCTGGTTAGTACAAGTGCATGGATCGACTGGAAATAATTATCAATAATATCTAATAATATCTTGACAAATTGCAAAACCTTAAACAACATCCAGAATGCTGGTTAGTACAAGTGCATGGATCGACTGGAAATAATTATCAATAATATCTAACATTATCTTGAAAAAATGAAAACCTCAGACAACATCAAGAATGCCGCTGGATGGTATAGGTGCATGGATCGACTGGAAATAATTATTAATATCTAATAATATCTTGAAAAATTGAAAACCTTAAACAACATTCTCACATAACACGAATTAAAAACCGAAACGATTTTTTACTTTTATCTCCCCATATAAATCTCTATACGCTATGAATTTGTTGAACAAGTTCTACGGCAGTGGCACAATTGTATATTCTATAATGTTGAGTAGTATTTGGTAAAATATTTTGATTGATGAGCAGCGGATGCTTAATATTAAAATGTTTCTTAACGGTTTTGGTGCGCGTCAATCAACGTGTTTTCATGACATTGTCTGATACAAAGCTTTAAAGGGCGCATGCCTATGGATTACCATGGAAACGCCTTGATTGATGCTCACCGCAAAGACGATTCCGCGCGTGCCATCGAGAAACATCGTAAGATAAGTTGTATAGATATCATCTTTGGTATCTCTGCAGTAGAGTATCGTGACAGGTGTCACACACACGGACTGGTTTAGCAGAGGATGGTAACGGCATGGTATTGTTGGAGCAAGTATTACAGTATATGCCTCCACAGTTTCGACAGTGGTGCTGTTGGGGAAACAAACAAAAAATGTCAGGGAGGAGTGGGAGGATACAAAAATGTACCAGAAACGTGGCGTTGTATGACATAAAGAAGCCAAGAACAATTTTTTTGTTCAAGTCAACCAACATGGTGGCTATGACGTCACATGCACTTAAAGAATAGCTTTGCTCTATTCTGAATCACCAGTTTTATTTAACTAAGCTGAAGGGTAGGTTTTCTCTTCCAACACAAGCATGTCTTCATGGTTGGAGAAGAGCTGCTCTGGATCTGCGCAGCGACTCTGTTTGTGTGTTGTATATAACTCACACTTTTGCTCATTATCTAAGGATAACATTTCAACATTGAATCCTTCATCCTACCTTGCGTCTTGATAGCGAGAAAGGTTGTTCACATAACTGACAGGTGAGAGCTTCTTTATCATCCGTCCATTTCATGTCCTACGAGATCACAAGATAATCACGTGTCAGTTACGCGCCAATCATGTACTGATCACGTGATCTTTACGTCATCAGTAAAATATTTGGTCACGTGTCAGTTACGCGCCAATCATGTATTGATCATGTGATGGATCTTTACGTCATCAGTAAAATATTTGGTCACGTGTCAGTTACGCGCCAATCATGTATTGATCATGTGATGGATCTTTACGTCACCAGTAAAATATTTGGTCACGTGTCAGTTACGCGCCAATCATGTACTGATCATGTGATGGATCTTTACGTCACCAGTAAAATATTTGGTCACGTGTCAGTTACGCGCCAATCATGTACTGATCATGTGATGCACCCTTTATTTTTACCTTGATTGTCTTCGTAACTTCCTTCATTTCTTCAACTTTCAATTGAGAACTAGAAGAAAAAAGATGAAAAAAAAATTTGGATGAATATAATATAAATTGGAGTGTCTTTTCTGTTTCTGTGATCTGGTCTGGCTTCGTCAATCAAGATTAAAATGGCCTGATTTAGACAGTTTGTTATTGACAGAAGCCAAAATCTCGGTTGTCTGGTGTGTGTTCCCTTGGTTGAACAAACACGGAAAGTGTGACCCTAAACCTTAAAGAATCTCTTAATATAGTTTTGATTTCATACTTGCTGAGATGAGATCCCATTTCTACTAGAGCCTGCAGAACAAAAATAATAATTTATTATTAATATTATTATCATCATTATTATTATTATTATTATTATTATTATTATTATCATTATCATCATCATCATTATTATTATTATTATTATTATTATTATTATTATTATTATTATTATTATTACAATTATCTATTTCATAGCACAGAAAAATACCAACTGTCGTTACCGAAATTAATCTAGAGCTAATATTCCGGGGGGGGGGGGGGGGGGGTCAATACACTGAACTCCCATTTCTAAACCCTTGCTTTTATAATGGGACTTCAATGTATTCCCCCCCCCCCCCCCCCCGGAAAATCCTTTTTCTTTTTTAATCATTTCACCCCTTGAAGTGTGCATTAAGGTTTCCTTACTTACCGTTTCTTGTTCATTGTGGACCTTCTTCAAAGAAGTGTGCCTCTCTAGAAGAGTTTGATATTCCTGACAGGATAACGAACATGACGTATTAGGGGCACAAGAACTGTCATCTTACGAGATAAGATTTAGGGGGGAGGGGTGGGGTTACCCGGTACCCATAACCTCTGGAAATGAGATCCTGGATTTTTACTCCAATATCTCCAAAACTAAATGTCAAATCACAGAAATGAATGTACTGTCTGTTTGCACGTATGCTAAATGACGTATGTGCATAGAAATAGTTACTATGGATACCCAGTATCGAGCATATCAACAGGTCTTTGAGGGGGGAGGGGGTGTTTACCAGTACCCACCACCTAAATCAATAAAATCGGGTTCCTATTTTGGACCATTGCTTTGATTTTCCCACCTCAATAAAATCGTCTGAAAAAAGAAGTTTTAGTTTCCAACCTTTTTTAGGTTTTCGTACTGGTTTAAGGTCTGCTGCATGGCACCAACTCTCTCTTTTTCCTTGTGCAATTCTTCTTGTAGGTTTGTTCGCCATTCTCGTTCGATTTTTAAATTGGTTTCTAAGGCGAGTCTGGAAAATTAATCGTAGAAAAATGATTAATAGCAACAGTCATTTTTGTTGCATTATTGTGGACTAAAGTGCCACGTCAGGAAACAACAACCCATCACCACTATATTTATCATCATCTCCATTATTACCAATATGATTATCAACTTCATTACCATCACTATCACCATCATCATCTTTATCATCATCATCATCATCATCATCATCATCATCATCATCCTGATCTTTATCATGATAAAAACGTTTTAAAAGCCTTCCTCCTTACCTGCCACTTTCGCTGTCTGCAAGTTTGCTCTCAATTTCTTCAACTTTATGTGATATTTCCATCTTTTTTTCTACACTGGCTTGTAATCTAGTCATTAAAAAATGTTGAAAATATTAAATAACATAGAAGATTAAGAAGATGTGTGGCTGTGAGAAGAAGCATGAAAGCAAAGGAATAAGGGGAGAAAGAAGGAAGAAAAGGAAGAGAAGGAGAAGGAAAAGGAGAAGGAGAAGGAAAAGGAAAAGGAGGAGAAGGAGAAGGAGAAGGAGAAGGAGAAGGAGAAGGAGAAGGAGAAGGAGAAGGAGAAGGAGAAGGAGAAGGAGAAGGAGAAGGAGAGTTTCTGATCCAGCTCAACCTGACTCAACACAGGGCCTTCGAAGCCCTCGTTTTGTCCACTTGGCCAAGGTTCCAAGGAATTTGCAACAACCATGAAAATAATGCACCACAAAGACTAAATTATCATTAGGTCATTAGTAGTTTGCAAAGTTCCCGTGCAAAAATTGAGTGCCCAGTCTCCTACTGATGGGTATTGTAAGAAGGTTATATTTACAATGTTTCTTGTTCCTTGATCTTGTTAGTGTATCGAGCACACTTTTCTTCCAGTTCTGACCACTTTTCCATGTGTTGTCTTCCAGATGCCTCGCATGACTGAAACAACACGTGATTGTTATAATAATCCATTAATATAAATATAATGTATTACTAAACCTTTTAGCTTGGGTGTAATGTTTTCCCATTTTAGCCCCCTTGTCATTCCCTGGAGTATTATCTTTTTGTTTAACAGTTGCTAGAAAGACAACTCAAGAAAATAATCTTATTCTCAAGGGAATGGAATGTGGTCTGAAATGGGAAAATTTAGGCCCAAAGTAAAAGGGTCCATGAAAGAAATAATACTCAAGGGAATGACATGTAGTCTAAATCCTAACCCATGTTCAAGAGGTTGTGGGTTACCTGTAGCTTTCCATGAAGGTCAAGATTAATCTTCTTGATATCCTCCAGTTGTCGTCTTAGTACAATCAAAGTATCCTGTTTATCATGGATGTCCTTCTCAAGTAACCTCATGGCCACCTCACTTTCTTCTTTCATCATACGAACCATCTCTAATTCTCGCTCGGTTTCCTAAGAAAAAAAATTATCCTATGTTACAAGAAGTTGTAGGAAGTGAAAGACAGGTGGCGTTACAAATGTGACGTGACATGGCTTGACAGCAGCAGTACCTTTCTCAGTTGTATCTCCAAGTCCAATTGTTTCTGTGCTGCGTCCATCATTTCATTTAATCCCTCTCTAAATACATTGACAACAACAAGCAGATAACTACTTTAAAATCAAGAAAAGATTAACAAAAAAGAAGATGTATTATATATATCACATATATACATACTTCATGCATAAATACTAAGAAAGGCGTAAGGTATATAACATTTGCTAGTTTTTCTGCTGAAATACCTGGACTTGTTATATGTTTCTCTCTCCACATCTATGTCTGCCTGTACAAGCTACAGAAAAAGATGAAAAATTATTAACAATTCAGAGGTGCTGTATAGGATCCCACCAACTCAACAGGCAACAGTTCCAGTCTTGTGTGGAAGATATACTGTACTAGTAATTATCCATAGAAATGAGGCCAGTGTTTGCCTGTCATTGTAGGCTGTTAAAGATTAATAAAGTTGTGGACTTTGATTAAACCAAACTTACTTACTCCTCCCCCCTTAACATTAGTGAACATCACCAACCCATCCCTAACAGTGAGTAAGAAAGTCTACCCACCTGGATTTTCTTGGCACTTAATTGGTTCATCTTATCATTCTCTGCTTTTAGCGCATCCCTTTCATTCACCACAGTCTCCATAGTTTTCTTATAATTTTCAAACTAAAAAAAGCCAATGCAGAAAAAAAAGAAATTATAACATACGCATTGTTTGCAATGACATCTATAAAAACAATAAGAAAAAAAGAAAGAAATATGCCAGGTTTATTTTTACCTCATCTGTGAGTTCTTTGTTGCTTTGCTGTAAGCCTTTCACTTTGGCTTGAAGATCAGAAACTGTAGAACTAAGACAAGCAATTACAGGGAATTGACTTTTACTTATTTTTATAAGATTATACTAGGATGTATTTTTAATTGATAGTTTACCTTAAATTCTTGTTGACCTCTTCCAAGTATGTTTTCTGGTCTATTAGTACAGTAAGACCTGTACTGCTTTCAGAACTTGATCTAAAAACACATCAAAATCATATTACAGTGTCAGTTTTTCTCTTGAGAAATATCACCTTTCAAGAACGATTAATAAAAATTACCACATCAAAAGTGGCCTACGTACTACCATGAGTGTCTAGCATGGTTTTTTGTTCATGGGTATATAACCTCCTAAAGCCCAATTTAGACAGTACAATGTTTTCTCGCAATAAATTGTCACATACAACATGCTTACACTAAATGTTAGCTGCTGTAAGCGAGTTTGCATAGTTGATTTACATGAAATAAATGAATTTCACCAGCATGTTACATGCGCCAGTTGTGAGGATAAATTGTACTGTGTAAATACATACTTATTGTCATCAGTACTGGCAGTCTTCTCCAGGTAATTGCCTTCTTTGAGGTAAAGACCAAGATCTAGAACTCCTGACTGTAGAACAGAGAAGTTAACAGTAATCAAAATCATAAACTAACCAAACTGTATGCAATACTGTAAGTTTGTCACTTCAACAAAACTTAATAAAGAAACCTGAGATTAAATAGTGAAATAACATTTTTCTTTTCTGAAAGAAATGCAACAACAGTCTGCTGTCAAGTTTGGGTTCAATGTTTTCCCATTTCAGATCAAGTGTCGATATTCCCTTGAGTATTATTTCTTTTATAGACCCTTTTACTTTTGGCATAATGTTTTCCCATTTCAGAACACATGTAATTCAATACAGTATCATTTCTTTGTTTAACGGTCGTGAACAAGAAGACACATGAATATGGATACAACTCAAACAAAAAATCTTATTCTCAAGTGAATGACATGTGGCCTGAGATGTTAAAGATGTCTATTCTGTCACTCACCCAGGTATCAAGGTCATCTCCCTTGAGATCAAAGTTACAATCAATAACATTAATGCCAACCAATAATCCAGATATCACAGGTCCTTCCTCCTGCATTAGTAATGCATGGTCATCATACCACTCACTGTTAAACAAATCAAATACAGATCTTAGTATAATAATGGTGATGAAAATATTTACACCATAATTCCCAAGGGGTGGGGAGGGTCTGAGGAGGGTAATATTATGACATTCCAGAAAATATTCATACCTCAACCATGGATGGGGATTGGAATTTCCAAGGGGTGGGGAGGGTGTGAGGAGGGTACCAGTATACTATTACCATTAGTAATAAATAATAATTACTTACGACAAGAATTCTTTATTTTCTACAAGATCTCTTACATAGTCAGCCAGTTTTTTCTGCATCAGAGCAAGCCTGACCCAAGCTCTACCCCTGCCATGGTTCGTTCTGTGAGCAAAAATATATCAAAATGATCTTTTTTCCCCAAACAAAGCTACACGTCTTCTTGTTGAAAAACTACTTACTTTATTCCTGGTAGATTTTTCACACTTCGAGAAATTTCAGAAGCATCAGGACAAATACGGTCTATTGCTTCTAAAGGTCCCCAATAGTCTCGTCTTTGGCCAAGAATATTGCGTTTTGCTTTTAAGATAAAAAAATCGTCTTACATTCACTTGCTCATGTGACGAACACGATAAATAAATATTTGAATTACTTTGATTCAACTACTTAAATTCAGTGAGTAGCCTATTTGACTTTTAAACTACATAATAACAAGTGATATTTCAATACTTACGTTTCAAACCGTGGCGTAAAACGTTCTCAATCACAACAAAAAACTGTTGAAAAGGTTCATGTTCAGCTCCAATCACTTTAGCCAATTCGAGGGCCGATTCTATTAGGTTTTTGATGCATAATTTTGAAATATTTAGTAAATTAGACCTTTCAATTTTCCAGAATCGTTGCTTTTTGGGTATATTTATTGAAGTAGCAGGGTTAACTGACTGTGTTATCCATTTGTTTGTCAGTGTTTCGCCTTCTTCTTCTTCTCCTGTAGCAGTCGCCATTTTGAATTGAGGTGGTTAGACGCTGACCACAAGTACTGTAGGCCACACGATTGTTGAAAGAAAAAATGGAAAAATGGGAAGAAAAGAAAGGAAAAAAAGAAGAGAGGGAAAAAATACCAAGTTCAGTAAAACAAAAGTAGTAGAAACATTTTTAAGGCTTTTTCTTATTTTAAATTAAGTTTATTCCAGTGTTTTTCTCTAGCTTCTCCGGTTTTCAAATTCGGTCTGTGAGTTACCTGAGCCCTGACTAAGAACAGTCCAGCTAGGCCGAGGTTGTTTCAGGGTTCAATCTGTGAGTTAGCCATGCCCTGACTTAGATCAGCCAAGAGGTTGTTTCAGGGTTCAATCTGTGAGTTAGCCATGCCCTGACTTAGATCAGCCAAGAGGTTGTTTCAGGGTTCTATCTGTGAGTTAGCCATGCCCTGACTTAGATCAGCCCAGAGGTTGTTTCAGGGTTCTATCTGTGAGTTAGCCATGCCCTGACTTAGATCAGCCAAGAGGCTGATTCAGGGTACATCTATACTGAATTTTAAGATTTTATTTTATTTTATTTACAACTGATTTGAGCTTAACGCCACAGATGAGGGGCAGGAAGACACGAGTTTTGAAACTCTTTTTGTGTCATGAAAATACATGCGATTATTTCTCTTCGGATCATAGAGCTTCGCACTTTCATCTTGACTGATCGCAAAACAACTCTGGAAACCTGATGAAATGGCTATTCTTTATAGCGCAGCCAGGTTTATTCCCAATGACTTTGACAGAACGTACAGACAGACAGACAAATGGAAAGACAGACAGACAGACAGACAGACAAATGGAAAGACAGACAGACAAATGGAAAGACAGACAGACAGACAAATGGAAAGACAAACAGACAAACAGACAGACAGACAGACAGACAGACAGACAGACAGAAAGAAAGAAAGACAGACAGACAGACAGACAGACAGACAGACAGACAAATGGAAAGACAGACAGACAAATGGAAAGACAGACAGACAGACAGACAGACAAATGGAAAGACAAACAGACAAACAGACAGACAGACAGACAGAAAGACAGACATACAGACAGACAGACAGACAGACAAACAGACAGACAAACAGACAGACAGACAGACAGACAGACAGAAAGAAAGAAAGACAGACAGAAAGACAGACAGACAGACAGACAGACAGACAGACAGACAGCGAAACAACAAAATTAAAGCAGAACAATCAAAAGACATTAAAATTAATAAGAAAAAGAATGAGAAGATAAAACTCTCAAAACTGACATAACAACATAACAAAACAAACGAAAGAAAAATATAAGAAAAAATTTTTTTATGATATTATATTAATCAGGTCACTCTTACTCATAAAATCTTTAACCTATGTATAACAACGTAGGATTCATGTTATTGATTACTTATCGTAGTTCTCGCCGTTTGTGTTGGAAACAAAAGTCTTAAGTGTAGCGGTTGGTGTTTACGTGGTAAAGTTTAGTGGCTTAGCACTCGCTCTTATGACATCTTACTTTTTCCAACAAAAAACTGAGTACAAAAAAGGCCTTCACATACAACAAGAACACTTCTTATTTATCTTATCTTATCTTATCTTAAACTACATCCGCAGTTTCTTGCTTTTCATCATACCAATTTGATTGGCAGTGACGTTATTCTGCAAATGATTTCTTTTCGCACCAAACTGAACCCTTGAAAGTCAACGGTACTAAAGTCGTAGCTTTACTTTTAAGGCACTTAAATATCGAACAGCAAAAGTATTCTAACTAGTTAGCAAGGCAGTTAGTATGCCTCAGATGAGGATAACCATGATGACATTGACCAACACAGCAAGGAAAGCATACAGGACACCTGAAACAATACAGGAACAGTGATGAGCAACCTTATGCTATGAGTGAGGGCAACATGTGGCACCCTGGTGAATGGGTCTGTCATATCAACTCTTCCCTCGCCTTCTGGCTGGACATAATGTAAGAATGTTACTTTTTGTGGCAACAGTTGCATGCTACGAACTGTAACAAGTCGCATTTGTCCCATTTGATTCTGGTTTTTGAGCTTCCAGTAAAGAAACTATTCGCAAATTGATATACAGATTAAGAGAGAGAGGGAAAGGAAGCGTACTGATAATGACTTGTGAACCATGCCCTCCCATTCTCCCCCGGCACCAGGCCTCTTTCACAACCTTACGGCCAGGGATGACATAAACGTTACTGTAATTGTCGGTACAAGTCAAAGGAACTTTGAATATATACCACGTGACTAGTCGCTTGTGATCACGTGACTACTATTACCTTTTTCAGGCGTACTACTTGGTATCGGTGTCGGTTTTGGTGTCGGTTTTGGTGTTTCTGTCCAGATAATCCTAAATCCTTTCTTTGAAAGCAGGTAATCAGAAACAAAACGAACCTTGACCATCTTATCAGACACGCGGATGGTACTTGGCGTTGTTGAGCCGCAGAATCGACCTGTAGAAATGAAGCAAGACGGTGGTAATTTATATTCAAGAGTACAAACTTTAATTTTATTATAAAAATACGACTAATTGAACGGCACGGTCACGGCATGGTGATGACAAACCAATCAGCACGCAAGATCACTGGTCATAACGCTACGGTCCGCACCATGGATTTCCTGGTGTTTATACACGGCCTTACCAATAACACGCATGCTCTTAGTGGTATTTCCTGCTGACACCTCCAAGAAGTCGTTAGCACAATTGGCGCTTTCTTCAAGATTGAGATCTTCAAACTGCAACGTTTGGTTGTAAGCACTGGATTCTTTGAGCCAGCTACACTCGATGCCATTTGGGTAATCAGAGGGATAGGACGGGGAAGAAATAGTTGTCTTGTCGCCTTTGATGATTATGTTCTTGCAGTCTAGTTATCCAAAGAAAAAAATTAATATCACGTTTGGGCTTCCTGTGGCTTTGAAATTACGGGAAAGACTGAGAACTGGGTCAGCGATTTTTCTACTCATCTAGGGGCGGATCCAGGATTGTGTTCAGGGTGGGGTGCAGGGCACAAAGTCAGCCCGGGGGGGGGGGGGGATGCAACCCTCAGAATCAAAGAAATAAAGCATTATTTTGTATTGGGTTTATTCAAAATAGGGGGACAAAGTTGTTCCGAGGTGCGCACCCCCCTGCACCCCTCCCCTGGATCCGCCACTGTCATCAACAAGCTGCACAATTAGATCTATATATCTTCTTAAGTCAAGCACTTACTGTCTATGGATGGACAGACGTGATCGGTCAGCGATTGAGCCGCCCCTACTAATGCATCAGCGGTTCTCCCCATGAATGTAATCATTTCTGGGGTAACTCGATCCATGTTGTCACACTGTCGATGATAACAAGTCTTCATGTAACCACGAAAGTCTGCTGTGTCTGTCAGGAATACCGCTGGCCAAGAGTTATTGCTGTCCCAGAATCTTGCATGGTCGCTCCGAAGAAAGTTTGTCAACGCCGACTGCATTTGGCCGAACTGGTCAGTCGGTCTTCCACCGAATGGTAACGGGATTTGCAAGGTCTTGAAAGCTCCTGCAATTTAATTAACATTCACACAAACTAATTACCTTGTCATAGGAAATCAAAATAACGATGCACCTAATTAAGTAACGCGAATTTTAAAATTTCGCGTTAACTTTATTAACATTAATTACAGTTACAGCTTTATCAAAGAAAATCTGGGTTAAGCACAGGAAACCCAAGCTTCAGTATTTATCTATCAACCATTTATATAATAAACCATTTTCGTAAATACCGCTGTGTTCATTGATTACTCAGGGATAGCCTCATTTCATGGTCAAAATATTCTCAAATACCTACAGTAAAGTCAAGAATGCAAACTTTAACAATACGAACACTTTGAAATTCCCTTGATCTTCACTGGAACACATGAATAATGAACACAATCGAGGCTAACCATGACAGAGATCTCGAAACTGAAGTATATGCGCACGGGGCTGACAAAAAAAAGCCAGGCTTGGGGTCCCTGTGGACTACGGTCTACCTTGTTTGAAGTTTGAAACAAACTTGTTACTCAGCACAGAATCATCGACTTTTCTTCCAATCACAGCCAACCAGTCTCCTCGGTATTGATTTTCTCGTACCCATGTAGCCTGATCTGGGAGGATTAGCTCGGCGCCAGAAGGAAGGGACTGTGAATCAATGGATGTGTTATAGTTCATTGCGACGTCAAGGACATAGGCACCTTGGACAGCGCAGTTCATTGCCTCAACGTATCTGTTAATGAAGATGAAATGTTGTAACATCAGAATTTTTGACTTTCTGATTTTTGTGGTTCTTAAGCTCAGTACCAAACAGCAGACAAACAAACAAACAAACAAATAAACAAACAAACAAACAAACGAACGAACGAACGAACGAACGAACGAACGAACGAACGAACGAACGAACGAACGAACGAACGAACGAGTGATGGAGTGATACTAAGTAAAGATCTGAGAAGAAATGACGATGTTACGTTTTGATCACGTACCTTGTCAGGTTTGCTACAAAGTATCCACTTCCACACAATCCACTCCCACATGAACAAGGTTGGACCTGACAAGATTGTTGAACTTCCTCGAGATCAAAAGCCACGAAAAGCAAGGTGAAGTTTTGAGAGCAATCTATGTAATGGAATAATAACAATTTTGATAGTAACATTGTTCTTAGATTCAATTTCGACATTTATAAATACATAACACTATATATAAGATTTATACTTATTTATATAACCTCTTCACTTATACTATATTATATTTCTGTACTTATTATACTTCATATTTCATTCCTAATTCTATCTTATAGTTAACATGGCTATCCTCCTGGTCGATGAAACTAATAAACTAGTACAAACTGGGTGCAAATGATGGTGGATGATGACTGTGATGATGATGTTGTATTTTGATGATGAACACGATGATAATGGTGATGGTGATGATATTGCTGATGCTACTGATGATGATATTGGTGATCAGTGATGAACACGATGATAATGGTGATGATCATAGTGATGGTGATGATAATGCTGTTGATGGCGATAACTGATGATCGGTGTTTTGCATAAACTATGTTTGACTCACTTGAGCTCTTGTATTGTCTCAGAGCCTGGAGCAGAGCCGTCATGCCAGAACCATTATCGTCTACTCCATTAGATCCCTGCACCGTATCGTAGTGAGCAGAGATGATGAGGATCTTGTCCTTACTCGTCCCAGTGTACTTTCCATTGACACGACCAACTATATTGATTCCTGGGTACTAGTTTAGGAAGGGAAAGTTTTGTCACTGTTGGGCTACCTGTGGCTCAAGATCATCTCAAGATACCCAACCCCTCAGCCAGAAAACAACTAATACAGGCAAACCAAAGCAGAGAAGAAAACAATACCTATACGTTCATCAATAGAAAGTCTAATTCAGGTACATTCTTATTCCCATACGATCATCCAATCCAATAAAAGTATACATTCTTATTCCTTTACGTCAATTCATCCGATCAATCTCAGGTACATTCCAATAGACACAACACTAATTCCCCTCAACGTTTCTCTCTATAAAACTTACTTGATTCTGATTGGACTTAAATTCCTCTGTCCACGTGTCCAGTCCAAAGTCCTGGAAGGTTTTTACGATGAAGTCACGTGCTGCAGTTTTTAGTGCTGGAGTCACGTGATTGTTACGTGTCGTTTTGAAGTGTTCAAGATATGAACGGACACTTTCATCTTGACTGATGGCAAAACAACCCTGGAAACCTGGTAAAATGGTTATTCTTTATATAGAGTAGCCACGTTTATTGCACGTTTTATTGAATAATGACTCTGGCAGA
Source organism: Anthopleura sola (assembly GCA_023349425.1). Taxonomy (NCBI): domain Eukaryota; kingdom Metazoa; phylum Cnidaria; class Anthozoa; order Actiniaria; family Actiniidae; genus Anthopleura; species Anthopleura sola. The sequence goes on along the minus strand of JALHLI010000015.1, from coordinate 5,842,022 downwards.
CGAACAGACAGACAGACAAGCAAATGGACAGACAGACAGACAGACAGACAGACAGACAGACAGACAGACAGACAGACAGACAGACAGACAGACAGACAGACAGACAGACAGACAGACAGACAGACAGACAGACAGACAGACAGACAGACAGACAGACAGACAGACAGACAGACAGACAGACAGACAGACAGACAGACAGACAGACAGACAGACAGACAGACAGACGGTACGGACAAAATATTGAAAAACATTTCCAAGCGTTCCAAGAACCAAACTCACTGACACTTTTGTGATATTTTAATTAGTAATCAACAAAGTGTATAAGGAAGGGTGGAGATCAGGTTTGCAGCCAACCCTGTTTGAATAATAGGTTTTGCTCAAATGCACTGACGCAATATTGCAAATTAAATATCAGATCATCACATCGATAGTCATGCAGATAGTTTGGTCTAGTACTTGTCTAGTAATTAAGTTGTTATTCCAAAATATGCCTTCAAACTTTTGAAATAACAATTAAACAAACCTTTATCCCTAAAATATTATTAAACTAAAATATCATCTAAGGTGAGGTAAGTTACTGACACTAGCGAAATTGAATAAACTTCCAAAAATATCTTCTCGATAATCGCACGAAACTGAAACTATGTCATACGATTTGATTTGCTTTGATGAATACTTGATATTATTTATCCTTACTAACATTCCTAAAGTCTATGAATAATGATTGTTTAGTGATTGCATATATCTTTAAACTTTAATTTCAAATTAAAGGACCTTTTAATTTCTTTGATACATGAATATCTTTAAACTTATAAACACTCAAGCCAAACTGATTACTAATTAAGATGATTAAACTCTTACAGCTTGCAGAGATTGAGACAAATAGAGCATTTGGGCGTTACAATACTATAATACAATTATCCAAATAAGTAGAAAAATAAGGAAGAAACATTGAACAACCTGAAAATGTTAGGATCTTGGGGGCATTTTCTTTATGACTGACAGAGAAAACCCGCAATATTTTTTTAGTTCCACAACTTTCGCTATATTTTACACTCGTAAGAGTATGATATGGTTCATGCTTCTCTGGAATCCAAGTGCACTTGGCAAGTAATTTTTTTAAAAGAAATAACACTGGTTTTACCTCGTTATCGTTTGCAGAACAAGACGATACTTACAGTACAGACCAAAGCCAAGAAGAACCAAATGTTGTAACATCATTAAGACTGTTGCAAATGCAAGATATCTTCTACAGTGAACAGCTGACGATGTCGAACAAGGCTCGATAGCAAGAATTTGAAATATAATTCTTTAGAAGAAAGTTAATCATACATGAAGATATAAGCTCCGCCTTTAAAGTGCCTTTACTCTCAGAGCTGTCTATCAGGTGTCCGAATGAAGCGCGAATGAAGCCCGAATATAGCCCGAATATAGCCTTAATATAGCCCGTATATAGCCCGAATGATCTCCGAGTCAATAACCCCAGAGCCTGATAGACACGCTTAGCTGCACATTTTCATGCCATTCGATCGTTTGAATGAAAAATTCTTCCAAACTCTGCTATAATTATTCTTTGCTTCAACCTCATTTAAACGAATAAAGAAGACTGAATGTAATCGTTTGATAGGCTTACATGTGACGTCACATATCACGTGATAAGTTCCCCGACAGCTAAAGGCTAATTTTCTAAGATTTGATTTTTTTTGAATCGCTCTACTAGACTTATAAAAGCAAATTCATTCTTTAAAAATAATGAAGAAATGAATTAGTGAAATTCTCTTTGCCGAGACTTCAAAAGTCCTAGACAATCTGTGAAACAACACAGCAAAAACAGAACCTTGCTTCTAAACGCAGTGGTCCTGACAATCTAAGCAAAAGAGTCGTGTACATCTTGTCCGCCTTCTCTTGATCCAGACTCCCGCGTTTCAGAAGCGTCGCTCTTTCCAGGCTCTCTCGATCCAGGCCTTCTGTCAAACGCCTCGTTTTCATTCCAACTCGATCCAGGTTCTACTGCTTCATATATATTCGGTTCTGCTTTCTCTTTAGGTAGTCTGACTTTACTTCCGATGCCTTCGTTTCCGGTTGCTGTGTTTCCGGTTCCTCTGTTTCCGATACCTGTGATCCCGGTCCCTATGTTTCCGGTTGCTGTGTTTCCGGTTGCTGTGTTTCCGGTTCCTCTGTTTCCGATACCTGTGATCCCGGTTCCTATGTTTCCGGTTCTTCTGTTTTCGGTGCCTGTGTTTCCGGTTCCTGTGTTTCCGGTTCCTGTACTTCCGATTCCTCTGTTTCCGGTTCCTTCTGATTCTTGACCCTCGTACACAGGGTTCGTAGCGCCCCAATTCGTTCTTTCGTTTGTGACCAATTCATCATTGGACTTCTTCTTTCTGAAACACCAGCAACAAGCACCGAAAGCGGACATAACTGAGCCAATGAGAATGCCTATTCCCATGCTGCCTTCTGTAGGTAACTCATAACTCTCTAGAAAAAATGATAAATAAAACATCATCAGTAAGTTTGTGCACAATAGAGCTCTTGAGTTATGACGTATTTCCGGTTCCAACTGCTTACAAAAATACTAAAATAATGCGGAAAACTGTTCTCAATTATTTAACCTCCACCTGAAACAATTAGCACTTTGGATAACAAATCCTGGTAATACTCAAGATTGGCACCCCAGATCCCTTGTCGGCCGATTGACGGCCGTCTGACGGCCGTGGTCGGTCGACAACCCACCGTTACTCTACCGTCACCTTGCCGTTGTGCGGCCGACAGTTTCTGAAGAAAAAATATTTTCTAATACCCGACAGTCGGCCGACAAACGGCCGTTAAACGGCCGACAGGGGTTCATATGAAATGAGCGTAAAAACGTAAGACATTTCTACGCTTAATATTTCTCAACATGTATTTTTAGGTCGACAACACACCGTTACACCACCGTTACTTCACCGTCACTCAGCCGTTGCGCGGCCGACAAACGACCGACTGTTGGCGTGTTGTTAAACACCCGACTATCGGCCGTCAAACGACCGTCAAACGACCGACAAACTACCGTTAAACGGCCGACAAACCAACGTCAAACGGCCGTCAGACGGCCGACAAACCACCGTCAATCGGCCGACAAGGGATCTGGGGTGCCAATCTTGAGTATTACTCAAATCCTCTCAAAAGAAAAAGTAAGAACAATCTTCATTATAGAACTGCTTTTTGATTTGGACCCGGAAGTCGTTTGTTCACGCGATTGACGTCACAATAAAAGCTCTTCATGGCGGCCATTTTCCATGACAAGAGATTTCATTTCTCAAAGGAGAAAAAATTCTATTGCTTCCGTAAAACCGCTCTACTCTTCTCGTCCTTGGGAAAACTAACGTATATTTTGAATTTCTTGATACCCAATAATAATAAGTTGCGTTGCAGGTTGCAGAGCGAACGTTGCTCGTATTACCACCAGGCCGCATGCAACAAATTTTCATTGTTGTAGAGAGTAGAAAGAGTTTCTACTTCTGCAACAAATTAAATGTTGCGCGACAAGTTGCACGATTTTGTTGCTTGAATAACCAAGTGAAACACATGAAGTTCGAAGAAATACAACATTATCAATGTCTGACATACCTTCAGTTGGTGAATTGGTCTTACATTTGGTCTTCGTAAGATAATTGGTTGTCATGACAATAGTGTTACATGACTTGGACAAAAATCCAAGGAAGTCGTTGGTCACGTGCTTCAGGTTATCACAGTCTTTGTGGTAACAGGTTCTCATGTAGCTTCTCAAGTTTGCAGTATCGCTCAAGAAGATGGCTCTGTTCGAGGTCATCTCGTTCCAGAAGCTGACGTGGTCGCTTCTGAGGAAAGAAGACATGACGTCATCATTTTTTAAATCGAGATTGCTTGGGCGTCCGCTGAAATTAAGTCGAAAAACTTGTAGATTGTACTTTGGTTCATCTTTCTTGTAGTAATAGGAAAAATCATTGAGTAATTGGTAGTCATTGGAATACCGTCCCACAGCTACTAAAAAGTCCCCTTTGAAGCTATTATTAGCGATGGCATCGTACTGTTCCAGGAAACCCAACTTCTTCAGTTGTGAGGGTATGTATTGTGAATCAGGAGTTGAATTGTAGTCCATCATTGTGTCCATGATAATAGCACCTTGAAGCTGGCCGTAAGGAGCGATAGACATGTTGGGGAACAAATTGTAGTAACGACTAAAGTTGGCCACAAAAGCACGGCTTCCACATCCTAGCTCTGAGCATGCGCAGCCTGGTATTGTGATGTCCTCCCACTCTTCAAAGTCAAAGGCGACGAACATCACAGAATATTCACCTTTACAGCTGCCTGTAATAAAATATTAAGGATAGAAGCTTGATGGGTCTGTATTGGGTAACCGGAAGTTGTTTGGAATGGATTGGGTCAGTGTGCAGTGGAAGGGATTGGGCCAGTGTGCAGTGGAATGGATTGGGTCAGTGTGCAGTGGAATGGATTGGGTCAGTGTGCAGTGGAATGGATTGGGTCAGTGTGCAGTGGAATGGATTGGGTCAGTGTGCAGTGGAATGGATTGGGTCAGTGTGCAGTGGAATGGATTGGGTCAGTGTGCAGTGGAATGGATTGGGTCAGTGTGCAGTGGAATGGATTGGGTCAGTGTGCAGTGGAATGGATTGGGTCAGTGTGCAGTGGAATGGATTGGGTCAGTGTGCAGTGGAATGGATTGGGTCAGTGTGCAGTGGAATGGATTGGGTCAGTGTGCAGTGGAATGGATTGGGTCAGTGTGCAGTGGAATGGATTGGGTCAGTGTGCAGTGGAATGGATTGGGTCAGTGTGCAGTGTAAAATTATCAAAATTTAATATGGTGGGGTGATTGAAAAATGGCCAAATTTGAAACAAAACAAAAATTTTTCACATGCAGATCATATCATCAACATCATTATTATTATTATTGTTATTATTATTATTATTATATTATTATATTATTATTATTATTTTTATTATTAGAGTGCAAACATTATATCCGTGAAACATTAGTTATACTAAATAGTACAATTTTGTGCAAATTCTATTGTTTTCTATTATTTGAATAGCACTATTTTGTGCTATTTAGTAATTTGTATTTCACGGATATACTGTTTGTACAGTAGCAGTAGCAGTAGCAGTAGCAGTAGCAGTAGCAGTAGCAGTAGCAGTAGCAGTAGCAGTAGCAGTAGCAGTAGCAGTAGCAGTAGCAGTAGCAGTAGCAGTAGCAGTAGCAGTAGCAGTAGCAGTAGCAGTAGCAGTAGCAGTAGCAGTAGCAGTAGCAGTAGCAGTAGCAGTAGCAGTAGCAGTAGCAGTAGCAGTAGCAGTAGCAGTAGCAGTAGCAGTAGCAGTAGCAGTAGCAGTAGCAGTAGCAGTAGCAGTAGCAGTAGCAGTAGCAGTAGCAGTAGCAGTAGCAGTAGCAGTAGCAGTAGCAGTAGCAGTAGCAGTAGCAGTAGCAGTAGCAGTAGCAGTAGCAGTAGCAGTAGCAGTAGCAGTAGCAGTAGCAGTAGCAGTAGCAGTAGCAGTAGCAGTAGCAGTAGCAGTAGCAGTAGCAGTAGCAGTAGCAGTAGCAGTAGCAGTAGCAGTAGCAGTAGCAGTAGCAGTAGCAGTAGCAGTATGATTACCCCATTTGGCGGTCAGCAGTCTTGCTACTCGGAGCAAGGCGACCATGCCTGATCCATTGTCGTCAGCACCATGTAACGTACTGCGCATCGTGTCATAATGCGAGCCAATCAAAATCAGTCTGTCGTCACGTGTTCTAGCAAGTTTCCCGGGTAACATGCCAATGACATTTATTCCTTTAGCTACCTAAAAAATCAACATGACAGTTTTCTAAATTGGGCTCCCTGTGGTTTTCCTTAAAGATTTGTATTGGCTATAAACGCAGTCTTGGCTAACACGGCGGTCAAACGCAATGCGCATGCGTGGGCAATGTTGCAGCGCGGCAAATTTACATTTGTAAACATTAGGATTTTACGTACGACTGAATTCAAAGCTGATTTATAAGAAATTCCCTGCATATTTAAGCTCGTTTTTTTCTGTACACACTCTTTGTCATACCCTCAAACTATTCTCAGTTTACACTTTTTTAATTCTTTTTACATTTTGAGAAAAACGCGATGAAAGTTGCCTCCTTCGTAGTTTTTTTATAATATCAGATAATCTTACTTTTGAGAGTGTGCTTGTAGGACTTGTTTGGTAAACACCTGTTTCTTTATTTGGATGCACATCTGTTTTAGTCTGAAAAATAAAAAACATTTCAGAATAATTCTTATTTTGAAGGATGTGATCTTACATTTTGATAATGTATAACAATACAGTAAACACTCGCAGTCAAGAACCTAGTTGATTAAGAACCTCTTGGCAGAAATTTGGCATTTTAATACCCCTTAATATAAGAACCTGTTTAGCCAAACAGGATCAAGAAGGTTCTTATATGTGGGTTACAGGATGAACAACCCAGAAGTTACTTGGCACAGTTTATTGGAAAAATTAATAATATAATTTTACAAGAAAATATACAGTATTAAATCTTTGTTTACAGTTACTGTTGTGAATTGTAAGTTGATTGTTTATTTGTTTGTTTAAAGTCACAGTTATATGTAATGTTAGTCCAAACCGAGCTTATTTATTATTCTTATAATAAGAAATAATAACATATCCCTTTTATAACAATTAAGAACCTAATTAAGAACCTGTTTTTCCTAAATTACCAACAACTACCCCTTTATACAAGAACCTTTTTTGCCAGACTTTAAAAAAATAAAGGTTCTTAACTGCGGGTGTTTACTGTATCTCTCATATTCTATATTATTCAGAGTTGAAGTAAGTACATATTTTTATTGTTTTATAGAAGAAAAAAGTCATGTAATCTTTTCCTACATGGCAGCACATGACACATGACGCTCGTGACACTTCCGTCACGTACTTTGTACGTAAAAGAACACTTACTCGTTTCCGCTTTGTAGGTGGCTCGTACTCCTCTGTGCTTTTCAACTCCTCTTCACCGACTTTTCTACAGTTCGTACACCACATAGTTCCTGGTTTATACGTATTTACTCCTTTTCCATACTCATCAATCGCAGAAAACAGTCTTGATGGTATCGGGACCAATGTTGTAGAATGCCGGTCACACGGAAAAGAACAGTGATTATCTTGCTTTTCTATATCGTTCTTGTGTTTTCTACACACTTTGGAATTCTCTGGAATTTCTCCAGCCCTTGCTAATTTATAATTTACCTTAAAAAGGCCTCCTAGAGTACAGTTATCTTTGTGCGACCGAGTTTTTGAAGCTTTTTCACAACCGTAGCTACTCGCAAAGCTGACACTCGTAGCGATTACTACAAAAACTACGAAGGAGGCAACTTTCATCGCGTTTTTCTCAAAATGTAAAAAGAATTAAAAAAGTGTAAACTGAGAATAGTTTGAGGGTATGACAAAGAGTGTGTACAGAAAAAAACGAGCTTAAATATGCAGGGAATTTCTTATAAATCAGCTTTGAATTCAGTCGTACGTAAAATCCTAATGTTTACAAATGTAAATTTGCCGCGCTGCAACATTGCCCACGCATGCGCATTGCGTTTGACCGCCGTGTTGTCTTGGCTATATATTTTGTGTACCTCTGTATTAGGAGGACTGGGGATGAACGATTCCATCCAAGTATGAAGTCCAAAGGAGATGAAAGTGTCCCGGATGTAGTCACGTGTATGTGTTTTGCCATCAGGGTTTTCTACGTGGTGTCGATTCTTGTTGAAGTGTTTTAAGTAGTCTCGAAGCAGCTCATTCTCTGTTGAGTCACTTTGGACGACATGTACTCCTTTGAAAAGAAAAGGAGAGGGAAAATAAAATATCAAGAGGATGCTTGGATACGGCGGGAAAGAAAGCAAGAGAAATAGAGAAAGTAAAGGAATGGAATAGTTGGAAAGAGAAACAGAAGAGATGGAAAGAAAGTAAGAAAGAAAGAAAGAAAGGAAGAAAGAAAGGAAGAAAGGAAGAAAGAAAGGAAGAAAGGAAGAAAGAAAGGAAGAAAGAAAGAAAGAAAGAAGGAAAGAAAGAAAGAAAGAAAGTAAGAAAGAAAGAAAGAAAGAAAGAAAGAAAGAAAGAAAGAAAGAAAGAAAGAAAGAAAGAAAGAAAGAAAGAAAGAAAGAAAGAAAGAAAGAAAGAAAGAAAGAAAGAAAGAAAGAAAGAAAGAAAGAAAGAAAGAAGGAAAGAAACTCATTCAAATGTCACATCAGACGGTTTGTTTATCAAAACGACGACTGTTATCCATGTCACAGTGCTACAATACTCATTCAAATGTCACATAAGTCGGTTTGCTTATCAAACCGACGACTGCCATCCATGTCACAGTGCTACAATTGTCACATCTCGGTTTGTTGAGTCTAAAGATCAAAACCCGATCGACTTTTCCAAATGACAGATTTTCTGAAGACCGTGTCGTAGCTTAATTATATGTATGCGTTATGCATTCTTAACTTTATAGATAATTCGTAAACAAATATAAAATTCTAGTCGAACTTGTATGTGTTAAAGTTACCTATCAAAAACGAATCTTGAAGTGGTAAGATTTTGTATTTTGTCCCTTCTGGCGACCATGATCCTTTGCGTTAAAACAATAGATTGTTTTGATGTGACGTCATAAGGCAACAGCACACTTTCGAAATTTGGTTGAGTGATCATGCAAAAAGCAACTCGAGGCAAGGCTTTGGGGAAGCAATGAAGTAATTCTAATAATATTTATTGATTTTCCCACAGCCTCGCCTTGAATTGCTTTGTGCATGATCACTCAACCAGAATTAAATTAAAGATTAAAGTTATTCAAATATTAAAGTTATTCGAATAAGATGACCTCTCTCATGACAAGACATGAGAAGGAAACTTGTCAAGCAGCGGTAAAAAAGTTTGTGACTATATATTTATAGCTGTCTAGTTAGTACACAATTTACACGGCGGTGTTTTGAAATTATCTCTTCAAACTTTAAGAAAAATTATTTCGGGTTACCTATATCCACATTACTTTATTCAGTCTATGTTTCTGTCAGACATTAATATTACTCTAAATTAAAGTGAACGTAGTCTCAGATATCCTGATTATTAATAGTAGACACTTAGACCTCTCTTATAATAATTTCTTATACCTGTACGAGTATTTACATACCAAAGCACGCCAAAGCTAGCACAATACAAAGTTGTCTTAACCAAGTCTGACAACCCATCTGACTCTTTTCTATCCGAGGACTTGTTTTGGCCTTTAGACTAAGTCTCTTTCTAGCTGGAACCTCCGTTCGTATTCATGAAACTTAATTCTTTAACTTATTTGATAGAAAAAAAAATATATATATATATATTCATTTTAGAGCGTTTGAAGCAGTAAAAAATTCAGAAAATAAGCTTAATCAACTGAACCTGAAAAGAAACTCGAAGTATTCACGCTTCGAGTGCCCTCACTTTAAAGCACGTGTGCAGTGTAGTGATATCTCGGCTAGGCCTCGTGGTCTTAAACCTGATAAAACACTTCTACTCGTTTATTAAACAGCACGTATGCGTTATGCATTCTTAACTTTATAGATAATTCATGAACAAATAAAAAATTCTAGCCGAACTTGTATGTGTTAAAGTTATCTATCAAAAACGAATCTTGAAGTGGTAAAAAGTTAACATAATATACCACGACTGGCTTGAGTGGATATTGTCAGTTGTACAAATTTTCGCCAGTATGTCCGTATAAAAGACATATGAAGCTCGTTGAGACTGTGTTGGTGTGGTCCATAGGACAAGACATGGGAAGGAAACTTATCAAGCAGCGGTAAAAAAGTGTGTGAATATATATTTATAGCTGTCTAGTTAGTACACAATTTTCACGGAGTTTTGAAATTAACTTTTCAAACTTTGAGAAAAATTATTTCGGGTTACCTATATCCACATTACTTTATTCAGTCTATGTTTCTGTCAGACACTAATATTACTCTAAATTAAAGTGAACGTAGTCTCAGAAGACATCCTAGCCTGATTATTAATAGTAGAAACTTAGACCTCTCTTAAGATAATTTCTTATAACAGTACGAGTATTTACATACCAAAGCACGCCAAAGCGAGCACAATACAAAGTTGTCTTAACCAAGTCTGACAATCCATCTGCTTGCAAAGAAACCACTCTTTCGCTCTCCAAGATTCTTCCTCTTATGTTTCTATCCGAGGACTTGTTTTGGCCTTTAGACTAAGTCTCTTTCTAGCTGGAACCTCCGTCCATATTCATGAAACAATAGAAAAAAATATAAATTTTTAATGGTATTCGATTTTCCTAGAATCCCTATCGCCCCATGCCAGGTGTTTCTATGCAAATTTTGAAATATGTTTTCTTTTGATGAAGTCTTTAATTGCTCACGTTAGCGTGACATTTTTGAAATATTTGTCACGTTCAATTTATCATATCAACATCAGCAAAACCGGCTGTGAATTTGTGTAAAAACTGTCCTTCAGTAATCCGGAGATTCGAAGATACCTGTATGAATTTTTCAACGAACCTTGGATATTTTTTGGGAGAATGTTTGATGGACGGGCAAGTGTCAGCAGTCTTACTACTTCAGTGAAGCATCCAGGTGTCCGGAGCACGCACGAACCGTCCAATCACAGCGCGCTTCGATGCTTAGCCAAGCGGCCCTTGCTCCAAGTCTCTTCCCAATACAAAAACACACGTTTCAAAGAATTTAGAGAAAAAAGTTGAAGTATATGTGTTAATTAAAAAATTAAAGTAAATCTTTGCGATCCATCTCCTTAAATTCTGTGAGATATATGACTTTTAAGACTCGGGCGACGGCCGCTTGAATTACAACAACAATCCTGTTCGCGGCACGCCTGATCCGTTGTCGTCGGTGCCTTTTGTATCGCGCAGGGTATTTTAGTGTGCACCAATCAGAATCGGTCTATCCTTTCTTGTTTCGTAGAGCATACCGGGTAACACACCCTCGATGTTCTTACTGATCCATACTGTTCCTGGTGGCTTGGAAAACACAAATTCAAATTAGCTGATATCAATGTCGAGAGGAATAAAGAAATGTGCCCTCTTCTAAAGGTCCGGTTACCCTGTGCAATTTTCTCAGCAACTTGTCTCAAGACGAGGCATTTATAGTATAGACATAATCCACTATTTTCCTATTTGAATAACATTTAATTATTAATTCACCAGTGACAATCAGTGTAGTATATCATGGATATCAACACCTTAAACTGTTCTGTCCAAGTGTGAAGTCCTAATGAAGTTAATGTGTCCCGGATGTAGTTTCGTGCCAGTCTTTTACCGCCAGGATTGGTCACGTGATGACGATTCATGTTGAAATGTTTCAGGAGATTTAAGAGGATGTTATTGCTTGATGACCCTTGAACGGTGTCAGCTACTCGGAGAAAAATAACATACGTGGATAGATAAATATGAAAGACAGACAGACCGAAATATGACACTGACATCCAGACAGAAACAGACAGGATAGATAGACAGACAGACAGTTGGACAGACAGACAAATAGATAAACCGAATGGTGCTTCAAAACTTCTTAAAGATGGCAGGCAGGCAGGCAAAAAGTACTTAGCTTTAAAACATCTTAAAAATTAAAATTATTTTTTGAATGCATAGACAAGTATGACAACTACAGACAGACAGACAGACAGACAGAAAAAAAAAAACACGATAAAAATCGTTGAAGCTATGTTTATTCAACCGTATAACGAAAACATAGATTTACACGTGCATCAAATGCAACCGTTATGTAAACATAGATGAAAATGCGCTTCAATTGAATGTCAATATACGATGAAACTTCACAAAAATCCCAAATGGCCCATAGTGTTTCTAGTAAGTTAAGTGGGTAAAATAATCTCATATCGAAGCCTTTGACTCTAGATAATCGATACATAAACGTCAACATAACTATACGTCGTGTACGTACTAAATGTTTTCATCACTGAATGAAAAACTCAAATCCAGAGGTAACGAGTCTATATAGAATAAATACTTTATTCCATAACTTATGTAAGAACTAAACAAACTGAAAACTATTATTCACTGAAATGTCGTTTCTCCGCCTTGAGTGCCAAGGTAACACTATCATACCGAGAACTTCCAGTTCAGTTTTTGTGCTGTCATTTATGACGTCATGTTACGTTACGCCATTTCATGCTGTGACGTCACGTCACGCTGAAAGTGTAGGAGCTATGCTATACTAGTTTTCAGGCTTCAGATGCTTGTTGGTCCTCAGGAGCTTCTGTCTGGGCTGTAACGTCAGTCCTGCCTTCTTCCAACTGGTCGTTCGCTACCAGAACATTTTGATCGTTTTGTTTTCGTCTTTGACAGCAAACCAATCCCGCGATGGCATTAACGGCAACAAACAAAGTAGCAGCTATACCTATCCCTCCTCCTTCTGCAGCCGTCAGACCTAAACGGTTGAAAAAAAGACAAAACTCGTTAGCACCTGAGCTAGTTAACGTGTGTGTGACTCTTGAAGTCAAAAGCTTCAACGACCTTTAACTGAACTACGTAACGAGTAAACCATTTTGAGCACAACTAAAACATTTACCTTCATTTGGTGAAGGTTTACATCTGGTTATCGTTAGATCATTAGTTGTCATGACAATAGTGTCACATGACTTGGACAAGAATCCAAGGAAGTCGTTGGTCACGTGACTCAAGGTATCACAGGCTTTGTGGTAACATTTTCTCATGTAGCTTCTCAAGCTTGCAGTATCGGTCAAGAAGATGGCTCTGTTCGATGTGATTTCGTTCCAGAAACTGACGTGGTCGCTTCTGAGGAAAAAGCGGATTTCTACTCTCTCTTTCTCAGAAAGTTTCGTGGTTTGTCCATCAAAAGGGAGTGGAAAAAACTGTAGCTTGTACTTCTTACTTCGTCCCTGGCCTGGAATTTTAAAAGAAAACCTTACGGTGGTAATGTGTATTATGAATAATGAGCTAGACGGCCTGAACTACCAACACCTGCAGCACCAGCACCAGTAGCATACACGGCCGTACTTTTTCAAGTTCCTTTCTAACATAGTTTGTTTTACTATATTTGTACTAGTACTGGTATTCATGCTCACCTTTAACAATATAATAGTATGCAAATATGTTAATCAACGGCATGTCGTCTGTATATCGTCCCGTAACAAGTAAAAAATCACCCCTTTTCTCGTTTCCAATGATACTACGATACTGATGAGGAAAAATGGTCTCCAGTTGTGGGGGTACGTTCTGTGAATTAGGAGTTGAGTCGTAGTTCATCATGGTGTCCATGATAATAGCACCCTGAAGTTGACCGTATTTACCGACATACATGTTAGGGAACAAATTGTAATACTGACTAAAGTTGGACACAAAAGCACGGCTTCCACACCCTAGCTTTGAGCATGCGTAGCCTCGAAATGTGTTGTTCTCCCACTCCTCAAAGTCAAAGGCGACGAACATCACAGAATATACACGTGTACAACTGCCTGTGACGAAAAAGAAAAGTGGTAAAAATGTCAGCTCAAAAAATCCCCCCCTCCCCTTTCCCCAAAAAGAATTTTTCTTAGCCATGAGAAGTATGAACTCACTTGACGTTCTGGTCAGCTGTCTTGCCACTTGCAGCATAGCAACCACGCCTGATCCGTTGTCGTCAACGCCTCTTGTACCGCGCATGGTGTCATAGTGTGCACCAATCAGAATCACCCTGTCGTATACGGTTTTATACTGTCTACCGGGTAATACACCTACGATGTTCTTACCGACCCATTGTGTTCCTGGTCTCTGCAAAAACAGAAGTTCAAATATAATTAGCTGGTGTTTTGGTATCAACGCCAGGATAATGGAATATGTCTAACCTTGTTCTTCCTTTACGCAAATACGTACGTGCGCATACCTTTTTGAGAAATTCGTAAAATTTTCAGATTTGCATTTATGGAAAGCAAAAACTTTTGGAGTGAAAGTGTTTTAGGCCATGTGAACCCGTGCGTACTTGCCAAAATGTCCTAGCTACGCCCCATGACTTGGGCAGTTGATTCGGGATATCAACGATGCCATTCTTCCCCTATCAGTGCTTGCTTGTAAGTGTATTTGAAACTAGAGGACCATCTGGAGAGTAATGATGCTTGGTCCCACTTTTGAAGGGGAGAAGGAAGAAGAAAGAAGGAGAGGAAGAAAGGAGTAGAGGGAAAAAATGTCGGGATCGAAGGAGACAAGGTATTTACATTTCCTTGAGTATTATCTAATTATTCACAACTATGACAATCAAGGAGTAAGTGATCTCTCTTATTTTTTACGGTGTAAAATTTAACTTTTTATCCATACTATGACAATCAAGGAGATAACTTATAGAGGTAAAACTTAGGCAAAGAAGCGTATTCACAAGGGAATGACACTAGAACTGGTAAGATATCAAGCGAGATGATAAAATTGTGTACTTAGGCTAAGGAGTACTAAGGAGTTCAAACGTCGATCTTCTCATGAGGCATCAAGAAGACTGCCTTCTCATTCTTTGTTTCAATGCGACGTTTGAACTGTTTGGCCCATACAGTTTAAACATCGATATTCACATGAGCCGAACGCATTGAAAACAATGGATAATAAGGCGGTCTTCTTTGATGTCATTAGGTTCGGCTCATGAGAAGATCGACGGTTTGGACTGGGTATTAGTGTAGTATACCCATACCGGCTTAAACTGTTCTGTCCAAGTGTGAAGTCCTAATGAAGTAAATGTGTCCCGGATGTAGTTTCGTGCCAGTCTTTTACCGTCGGGATTGGTCACGTGATGACGTTTCATGTTGAAATGTTTCAGGTCATTCAAGAGGATGTTGTTGCTTGATGACCCTTGAACGGTGTCAGCTACTTGGAGAAAAATAAAATAGGTGGATAGATAAATATGAAAGACAGACAGACAGACAGACAGACAGACAGACAGACAGACAGACAGACAGACAGACAGACAGACAGACAGACAGAAGTGGATATAGCCAAACGGCTTTTAAAACAGGTACACATGCCAGACAGAATTCATTAGATATTTGAATAGAATACCTGAAGTCTGCTTTGAATAAATTACAAGAGCTACTGAAACATGTCTGTTTATAAACTTAAAACTGTCGTGCTGACTGTATTAAAATTACAAGAAAATAGAGCATTTCGTTTTGGTTGTCAGTTTCTTGCTTCTAGATCTTGTTTTCTACCAAGACAATGATTTTTGGAATACAGGCGGTGTATAAACTGGATCAAAGTGTGCTTCAACGGAACGTCAATGGAATGAAGGTTCACAAGAATTCAGCTTAAGTAGTCGAAAATAGTTAATGTCAACGGGCACGTTCTAAATAATAGGCGACTTGGAAGTTATGAGGTTATCCCTATGTAAAAACTCCCCCAAAAAAACGGCAAGACAATACAAAAAAAACATAAAAAAAGAAACAATCCCTAAGCAGCGTAATTAGCGAAAATTCATTATAAATGGAATATGAATATATAAATATTTAAAATCATTTCTCGAGCATTTTACTCGGTGTATTTCAATTCAATGCTTCATTTTAGAGCGTTTGAAGCAGTAAAAAATTCAGAAAATAAGCTTAATCAACTTAACCTGAAAAGAAACTCGAAGTATTCACGCTTCGAGTGCCCTCACTTTAAAGCACGTGTGCAGTGTAGTGATATCTCGGCTAGGCCTCGTGGTCTTCAACCTGATAAAACACTTCTACTCGTTTATTAAACAGCACGTATGCGTTATGCATTCTTAACTTTATAGATAATTCATGAACAAATAAAATATTCTAGCCGAACTTGTATGTGTTAAAGTTATCTATCAAAAACGAATCTTGAAGTGGTAAAAAGTTAACATAATATACCACGACTGGCTTGAGTGGATATTGTCAGTTGTACAAATTTTCGCCAGTATGTCCGTATAAAAGACATATGAAGCTCGTTGAGACTGTGTTGGTGTGGTCCATAGGACAAGACATGAGAAGGAAACTTATCAAGCAGCGGTAAAAAAGTGTGTGAATATATATTTATAGCTGTCTAGTTAGTACACAATTTTCACGGTGTTTTGAAATTAACTTTTCAAACTTTGAGAAAAATTATTTCGGGTTACCTATATCCACATTACTTTATTTAGTCTATGTTTCTGTCAGACACTAATATTAATCTAAATTAAAGTGAACGTAGTCTCAGAAGACATCCTAGCCTGATTATTAATAGTAGACACTTAGACCTCTCTTAAGATAATTTCTTATACCTGTACGAGTATTTACAGTACATACCAAAGCACGCCAAAGCTAGCACAATACAAAGTTGTCTTAACCAAGTCTGACAATCCATCTGCTTGCAAAGAAACCACTCTTTCGCTCTCCAAGATTCTTCCTCTTATGTTTCTATCCGAGGACTTGTTTTGGCCTTTAGACTAAGTCCTTTTCTAGCTGGAACCTCCGTCCGTATTCATGAAACAATAGAAAAAAGAAAAAAATTTTTAATGGTATTCGATTTTCCTAGAATCCCTATCGCCCCAGGTGTTTCTATGCAAATTTTGAAATATGTTTCTTTTGATGAGGTCTTTAATTGCTGACGTTAGCGTGACATTTTTGAAATATTTGTCACGTTCAATTTATCATATCAACATCTGCAAAACCGGCTGTGAATTTGTGTAAAAACTGTCCTTCAGTAATCCGGAGATTCGAAGATACCTGTATGAATTTTTCAACGAACCTTGGATATTTTTTGGGAGAATGTTTGATGGACGGGCAAGTGTCAGCAGTCTTACTACTTCAGTGAAGCATAGCAAGCACGCCTGATCCGTTGTCGTCGGTGCCTTTTGTATCGCGCAGGGTATTTTAGTGTGCACCAATCAGAATCGGCCTATCCTTTCTTGTTTCGTAGAGCATACCGGGTAACACACCCTCGATGTTCATACTGATCCATACTTTTCCTGGTGGCTTGGAAAACACAAATTCAAATTAGCTGATATCAATGTCGAGAGGAATAAAGAAATGTGCCCACTTGTAAAGGTCCGGTTACCCTGTGCAATTTTCTCAGCAACTTGTCTCGAGACGAGGCATATGTAGTATAGACATAATTCACTATTTTCCTATTTGAATAACATTTAATTATTAATTCACCAGTGACAATCAGTGTAGTATATCATGGATATCAATACCCAGGGACGGCGGAGCAGTTTTTAAAGTGGGGGGGGGGGGGGGGGGTAAACTATTTCCTACCCACCCCTCCCCTATCATTCTGATTTTTTCACTTTTTATCGTTAAGAAAAAAAAAACAATTCTCAAAAAAGTAGGGGGCTCTAGCCCCCCCAGCCACCCCGGCTCCGCCGTCCCTGATACCTTAAACTGTTCTGTCCAAGTGCGAAGTCCTAATGAAGTTAATGTGTCCCTGATGTACTTTCGTGCCAGTCTTTTACCGTCAGGATTGGTCACGTGATGACGATTCATGTTGAAATGTTTCAGGTCATTTAAGAGGATGTTGTTGCTTGATGACCCTTGAACGGTGTCAGCTACTCGAAGAAAAATAACATAGACAGACGGACCGAAATATGACACTGACATTCAGACAGAAACAGACAGGATAGATAGACAGACAGACAGTTGGACAGACAGACAAATGGATAAACTGAATGGTGCTTCAAAACTTCTTAGATATTTGTTAATGATGAGACAAGACAGATAGACAAACAGACAGACAAAAAGTACTTTAAAACATCTTAAAAATTAAAATTATTTTTTGAATGCATAGACAAATATGACAACTACAGACAGACAGACAGACAGACAGAAAAAAAAAAAGATAGAAATCGTTGAAGCTATGTTTATTCAACCGTATAACGAAAACATAGATTTACACGTGCATCAAATGCAACCGTTATGTAAACATAGATGAAAATGCGCTTCAATTGAATGTCAATAGTCAATATACGATGAAATTTCACGAAAAGTCCAAATGGTCCATAGTGTTTCTAGAGCACTTTACCAGCACTTTCTTAAGAAAAGTGCGTAAAATAATCTCAAATCGAAGCCTTTGACTCTAGATAATCGATACATAAACGTCAACATAACTATGCGTCGTGTACTAAATGTTTTAATCACTGAATGAAAAATTCAAATCCAGAGGTAACGAGTCTATATAGAATAAATACTTTATTCCATAACTTATGTAAGCACTAAACAAACTGAAAACTATTATTCACTGAAATGTCGTTTCTCCACCTTGAGTGCCAAGGTAACACTATCATACCGAGAACTTCCAGTTCAGTTTTTGTGCTGTCATTTATGACGTCATGTAACGTTACGCCATTTCACGCTGTGACGTCACGTCACGCTGGAAGTGTAGGAGCTATGCTATACTAGTTTTCAGGCTTCAGACGGTTGTTGGTCCTCAGGAGCTCCTGTCTGGGATGTAACGTCAGTCCTGCCTTGTTCCATCTGGTCGTTCTCTACCAGAACATTTTGATCGTTTTGTTTTCGTCTTTGATAGCAAATCCATCCCGCGATGGCATTAACTGCAACAAATATAGTAGCAGCTATACCTATCCCTCCTCCTTCTGCAGCCGTCATACCTAAACGGTTGAAAAAAGACAAAACTCGTAAGCACCTGAGCTAATTAACGTGTGTGCGACTCTTGAAGTCAAAAGCTTTAACGACCTTTAACTGAACTACGTAAAGTGTAAAACATTTTGAGCAGAACTAAAACATTTACCTTCATTTGGTGAATCTCTTTCACTTTTACATGTGTTTATCGTTAGATCATCAGTTGTCATGACGATAGTGTCACATGACTTGGACAAGAATCCAATGAAGTCGTTGGTCACGTGACTCAAGGTATCACAGACTTTGTGGTAACATTCTCTCATGTAGCTTCTCAAGCTTGCAGTATCGGTCAAGAAGATGGCTCTGTTCGATGTAATTTCGTTCCAGAAACTGACGTGGTCGCTTCTGAGGAAAAAGCGGATTGCTACTCTCTCTTTCTCAGAAAGTTTCGTGGTTTGTCCATCAAAAGGGAGTGGAAAAAACTGTAGCTTGTACTTCTTACTTCGTCCCTGGCCTGGAATTTAAAAGGAAATCTTACGCTGGTAATATGTATTTATAAATAATGAGCTAGACAGCCTGAACTATAGCTACCAACACCTGCAACACCAGGATCAGTAACATACACAGCCTGACGTACCAACACCTGCAACACAAGCATATCAGTAACATACACAGCCTGAACTACCAACACCTGCAACACAAGCATATCAGTAACATACACCGCATCAGCAACAAGCACACCCTTTCCCTTTAACTGTTGGTTTATTTTACTAAATATTTGTATACTTATACTGGTATTCATGCTCACCTTTAACAATATAATAGTATCTAAAGGTGTTAAGCAGCGGCATGTCATCTGAAGATCGTCCTGTAACAAGTAAAAAATCACCCCGCCTCGCGTTTTCCATGATACTATTATATTGGTTGGGAAATATCTTTTTCAGTTCTAGGGGTACGTTCTGTGAATTAGGAGTTGAATTGTAGTTCATCATAGTGTCCATGATAATAGCACCCTGAAGTTGACCGTATTTACCGACATACATGTTAGGGAACAAATTGTAATACTGACTAAAGTTGGACACAAAAGCACGGCTTCCACACCCTAGCTTTGAGCATGCCCAATCTGGTACCAATACGTTGTCCTCCCACTCTTCAAAGTCAAAGGCGACGAACATCACAGAATATACACGTGTACAGCTGCCTGTGACGAAAAAGAAAGGCAGTAAAAATGTCAGCTCAAAAAATCCCCCCCCTCCCCTTTCCCCAAAAAGAATTTTTCTTAGCCATGAGAAGTATGAACTCACTTGACGTTCTGGTCAGCTGTCTTGCCACTTGCAGCATAGCAACCACGCCTGATCCGTTGTCGTCAACGCCTCTTGTACCGCGCATGGTGTCATAGTGTGCACCAATCAGAATCACCCTGTCGTATACGGTTTTATACTGTCTACCGGGTAATACACCCACGATGTTCTTACCGATCCATGGTGTTCCTGGTGTCTGCAAAAACAGAAGTTCAAAAATAATTAGCTGATGTTTTGGTATCAACGCCGGGATAAAGGAATGTGTCTAACCTAGTTCTTCCTTTACGCAAATACGTACGTGCGCATACATTTTTGAGAAATTCGCAAAATTTTCAGATTTGCATTTATGTAATGCAAAAACTTTATTTTTGAAGTGAAAGTGTTTGAGGCCATGTGGACCCGTGAGTACTTGCCAAAATGTCCTAGCTACGCCCCATGACTTGGGCAGTTGATTCGGGATATCAACGATGCCATTCTTCCCCTATCAGTGCTTGCTTGTAAGAGTATTTGAAGCTAGAGGACCATCTGGAGAGTAATGATGCTTGGTCCCACTTTTGAAGGGGAGAAGTAAGAAGAAAGGAGGAGAGGAAGAAAGGAGGAGAGGGAAAAAATGTCGGGATCGAAGGAGACAAAGTACAGATGTAATACACGATTTTCTCATTACAGACCACGTGTCATTCCCTAGGCTCGGATTTCAGGCTTCCGTTTCGTACGCGCCCGAGATACTCTCCCCCTGTGACGGTGTAAAGTATTGCAGGCCCGTACGAAACCCCAGCGGCTGAAATCTGAGCCTAGACATTCCCTCGAGTATTATCTAATTATTCACAACTGTGACAATCAAGGAGATAACTTATAGAGGTAAAACTTAGGCAAAGAAGCGTATTCACAAGGGAATGACACTAGAACTGGTAAGATATCAAGCGACCAACACTGAGGGTCTTAAAATAACTGAGGAGAAAGTGCTGCCTTTGTATTCACGTCTACAAATGGTTAGACTTTCAAGTCTTCTCGGATAAGGACTTTAAACCGTAGGCCCTGTCTTCCAACCCTTCCTTAACCTGTAAATGGGGGACATAAAAGAACCTGTTGAATTATTCGTATTAGAGTAGGGGATTGTCTCCCGGTTCAACAGCCTATCCCAATTTGGAGGCATAACACTAATTACTAACAATTCACTCATGATTGTAAGCTGCACGGCTGCTAATAGCGCCTTAATATGAAGCCAGTAAAGTCCTCCACTGGTTAAAAATTGTAAAGCGCATTGAGACGATGTGAAATGCACTATATAAGAACTTACCATTATTATTATTATTGTTAGATGATAAATTTTTTTTTAGATCCTTTAATATCGCCCGTTTTAACATTATAATTAATTATTGCTATTATTGTCTTCTTTATTATTGTTATTATAATTATTGTGAAATAAAGTTTAAAATTTGTCCTTGTTAGATGATAAAACTTGTGTACTTTAGGGTAAGGATTATTAAGGAGTTCAAACGTCGATCTTCTCATGAGGCATCAATTGAAAGAAGACTGCCTTATTATTCATTGTTTCAATGCGTTCGGCTTATGAGAAGATCGACGTTTGAACTGTTTGGCCCATACAGTTTAAACATCGATCTTCACATTAGCCGAACGCATTGAAAACAATGGATAATAAGGCGGTCTTCTTTGATGTCATTAGGTTCGGCTCATGAGAAGATCGACGGTTTGGACTGGGTATTAGTGTAGTATACCCATACCGGCTTAAACTGTTCTGTCCAAGTGTGAAGTCCTAATGAAGTAAATGTGTCCCGGATGTAGTTTCGTGCCAGTCTTTTACCGTCAGGATTGGTCACGTGATGACGTTTCATGTTGAAATGTTTCAGGTCATTGAAGAGGATGTTGTTGCTTGATGACCCTTGAACGGTGTCAGCTACTTGGAGAAAAATAACATAGGTGGATAGATAAATATGAAAGACAGACAGACAGACAGAAGCGGATATAAGCCAAACTGCTTTTAAAACAGGTACACATGCCAGACAGAATTCATTAGATATTTGAATAGAAGTTTGGTTTGAATAAATTACAAGGGTTGCTGAAACATGTCTGTTAAACTTAAAACTGTCGTGCTGACTGTATTAAAATTACAAGAAAATAGAGCATTTCGTTTTGGTTGTCAGTTTCTTGCTTCTTGATCTTGTTTTCTACCAAGACAATGATTTTTGGAATACAGGCGGTGTATAAACATGGACCAAGGTGTGCTTCAACGGAACGTCAATGGAATGAAGGTTCACAAGAATTAAGCTTAAATAGTCGAAAATAGTGAATGAATAGGTCAACGGGCACGTTCTAAATAATAGGCGACTTGAAATTAAGTTATGAGGTTTAATATCCCTATGTAAAAACTCCCCAAAAAAACGGCAAGACAATACAAAAAATACATTAAAAATTCATTATAAATGGAATATAGATATATAAATATTTAAAATCATCTCTCGAGCATTTTACTCGGTGTATTTCAACTCAATGCTTCATTTTAGAGGGTTTGAAGCAGTAAAAAATTCAGAAAATAAGCTTAATCAACTGATAGTCCATGAACCTGAAAAAAAACTCGAAGTGTTTACGCTTCGAGTGCCCTCACTTTAAAGCACGTGTGCAGTGGTGCGGATATCCCGTTTTTGGAAATTAAAATTTCTAAACTCATCCGCTACCGAACCAGTATTTTAACTACAATACTGGCTGGTGACCACATTATTTACAAACACGAACTTTTGTTATCAGTCAACTGTGTAGTCTGCGTGCAGCCGAACGAAAACCCAGGTTTTCGTTCGGCTGCACGCAGGCTGTCAACTGTGCTTCCTTTTTTTTTCACGTTTTACCCGAAATCTTAATAGCTTTTTCAGTCTGATTTATTAAATATCCATTTTACAAAATGCACCTTAATTCAGTACTTACTCGTTGTCAGGATCAGAGTAAAAAGAAATATTAGAGCAATTTTCGAACGTAGATCCATCTCGATCATCGAGCAGGATTGATCGTAGACTTTAGTCGTGTGCATTGCTTGTAATTGAATATGCAAATGATTTCCGAGAAATGAGTCTCGTTTCAGTCTTACGCGTTTGCTTCTTGGTAGACTGTGCCAATGTGCCAAAATCGATCTGTCTTTGGGGCATACTAAACAGATTTATATTTATGGGTGGGTTGCCAAAAATTGACGGTCGGGGGGAGGCCTGCCACAATCTCTACTAGATGGATAAACTTTTTCAGAGTGTCGGCATATGAAACGAAAAAAAAAAATCCATAAAGTTTTACTAGTAACGCTAACACGGTGTTGTTTTAAAAAGTCAGAATGGCGTTTGCACTTTGTTGATATATATCATTCTCTTTTCGTTGCATAGATATCAAAAGTTGAGCGTTCTCTATTTGGTCAAGGAATATTGAGCGTTCTCTATTTGGTCAAGGAATATTTCAATCAGCTCAGTGCTAAAACTTGTTCTTGTTTCTGTAAGATACTTTTTATTTTGTAAGACATGTTATTTTGCAAAACACGGAATCGCGTAGACTGAGGAATTGGACTGGACGTCGGTTGCCACCGCATCTTGAAAAAAAAATCGTCGTATTTTTTGCTTTGGTATAGATAATCTTAATGCATAGCAAAAACATGTCCGACCTCTAGAATCTTATTTACGTTTCTAAATTTTGAGAGATTTTTTATTTTGGAAAATCCGGAACCGTCCATGGCTGGACTGGATTGGACTTCGGTAAACTGGAACTCCGGATCGCAAAGTGTTTTTTTACGTCGAATTTGCGACTTTTATCCTATAATTGTTATTTTAATATTCATAACTAGTAATTCTATGATGACATTTTGCAAAAAATCAAGATAACAATAGCATTGATTCTACATGAAGTGAATAGTCGAATGGTGAAATATTTCTTCATTTGAGCGTTGTGTCTTGAAGGTTTATACTGTGACGTCATCCCAGGCATCATAAATATACAAACTTTAACAGGTTCACACAAAAAATATTTAAAAAGCATTATCATCTTACTCATAGTGTCCACAATGTTTACTTTATAATGGCCAGTTTAGTATTACGAGTAAAACAAATACACTCAAAAGCCTGGGATAAAGCCACAGTCATTAACATATTGGAAGTATAATAATAATAATAATAATAATAATAATAATAATAATAATATAGAGTTCTTGAAAATGCATATAGCAAACGTCTTGATGCTTTTAACAAAAGGAGCAGACAGTTAGCAAGTGTAAACCTTTATAAGTTTAAGACACAATACTTGAATGAAAAAATATTTCACCATTCGACTTTTCACTTCATGTAGAGTAAGTCAATACTGACAGTATTGTATCAGGGGTTAGGTGCACTTTAAGTAAAAGCTTCTCAGCTGTAGTACCTTGTTTACGAAATTCTGTTTGATAAATATAATATATTAAACATAATATACCCTGTTTCTAGAGGTCTTTCCTACCCTTCATCACCAGCTAACAACTCAGCCTGATGGAAAAGATGAAAAACTGTGTCTGCTCACTGAGTTTACAAACACAATTTTCCATGACAACTTGGAGATTGAAGTTTTATCACTTCATGTTGAAAAAAACGTCTTTCAATCCATCTGTGAGATATTTTATCAACAGATGAAAAAACATCTTAACCCTGCATAGCCATTTCACATGCCTTTCTCATGTGGCAGCCATGTTGGTGGGAACAGTACATAGATTTTCCCCTCTTGTAGGCTCACATTGAAACTTTCTTGGAATAAGATTCCTTGGCCATTTACAAAGGACTTTGCGACTTTGCTGTGCTGGGAATGAGCTGCCGCGTGATAAAGGATACATCACATTCTCTATTAGTATTTCAGCTAAATTTATGGAAATATCTACAAAGTTACAGAACTGGTGGACCTACACATATCTGCTGCGTCGCGCTGCATGATAAAGGAAGGTCCACTTTCTCTACTACAGGTAGTATTTCAGCTTAATTCATGGACATATCTACAAAGTTACAGAACTGGTAGACCTACACTTATGTGTTGCGTTGTGCTTTGTGATAAAGGAAGGTCCACTTTCTCTACTACAGGTAGTATTTCAGCTTAATTCATGGACATATCTACAAAGTTATAGAATTGGTCTATCTCTTGTGTAGCTTTCTGTGGACTTGATGACAGGAAGATGTCAGGATTGTCTTTCCCGCAGGCATCATGACAGGTTTGAATACAATCCTTGCCATTTACTTCCATTCCAATTAATGGTCCTGAGAGCAAAATGAAAAAAATGAAAAATAGAAGAAAAGAATGGGAAAGGTGGTCAAGGGAATCAGGGTGGTGCAGTGGTAGCTCACTTGACTCTCACTTCTGGGGTCTCGGGTTTGATTCTCAGACTCGGCATCTACCTAGACTAGTTAATACTATTGCATGTTGATGGATATATATAAATTTATATAGGATGTAAAAAAAAAAAAAAAAAATCTGAATTCATCTGAAATCTATGTGAGTAGAGTCTTTTAGGTTTCTTATAAACTGGCTCTCTTAACTTTGTAATGTTGCTGATGCCAACCTCATGCACACAGCCAACTTTGTAAAGAAGTGTAAGAAAACAGCAGTGAAAACTATTTTTCTTCCTATTATCTAAAAAAATAGAACAGCTTTTTTGGATTCTCCATTGAGTAATACAGTATTACATTGGAACTGCAAAAACCACTTGCTGATGCTGACGGCTCATGCTTCTCTTCACACTTCTTTCGTGCTTAGTCACTTCCTGCATGCTGTATTCCCCCGTCTGCATGCTGTATTACTGAACAGAGCATGGAAAAAAGCTGTTATTGTTAATTGTTAATTTGAATGATTATCTCACCTTGTACTACTGCATTATTGTACTCTGTTGAACCAGTAACTCTGGCTATTTCATCGGCTTTCATGCTAACTTCCTTAGTCTGTACTAATATGCATTCCTGTGGAAAAACAACATTCTTTTCAGAGGAGTCAGGATGGCATACCTTCACCTCTCATTACCTCTCAACTGCGCAGTCCAAGCCACCACTCCTAGGGTTAACAGAGCTTTTCAGTTCTTTTTGAGGCAGAAAAACCGAAAAAAAGTTCCTTTCACAGTTCCCTGCACCATCTTGAAAGGTAGTCCTGCCTTTGCATCAAATCAAGACAAACAGTGAGCTTGCAATGATAGAGACATGTGAATAATAATTGTCCAAGGTGTTAAAAAAAGGTTTCTATCTCTATCACCAATGGTCTTGCTTTGATGCAAAGGCACTGCTTCCTTTCAAGATGGTGCAGGGAACTGTGAAAGGGACTAACGAAAAAAATTAATACAATATTCACTTGTTTTGTACCTTTTCTTTAATTTTTTCCAAGAAATTTTGAATTTTTTCTTTTCTTTGTGAGCTTTGAAAAAATATTACTAGACACACCTGCAAAATACAAAACAAAATTCAAACACTTCCAAAATAATTGGTTTATGGCTTAATGTTGACCTGACTTTGATCGGCCCAGAGCTTGCTTCAAGGAATTGATAAAAGTTGATAAAATAAACATAAACAAAGGAAGAAAAAACCTACTTCATTAAAAGGCTTTCTTCTGCTTCCTAGAGTGACGGGAACAATGCTTTTATTCTTCGCTGTGGATATTTTGACACTGGAGAGCTCATCTGATGTAGGAAGCGGCACAAAGTCATCGACATGTGCATCCTATGGAAAAAAGAGACAAACAATTAAACAATATTTTGTGTAGTTCCCTGAAATATCCATACCTCCCCCATGGAGGGGAATTGGAATTTTTGGGGATAGGAGAAACTTTAAGAATCATATAGCAAATGTTATTCATGCTTACCTCTGGTAGTAGTGACCATGTTACCTCTCCCGGCGCAGGTGTAAAGTCATGTAGATTGCTCCAGTTGTTGTTGTATAAACTCAAATCAGCTGCTTCAAATTGACCTGGAGGTAAACATCACACAAAAAATTACTGGGAGGGGAGGGTGAATAGATGGGAAGGTCAATAGATGGATGGATGGATGGATGAAAATGAACAAACAAATAGAGAGGTAATGGATGGAAGAAAAACGGAAAATACAAGCAAGATGATGGAAGGAAGGAAGGAAGGAAGGAAGGAAGGAAGGAAGGAAGGAAGGAAGGAAGGAAGGAAGGAAGGAAGGAAGGAAGGAAGGAAGGAAGGAAGGAAGGAAGGAAGGAAGAAAGATAGGAAGGAAAGAAGGAAAGAGAGAAGGAAGGAGAAAACCATCAACTACAATGACAAATAATGGAAAACTTACTTTCAAGCTCAGGATAGTAATACTGGAAGCAAGCAAATTTCATTCCCGTTGAAGATTCTATTATAGGTTGTGTAGCACAACAAAGAAAGACATCCATCTTTTTGCAATCTCTAGTCCTGGAGACAGAATTGAACAACTACTTTCAGTTGATGCAGGGCTTGAAATAACAGCAGGTCTGAGTCACTGGTCATCTCATCCACTGATACCCTGTCAATGGCTCAACGTTACAGGTCAAAATGACCAGTAAGGCAAAACTTTGGCCAGACAAGTTCCAATTCTGGCAAGACATTGTCCATCAATTGACCAGCCATTATTTCAATCCCTGGTTGATGGAATTATTCTCTTCTGGTGTATAATATACAATGCAGCATAAGTTTTTTAATCTTACCTAAATTGTTGACATGCTACAATTACTTTGCAGTCTTTACAATCTCTGAAATACACACTGTCGAAGAGAAAAAATAATTCAGATCATAATTTGTAGAAAACTTGTTAAAAAGTAATTGTAATAAAAGCAAGCGAATGTAGCTAGAACCAGGCGGTGAGTAGCACGATTTTATTTCCTGGCAAAAATACACTTCTAATATTTAAAACTTATTATGATTTTGAGCCACCAATACAGGTTTTTATCATATGACCGTATTTCACTGTACGCGTGATTCTAAGAAAAACCTTTGGGGAAAATGGCGTCAGCAAAAAAAGTACGCTTTTCCGAAAAGTGTAATAATTTCCCGTTCGGACTCGCCGTTCGGACTCGCTGCCGATTTTGATTCGCATTTATTAAAAACGCTTTGAAATCGATTTTTTATATGTTGTCATATGATAAAATGCTTATTGACTGAGTTAAGGTCGGTCCGAACGGGAAAATATTTGGCTCTCGGTCCTTGGCACGGAACTCGCTGCGCTCGTTCCGTACTTCAGGACCTCGAGCCAAATATTTTCCCGTTCGGACCGACCTTAACTCAGTCAATAAGTACATAGTATCATGATTCTCCTATTAGTTTGATCATGAGATCAGAGATACCACGATACAAAACTTATTGGGATTTTGAGCCACCAATATGGTTTATGCAATATTTACGGCATATTCGACATATTCAGTATTCGCCTTCATCACTTTGCAAATACGGCCAATACGGAATATATTTTCTTCCAACTACAGTAGCCGCCAATATAGACCCATATTGGTGGCTCAAAATCACAATAAGTTTTAAATAGTGATGGCTAGTTGAGAAAATATATTCTGTATTGGCCGTAGTCGCAAAGCAATTTTTTGGACAAAAATTTACCAACTCTGATTACCAACTCTCAATTTGATGAAAGGATTTGCCAAAGCGCTGCCTGGTGTTCAGCTATATTACGTTACATTCAAGTACATTACATTACCTTCCTTTGATGGGACCTAGAAACATATTACATCCTACGCAGTCATCAATGGTTATTGTAGCTGAATGATCATATATATAAATATTGGAATCCTATAAATGGAGAACAATGAATTTAAAGTTACAGTATGTTGGGGCAGGATAAGGGTAGCCTAGCTACTGTAGAGGGTAATAGTGCATGAGCAGTTTTCGTGTGACTGTGAAAAGCTTGTAGCCATATAATTTGCATGCCTTACTATGACTGTGATACTTCTTAAAACAAATTTTGGTTGGCTGATTTGTTCCTTGCAAAATAAATCTCCAAAATGTGATTGGTCTGACAGTACTGTGACCTTTGTGTGATCGAACGTGTGATCGTGTCCATGCCTTGTTAATGCCATGTTTTGGGCATTTGATTGGTGGAGAGTAAATGTTCACACAATGTGATTGGTCTGGTGGCAGTGCATTGCTATATCAAGACCGCATTTGTGCCGCAAGCTTTCAAAATCATACGAAAACTGCTCTATGGTGTGTTGTTGTGGGATAGTGAAGGCAGAGGATTGGGAGAGGAGTGGAGAGGAGAGGAGAGGAGAGGAGAGATGAGAGGAGAATACATGCAAGACACTGGAATATTTTTTTCATTAGAAAAATGATAAAAAGAATTACTTATAAGATTAAGTACATTATTTTCGTATGGTAAACATAGTGATAAAACTTCATTAAATCAGAGCAGTCTAGTATTACTCCTTAAAAATTCCAAAATATGCTAATGATTGCACAGGATATATATTAAAAACCGTAGAGCCTGCCTAGTTAGAGTTCTCTTCGCCGATTTAAGAGATAAATAAGATTAAAATGATTTGAACTCACCTGGCAATCCCTAATAATAAACTGTTGGCCGTTTACTTTACCAGGCGTTCGTCCTGCAGTCTCGCCTTTCAAGTCAGCGATTGTAAAATCTTTTGGATCAGGTCGATCCTGTCTTTCCCTACAGATCAAAAAAATAGCTTAAAACAAGGCGTATACTTTTAAAAACATCCTCTACTGATGCTGAAAAAGAGTATATTTTTTGAAATTTAGCTATTTTTGACGATTGATAACAGCTAGTTTACTTGCCAACTGAACACTTCAGGCTCTTCCTCGTCCAGTTTTTCGCCTTTTTTCGATAGCAAACAACCCATTTCGTATTCCCAGACTTAGTTTAAGGTATGAGGAAGCAGGAATTGGAAGATTTTCATTGGAAAAGTCGAAAAAATCCGAAGAAAATGGCGCTTCTATTAATGACTTTGTATCGATGGTTTATGACAGTAACCAGGCATGGCAAACAGATGAGCGTTGCTTAGTGGCCTGGGGTAAAGTTGACCCGGGACATTTTGATCAAATTTTTTTTTACAAATTATTTTTATTTCATTTTACAAAGTCTTCAATAAATGAAAATGATAATGGAATATATGGGAAACTGGTTTTCTGTTTGACCTAAAGATTATTATATTCATTTATAACGTCATAACCTCATCAACAGCTGTCGGCTCTGTGGGGGGGATGGAGAAGGAGGGGGGGGGGGGGGGGGGGGGGGGGGGGGGGAGGGGGTGCGTTCTGACCTTAATTTAATTTAAATTTTCAGCCAAAAATTTTGGTACAATCCAAGTCCTAGTGATAATCGTGGAGAAATCCCAGATTAAGTGCAGTAAAATATTTTTTTCAGCGTAATATAATAATGGGATCGCAAATCAAGGAGTTTTCGAAAGCTGTATAAAGGTTCAGAGCTTGAATTGTAATCAATATAAACCAAGATTATGTTGCTCCCATTTCAGAACACATGAGGACTTCTTGTGGACCATGGGTCTACCCCAGACTGACTATCTCTTAGATTTGAGAAAACTATGGGAAAATAGCACATTTTCAGTCAAGGGCGCAGATGGCGCGCGATTCGGATCAAAAACCTTAGTGCCGTGTAATTGAATTTTAAAATATAACCAAGTTTCAATCTGTAATTTAGTTCAAAAATATACGTTTATTTTTATTATCATTATATATTATAAGGCTTTTATTGAACCCCCAAGGATTAGGGAATTTAGAACTTTGAATAAGAAAATTCTATACAGCAATATTCCCTTCTCGCCTTGAAGCAGTCGGCCCGGCTATGAGAACAGCTGCTATCCTGTAATACAACAAAGTTCAGCGCGCGTACAAAACAAATTCTTTATACTTCCTAATTTTTAAATAATTCTTTTATTAATTGCAATAAAACTCACCAGAATTGCTGCTGGATTCCTCGAAGACACTGTACCCCTGGTAAAAGCGCAAAAACGTCTGCCATTTTCCCTTCTTTTTCGGCGCCGGTATACACTCTACGACCAGTAGACTTTTGATCAAATAAATCAACGTTCAACTTGGTAAATTTGATGCGAATTTGAATAAATCGAATATTCTTTTGTATAATTCTTATTCATCTCAGGCCAGAGAACTCAAAGTACACTGTCTCAAGAGTTCTTATGATATTTCATTATTCCATGCTTAGCAGATAATATAATTTTCGATTGCACTGTATTTTCAGACCGCGCCTGCCCCGGTTCAATTTGAATCTGACATTTACTATAGCATCAGTTGATGACCGCCTCTACAAAACTAAAGAAAAATTTGTTATTTTTATCAGTGCGCAGCTGGTTAAACTCTCGAAAGGAAAGACGAAAGACTAGTAAACAAAAGCTTCGAGAGTCGAATTTTCTACGACTTGTCATCGACGTTATTCCTAGTTTGACAATCAGTTTTATCTAAAACTCTTTCAAGTGCTAGAAAATTGCACTGGGGGCGCGCGAGAAGTTTTCTTTTGTCCAATTGTCAGCCTTTAGAAGTGCTGTTGTGAGCGCTAAAGGCTATGACGTATCGAAAAGCAGGCTGGCTCTTCGCAACCGAGTTTGGAAGCAGAGGACCTAGGGCTACCCCATCATGCATTGCGAGTGAGATTTAAACAGCTGAAATCAATATTTTCGAAATTGAAAAAATCAATTGTACTTAAGTGGTGTGTGTCATACCTTTTAGCGATATTTATTTTTTAAATTCTTCAAGAAATTTATAGATACTCGTCAAAATACTGGAGTACTTTGCACGGCGGGTGGCGTAGCGGTGAGAGTCCCGCCAGGCTCGGTGTTTAATTTGAGTAGAGTTGTCTGTTGGTTCTCTCCTGCTTCGAGGATTTTTCTCCGGGTTCTCCGATTTTCCTACTTCCACAAAAACCAACTTCCAAATTCTAATTCGATCTAGAAGGACCTAGATAAAAACTACTCTGTCTAAACTCTTGACTAGTAACCCTAGCAAATTCTGAAGTGTATTAGTGTTATCATCAATACAACAAGATGCGCATAAACCGGTTTCCAGAAAACAAAAACAAGATATGCACGCAAAGGCATCTGGGATAGCTGGATCCTTCTCTGGATTGTAAGAAGCGCGAAGACTACGTACCGCATACAGGGTAAAAATATCTCAGACTATCTAGCTGGGTTATAAACCAATTCACCAACAATAACAACAACAACAACAACAACAACAAAAGTAACGTTCTCGTTAGTTATTCAAAATTAAGATAAAAAATCAACAAGGTGGAACCTCTGAAATTTGTTCAGAGTAATATTACAAATGCGCGTAGGAGACTAAACAAACGTAAAGCTAGACACACGGCGCGCAAATTTGCAGTAATATTGCGCGCACATTTGCAGGCAATGTTGCTGAATGAGGACCATTTTCTACTTCAGCAACATTGCGTACAATAAATGGCATCGTGTGACATGGCTCGCAACATCGATTGCCTGCAACACTGCGCGCAATGGGTTTGGGGTCTAAAATTAAATAATTATAAGGATAATCCTTTGTCAATTTTAAAGTTTCCTTATCCGTTATCTTAAGTTCTTTGCCCTGTTAATACTAGGTTTTTATGTGCATCGTTAAGTGTGATTAATGTGAAAATTTCAATACCCTTTCTCAAGAACAGTCGTTTTTACAGCCTCAAGAAAACCAAGTTAAATAAAGTGCATTTGAAACCCTACTAGTAATTAAAACATTTCCTTATTTCATCGGAATCATAAATGTTCATTGGTGAACTAAACTTGTATAAAAAAGTATGTTGAATTCTTATTCCTTTAACTAGTCTCATTTAGGTTTCAACCCTGGCCATCAGGAATGCAGGCTCAGATCCATCTTCCCATATTTTTGCGGACCTACAGCACGTGATTGGATAAGAATTGTCTTTGTCTTATATGACTTGGATTAACAATTTGAAATTCAGTGCTACGCTGCCACCGTCCCGTCTCGAGCACTAAACACAGATCAACCCCCGAGCTGCGCATGCTCAAAATCATTATATAACATTTTCCAAAGGAATCCCATAACTGTTAGCTAATGTAGACTTTAGACTTGATAGGTTCCTTAAAACATTCGGAATATATGAGTTTAACGAGGTACAAATGGAAAGCAACGATGAGAAACACGATGGAGACCCAGAACTTGGCAGGAAGTCCCACATGGTGGAAGACGTGGTGATGCTTCAAAGATTCTATAGAGAAAAAGTTTGATCAATATTAGTAACTTCAACCTGAACTGTTTCGCCAATCCTTATATAACACCATTCCCTTGCCTTTCTTTCTCTAACATATTGCCCAAGGAAACGTTACCAGCTGACTACACTACCTTGGTGCGCATCCTTGATGAAGACGTTCTTCTTGATATTCTGTAACTGTCCTTTCTTCTTGGAGATGTAGAGAATTGGTGTGACAGGTTTGGTCATGCGCACTGGGAAAACCACCGAGGATGAGCTGGAGACATGGATAACAGATAAATCAATCAATAACTATTAATACTTATTACTATACGTACTGATGTACCTTCTACGTTTACCCCTCCCCTCGCCACCACACCACCAAAAATAGCGTTCTCTATAAGTGGCTTGTGTTGTCGGCAACATGGTGAGAATGACGTCACAGTGGTACAAAAGATATGGCCGACATTGTTCAAGTCATCCAACATGGCGGCTATGATGTCACATGCACAAGGACAAAAACAAAAGAATGCAAGACCAGATTTGTTGTTATGTCAACCGGCTAACACAGTGGCTATGATGTCACAGGCATCCCAACTAACCGCTTAATCGAAGTTCTACTGTACTACATAACATACCTGAGTTCAACAGGCTCGTACTGACATCCTGCTTCACAAGCATAAAGAGGAGTCTTTACATTTCCTTTGGCTTGGACAAAAAGCTTCTCAGCATGTCCAGTATGATCATTAATTATCACAGATACATTGATGAAGATCCCTTTGTAGAGGTGAATATGACGAAACGTTACGCTTGTGTGGAGAGAAGCAGGGTTCGCGGCAAACTCGAACAATCCTGCAGAAAACTGAAGGCCACCAAAACTTAACGTCATTGCTTGAGCAATACCTGTTCCACCTGTAATATGAAGGATAATATTCAGCATTGATGCTTCATAAAACAAGGGATCAAACTTTTGACACATGATGTAGTTCTTGTCTTATGACAGTATTTGTCACCTACCAGCCTTGATGAGTGAAGAACACCCATTCTGAGTTAATACTTGTTTCCATGACGACATCATCCTAGCAACAGCTGCCTCGGTTCTGGGTATGGGCCAAAGGGAGGCTGAGTGCCTAAAAACACAAAATATAAAAACATCATATTGCAATATATCTGACCACTGGAAGTATGAAGAGGGTAACAACAAGAGGTTGAGTTCAACGCAAGTAGGATTGATTTGTCCCACCTTGGTGCCCATTGTCCATTTAAAACAGCATAGGAGTTGAGAGCTGTACACATTGAATATTGGGTGATGTAGCGGTAGAGCACTCGCCTCTTACCTCTGGGGTGTTGGGTTTGATTCCTGGACTCATCATTATATGTAAGTAGAGTTTGTTACTAGATCTCTCCCTTGATTCAAGGGTTTTTCTCCAGGTTCTCCGGTTTTCCTCCCTCCATACACTAAATTCCAACATCATATCTGTGAGTTAGCCATGCCCTGACTTTGATCAGCCCAGAGGTTGTTTCATGGTTCAATCTGTGAGTTAGCCGTGCCCTGGCTTAGATAAGCCCAGAGGTTGTTCCAGGGTCTGATCTGTGAGTTAGCCATGTCCTGGCTTAGATCAGCCCAGAGGTTGTTTCAGTGTTCAATCTGTGAGTTAGCCATGCCCTGACTTAGATCAGCCCAGAGGTTGTTTCAGGGTTCTATCTGTGAGTTAGCCATGGCCTGACTTAGATCAGCCCAGAGGTTGTTTCAGGGTTCTATCTGTGAATTAGCCATGGCCTGACTTAGATCAGCCCAGAGGTTGTTTCAGGGTTCGATCTGTGAGTTAGCCATGCCCTGACTTAGATCAGCCCAGAGGTTGTTTCAGGGTTTGATCTGTGAGTTAGCCATGCCCTGACTTAGATCAGCCCAGAGGTTGTTTAAGGGTTCTATCTGTAAGTTAGCCATGCCCTAACTTAGATCAGCCCCAAGGTTGTTACAAGGTATGAGTACATTTTATGTCATAGGTTGGTCTGCAGGTCTGCAGTCCTTGCTCTAATATACTTACATTGTGGGAGGTCCCCCGAAGCAGTGTTCAGGAGCATGCAAAAGTGTTTCTATGTCTTCCGTGTTTTGTGAATTCCCATGAACATTATAATCAGGTGTAGGGAACGTAGACAATAGATAGTACATTGTTGCATTTACTTCAACCCCAGGGGGTGTGTCTGCATCATGCCGTGGATCTACATGTACTCCAGTCTCCCAAAGCTGACAATAAAGTAAGAAAATTGTCAAGAGTTGAAGATACTTGCTATTTGTAATTTTTCATCTTCCATCTGGGTATTCTATTGTATTCTATGTTTTTACACTGTCAGGGGCCGATCCAGGGGGGGGGGGGGGGGGGTTGACTAATTTCTAATTTCTAATTTCTGTTGATTCGAGACATAATGCAGTTTTTCATCATTTTCCCACCTTTTATGGGTTTCCAGTGTCATTGGTGCTGAGTTACTCTGTAACACTGACGCCCCCCTTAAAAAATCCTGGATCCACCCCTGCAATGTTTGTAAGGGGGAGCAGGGGTTACATACCTTATTCCAAACAGTCTTGTGACTGTTATTTATCTCTTTAGGCTCCAAGTCTTTTATAACCATTTCAAAGTCCTACAAGAAAATATAACATCCAGCAAAGAATATCCTTAGATATTAAGCAAGGCACATCAAGGTTTCATGTTCTACTACTAAGGGAGTCAGAATGGCATGGTGGTATAGAGCTAATCTCTAACTTCAGCAGTCTGGGGTTTGATTCCTAGTGAGCTGAGTTTTTTTTATCTAGTATCTGACTCCAAGGGGTTTTCTAGCTCTCCAGTTTCTCCTCCCCTCCTCTCAATCCAACCCTAACTAATTCAAACTGGTTAGAGCTGTACTCTGGTGTCATACATGGACCGTATAGCCGCTGCCGCAGGCACCTTCACATTGCTTTCATTTCAACCCCATTGAGCTGCTCCACTGCTGTACTTGCTGCAGTGACTAGTGATAAACTCAGTTCCTTTTTATTACAGTATTATAACTGCTACTACTCTACCTTCTTGGCTAATCCTTCTAGTTCTTCCATGTCAAAATTCTTAGCTGGGACTTTTTTATTTGTGTGAATCGAAGTATGTACAACTGCAATATGGTGAATATCTGCAGAGCTAAAACAGAAAAATATATCAAGTTATTATTCATGGATTCCTGTTGACATTTGAAAATAAGTTTATTAGAGGGAGCGCACCTTCTGCTTTTGACGTTCAGAGTTTCTGCGGTCTTGGTTGTTGCTATGGTAACATTGACCCCAGGGAAGTTTTCATCAACATATGCAATGTTGCCTTGATGAATCTCGATATTGACTGGTCCTGACTTGCCATTTATGCTGCAAAGTTAAGAAATGAAAAAAGTTAAGAAATTGTCATCATCATCAATCATTGTCATCATCACTACCAACAGTATCACTGCTACCATCCTCAATCAATCATCATTCCACCAAAACCCACAGGACAGATATGAACCTGCAAACTAGTTTTTCTACCTGTCACTCTTAGTGGATGACTTTCTCCAATCTTTTGCTCCTTTTTGTGTAAAACTAACAGCAGCAGGAATTTCCTGAAAAATAAGCAAATTTTTCTTTAAAATCTTCATAAATATTGATGTCATTAAAATTGCCAATCAACACAAATTTCTGCTTGTTTCACAAAACCAACTTTTGATAAGCAGGGCTTGAAACAACAGCCAGTCAACAGAAGATGTCTGGCCAGAGTTGGAACTTGTCCAGTCAAATCTTTGCCTTGCCTGTCATTTTGACCAGTAACATTGAGCCAGAAATGGGGTATGACCAAGCTAAAACTAATTTGGCCAGTTATCATGGCCTGCAACTGACCAGCTGTTTTTTCAAGCCCTGATAAGGTATAGTACATTGGATCCATACTTACAGCATGGTTTGTGACATATATTTCTTGTACGAGCAGAGAGGGATGACTTCGGTGAATAAATACAACATTTTCTACTATCACACAGCTTTGTGACTGCAACATAATTTGAGAGGAAAATTAATAATCTAGATATATACGAGTTTATAAAATATTGCTATATATGTATATATTTGAGTGTAACTAGCTTTACCCATAAATAACTTTGTACATGGTGAACTACTCCAGTCTTAAGATGAATAATAGTTGCCTCTGGAAAGAAAAAAATGAAAAATAAATGAATAGGATTAAAGAAAGAAAGAAAGAGTGGGTGAGTGAGTGAGTAAGTGCTGACTGACTGACTGACTGACTGATTGATTGACCGACTGTATGTCTCACTGACTGACTGACTGACTGAGTGACTAACCGAATAACTGACTGACTGACTGACAGATATCAATATCTTTTAAATCTGTATTACCTTTTGGAGAAGAGGCTTTAGTCATTACTGGTTCTAACAAAGGTCCATAAGGTACCTCCATTAAAGTCAAGTCTTTGACTTGAAGAAATGAGTCCTTTCTGGCTGCGACACCAAGGTAACCATTACCTGAACCAAACCAAACAGAAATATGTTTGAAACTTCTCCACCTTTATTTTATGATGTTTGGGCAATGTTACCATATACACCAGTATAATGGTGAAGGGGAGGGGGAGGGGGAAGGGGGAGTAGGATCTAGGATTTCTTAAAAGACAATGGTTTAGAGAATGATATTTGCCTAAAATTCATACAATGGGACTCTTGCTACACCACTGGGCTCAGGTCCTGATATACATGTATGGGGTACTTTTGATAAAATTATTAATCCACAGGCAGCCCACACTATTTACACTTACCAACAAATGGTATGTAGGGACTTTCATGGCTTTGGAGTGGATTATGGGTAATAATGGCATTGCCATGTTCTACTTCACTGTCCCATTTGGCCAGGAAGTTGCCAAGACAAACTCCATCAAATGGAAGAGCTGAAAAGAAGCAGTAGAATTAGAAACTTGTTGAAGTCAATCAAGGAAAGATAAAAAGCAGGGTTTTTGTTAATTAAGGGTCAGAGTCTGATTGGAGAATGCTCTGGGTAACCAAGGAAAATCCTTCTGCTTAAACTACCATTAATAGCTTAGTAATTTGTTAAATGTTGACTTGGTCCCCAGGAGTCTGGCTATTTCATGATCTTCTCCTATCATTTTAAAAATTTATGAACCCTGAAAAAAGTGGTAACTAGTGCATATGAAGTGAAACTCTTATAGGCAGTAATTTTCCAAGAGTTTACCAGGGTATAAATATACAAAAAATCCAGGACCCTTAACCTTGCATTAATTTACAACCTACAATTTGCAGATTTTCTTTGTGAAAAAAATCAACAATTTTTTAGTTTTCTGACTATGTAACCTAAAATTTATAGAAAATTTAAGGAGTTTTCCAGGAGTTGGTGTGAAAATATAAATTTCCAGGAGTTTTCCAGGGACCTGGAAGAATTTTTTACAATTCCAGGAGTTTTCCAAGAATTTCAGGAGCAGTGTGAACCCTGATACAAGTTTAAATAGTGGTCTAAAGAATGACCCAATTCTTTACCTGAGTATTTGTTATTTCTCTGGGATCCTTTTACTCTCCTGTGGCTTGGATACAACCTTGATGCACTCCATATCAAAAATAACACAAGTAAACCAAATATGACAAAGGTTGCTTTACGTGACCTATATGGGACGGAGGAGAAGAAAATGGGTTATAATCATAATTTCACAAAAATCAAATAGGATGAATAAACAAAGGTAAAGCAAGCATAGAATGCAAGAAAATAAGTAAGAGGAAAGATGAAGATAAATTAATTTATATAAATAAAAAGGAATATAGAATAGAAAAGAATACAATAGAACAGGATAAAACAGAACATAACAGAACAGGGCAGATCAGAGCACGTACAGCAGATTAGAGCAGAGCAGAACACAACAGAAATTATAGAACACAACAGAACTGAATAGATTAAAATATAATAAAATAAGATAGATTATAACACTGCAAAAACAAGACAGGTTTCTCCTAAGCATCAACCATAAAAGCATACTGTCTGGTATAATTATAAGCCATGACGTTTTTAATATTTAACAAAAATAATTAAATGGATCTCATTTCCCAGGGCTTCACTAATACTGAGTTTTGAATGAACAGTTACCTAAGGTTTCAGGTATCTAGCACACAAATTACCCAAGTAATATGAGCAATATACTACAATATTGAACCTGTTAAAACTCGAATGAGCACTTCGTTCCGAAGTATGATTTTAACAAGCTAATCATAAACAACGTCAAAAAAATTAGTTTTTTACCTCAGAAGAAGTGAAGACGCAAGTCTCGTCTTCACCCATCCCAAAAGGCTTCCTATACGGGTTTTATCCCACATAAAGAAGAATATCAAGACTCCAAATCCTCATTTAAATGTGCAGATATATAAACATTGCCACGAAACGACGCCATTTTGAATACTGAAACAACAATATTTATGTACAGGTGGTTTACGTCAAAACATAGACGCGCGCAGCTCTACTGGATACACACAGGGTACCCAATCAAAATTTATGCTTTAAAGTTCACAAAGCACTCTGGGAAATTGAGTAGTGCAAAAATGGAACAGACAAATTAAAGAAACCATAAAAAAAGGCTTTTTTTTCTCGTCTATTGAAATAGTTTAATTTTATGAAAAAATGTTGAAGAAAAAACTTGAACATAAATCCAGTTCCAGACCAGTATCTATGGTAACAGTATGATCGATCTCATTCTGTCTTGGCTTGTCTTCTGGCCACAAGTACGTGAGGAATGTTGGAACGCTTTTTCGATAATGCTGAAAAGAAATTGTATTTAAAGAAGGAGCAAAAAATAACCAATTCTCACTGGCCAACCTTATCTGTTTTCTTTTTATAAGAGCCATATTTATTGATGATTTTCAAAAATAACTGCGTCAAAGCAATGTCTCAAATACTGTTAGACTTTCCTCCCTGTTTTCAAGTTGAAATATCAAAAAGAAAAAAATTCTCGATCCCACACTCCACCTGGAAAAAGTCCGATCCAAGTGGTTAGTCCAAGGATTCGGATTTTCCACAATTTCGGATTTTCGCATTATAACTACCAAATTCTGAAAGAGCAAGTTTAATAGGTATCAATGGTGTGATTTTTATTGTTTTTGATATAAAATTTTTTAATAAAAAAATGAATTAAATTTACATACTTTGCTTGGGCTTCCTGTGGTTTGTTGTCACTATCATAGAAGTAAGGAGTACTGGGACTAGTATATACTCTCCTTGCTCATGTTCGTTGTTTTTGTTTACACTTTGTTGAAAAAATGTCTTTTTTCGTGAGTAAAT
The DNA here is from genome assembly GCA_023349425.1 of Anthopleura sola. Classification (NCBI taxonomy): domain Eukaryota; kingdom Metazoa; phylum Cnidaria; class Anthozoa; order Actiniaria; family Actiniidae; genus Anthopleura; species Anthopleura sola. The sequence continues at coordinate 5,801,680 of JALHLI010000015.1, read as the reverse complement.
TCATTAAATACCACGATTTCGGTCGTAGATTTGTATTAATAGGTCCTCAAAGTATATCTAGAGGTATTTTTCTGTGCAGGACGTTTTGTAATTCGACTGATTTTACACATGATTTTGAAGACGAACAACCTGAGACTAGAGAAGTTTTGAAGCATTTGCGCCAAAAACATCACTACCACGGGATCACAGAGAAACAAAGGAAGAATCAAGATGTGATGGTGATAGAACCAGATTATAAGTGGGGTAGACATAGGTGGGTTTATTACGCTTCATTCAGCTACATATGTTTTTAGGTAGCTGGTCTCATGATCAGACCTTAGACAACCCCCATCCAAGGGGGGAGGGGGGGTTAGTTATGCTAGACCTCACCTTTTTGTTGTCTTCAGCACTAGTATCAACATTCATTATATAGCTTAGATAGTACACCCATTCTGATTGGTTGGGAATTGTGCTATATTAGTGAACAAAGCATGTGCAAAGAAGCACAGAAAAAAAGCAGTTTTATTTGTTATGCTGAGAGGGCAAACATTGAAATATTTACATGATCGTATAAATAATAGAGTGACGGGTTACTTTCTCAAATAATTTTATGTTTTCGTATTTCATATATTGCTGGAACTACCAGCAAAGTTCACTGGATTTTTAGATGTGTTTCTCATTGCATAACATTCAATAATATATGAAAAGGTACCCTGACAGCTGTGCATACTATAAATTTTCCAATAACTGCCCCCTCGGCATCCCATTATGTCTTACTTAAAGATGGCCACTATATCTCTAAAAAATGTCAATTATCATTATAGTTAATAGACAATATTTCTATTATTTCTTCAGATTTCAAAAATCCACAGTTGATCATCGTCTTGATGAAGCATGTGGACTTGTACATTCAATAAGCTACTGGAATGTCAAAGCAAAATCCAAAGAACCTATCCGAAAAATAGATAATAAAATGTTCTTTGGGAAGGGGAAAATTGAGGAACTTACAGAACGTATCCAAAATATCAAGGCTTCAAATGGTGGGATTTTGGATGTGGTGTATGTTGATATTGGTCGACTATCCACCAGACAGTACAGAGAGCTAGAAAGCTTGTGGGATGTAAAAGTGCTTGATAGGTTTGGTATTGTGCTGCAAATTTTCAAGGAGAGAGCAAAAACTGGGGAAGCTAAGATACAAGTAGAGCTTGCTGAAATACCTTACTTAAGGTATGATTATATATAGACCCCTTGCAGCACAGAATGCAGCTCAATTTGGAGGACAAAACAATAGGTTTCCAATTCTCAGGAGATTGAAATTCTTTTGTTTTGTCCTCCAAATTGAGCTGTTTTGACATCACATTGAATTTGTGTGAAAAGGTCATCTTTATGCAAAACGACTTGTATGAAAAGGAAATTGTGCAAAACAGCCAGTAATCACTTATTATGTTCTTGTAGGTCTCGTCTTGTTGGGGATGATTCAGTTGAGTATGATCAGCAACGGGGAGGGACACATTACATCGGAGGAGGTGGAGAAACACAGTTAGAAAAAGAGAGAAGAATTTTGTCTGAAAGAGAATCAAAGCTGAAGAAAAAGTTAGAGTCTTTGAAGAAGCACAGGGATCATGTCCGCCATGAGAGAAACAAGCGTCATGTGCCTATTGTAGCAGTTGTGGGATACACTAATGCTGGTATGTGCGATATCTAAGACTTGAAAACACAGAGTGATGAGTTAATCAGCATAAATGAATTATAATTGTATACATTAATTTAATTCTAGTAGTTGATGATCAATTGTCTTTTGTTTCCAAAATGGTTGTTAGAAACTTCTTAGAGTTTATGGTTCTTAGTGTTTATAGCTGCTGTCGCATCCACTATTGTAGTGTCAGTCAAGTTTTTCTTTGGCAGCAGCAATGATTCAAAACAACTGTAGATTGGATGGGAGAATGAAGCTTTGTTTCCCTTTAATGCCAATATCTTTACAGGGAAGACGACTTTGATAAAAGCCCTGACTGGAGACGCTAAGATGCAGCCAGATAACAAACTGTTTGCAACACTTGACGTCACAGCACATGCCGGCAAGCTGCCATCAGGAATCTATGCTCTCTTTGTTGATACAGTTGGATTTATCTCTGACCTCCCCCCTGAACTGGTTGAATCATTCTCTGCAACATTGGAAGATGTGGTTGTCTCGGTAAATTCAATTGTTGCAATTACATTTATTCTTCATGAATAATTTGTAATAAATCTTTTATTTTATGTAGTGATATGGGAAGCCATTGGTGAGTCTTCCTAGCAAGGGGCTAATGTTCATGTATATTAAAGAATCCACAATCATTAACACTATATTTAGTATTCTAAGCAAACAACTTTCATCTCATCATCGAGACCAATATGTGAGCAAACTGAATGATGATTGTATAGCTTAGAATAGACCTCTTTACCTTGGGCAGTATGTTTTCCCATTTCAGACAACGTGTCATTCCCTAGAGTATTACTTTTTTGTTTATTAGTTGAACATGAGAAGACACATGAATATAGATACAACTCAAACAAAGACTCTTATTTCCAAGAGAATGAAAAGTGGTCTGAAATGGGTCAACATGACGAGGTCTACTGGCTAATATTTTTGTCTGTACTGTTGTAGGATGTTGTAGTACATGTGCGAGACACGAGTCATCCAGATAAAGACGCACAAGATGAAGACGTTAGATCTATCCTCAACGACCAGCTGAAAGTCCGTCCATCTCTGATGGAAAACATGATCGAAGTCAACAATAAAGTTGATCTTTGGTAAGAGGATGACAGGCTATATGTTGTATTGTAATCCAAGACCATGGCGAGGGGCATTGGCTCAGGGGGATCAGGAATTTGGGCTTTCTAATGTTGCTTAGATAAAAGTTGAGGTTATGTAGCAAACACTCTTTCCAAAATACAATTTGGCCTCCAGATCAAAATAGAACAACAAAAAACCACAGCCAACCCATGCACCCAACAACTAAAGTTCCAGTAATACGGGCAACTAAAATCGCGCAACTTGTCGCGCAACATCGTTTCGTTGCAAATTGCATAGCCAATGTTGCTCGTATAAACAGTACGCGCGCAGCAAATTTTTCATTGATGTCACTTTCATTGATGTCATTTCATTACTAGAAGCGATTTTGCTTCGATTTTGCTTCCCGTACTTTCCGTACCTTAAAGACTGGTCCACACTAGCGACGCAAGCATAAGCATAATGACATGCGCAAGCGCAGATAGTCTTTTAACGATGACAGAATGTTTTGTTCTCTCCAAATATAAAGGGGTTAACTAACCATGAAAGACTATCTGCGCTCTTTTCACAGAGTGACTGGGATAATACACACATCTTCATCACACTATACAAGCCTTGACATCTCTGCGGTTTGTTTATTTTTAGTTCAGAAGAAGCCCTACATGAAATGGTTCCCCACATCGGAGCACAAGAGATCCAGATATCTGCAGTGAATGGTACTGGCTTAGATGAACTGCGCAAAAGAATAGAAGAGGGAATTATCAAAACTACTGGGCGAATGGTTAGAAAAGTCGTTATACCACCTGGTGGACCACAGCTCAGGTATGGTATCCCTGTGGTGCAGTAGGTTTTGTATGACTTTGAAATTGTTTGGCACGGCCCAGGTACGACAACCTTTGAACCAATCACAGCGCGCACCAAGGCAAATGCTCAGACACGGCACGGTCACGGCACGCGCATACTTTGGCTAGTTTTTCACAGTTTTATGAATTTTGCGCCATTGTATGACTGAAACTACACCGTTACACCAAGGTATTGTCCATCCGCCGTTACGATCATGGTACGGCACAGAACGTCTGTACCGTGAGGTTCTCATAGTCATAAAGAAATTCCTTGATGATTTTTCTATACTTTGGATGTTAGGGATTCAAGAAAGTGGCGTAGAGGGTTTTCAAAATTACAGTAAATGTATGTAAATATGGCTGTCAGGGGCCTGTGGTGCACTCTCTTCGCCCGGGATATAATCTTTCCAATACTGTACACCATTCAATCACAAACCAAGCCTGTTATTCTTTATCCTTCCAGTTGGTTGTATCATGAAGCAATCGTACACGAAACAGAGGCTGATGAAGATGGATTTTTAACCGCTACAGTCATCATGGACGAAGCGACTAACAACAAGTTCGAGAAGAAGTTTGGTCACATTTTATCTCGATAATAGACGTTTATTTCCAAAGTAAAATCGAAGCTTAAAGCTTAAAAATATATTGAGTATTTCATAAAATAATTCTATAACCACAAAAAAATTAATTGAGCTTGTTTGGTGCTTGTTCTTGATTGAGCGCATTCAACAATTGCATATAGTTGGACATAAGACGAGTATGGGATGCATACTAGGATATCTCTGTGACTGCGGGGAACCCCGATAGTAATTTTGATTTGAAAAGATTCAGTTTCTATGGTGTAATCGTCAATCTGTGTGCTATCTACCAAGTAGATCATCTTCGTTAGCAATTTTATCTGCCTTAACGCGACAGCAGTGAGATTATTTCTGTAAAAATATTCCGTATTTTTATGTTTCAAAAACGACTTTTTCAACGTGTTCTTTGGTAAGAGCTGACAAAGCAGACTCGTACTTCATTAACTGAAATAAATGAATCCCAAGTTTGTCAAAATTAAAGTATATTTCCGCCATATCTCTGACAAGTTGTATTGCTTGTGGGAAGGTAAATGGATTGGATTTACAGCCGTATATCTTTAGTTCTTTGTTAAAGATGTCGTAAGGGTTCAGTTTGACTTCAGAGTCTTGAGGGTAGCAACCGAAGAGAAGGACTTGTCCGCCATTTGTCATCCATTTGATTGCCTTTTGAACATCATTAGCAGAGCTCGTGCAGTCGATTACAACATCAAATCCCCAGTTTTTGTCTAGTCGTTGACCGTCGTACGCTTCGGCTTCTATCGTATCTGGATGCATTACTTTGAACCCCAGATTCAACCCCGTTGCTAAGTTACGGCGGTGCTCTGATGTCTCACTCAAGACAACCTTACGGTAACCATGGAAATGAAGTATACACAACCACAGGGTTCCCATGATTCCAGATCCGTATACAAGTATCTTGGAGTTGGTTGGCAAGGGTTTGAGTAAACTGAATCCATGGAGAATACAAGAAATAGGTTCGCATAAAATTGCATGGCGGAGGGATACCTGTGGTGGGAGTATATGTACGTTATGTGCTCTCACTCTAGTGTACTGTGACCACCCTCCATTCCGCCATATCCCTATAAACTGATCCTGTTCTCGTTCGCAGAATTCAGGCTGTCCTCTGGTACAGCGGCAACACAGGCTACAGCTCACATGCGGGTTGATCACCACCCTGAAATATATAATAATAATAATAATGGGTTCTTATATAGCGCATTTCACATCGTCTCAATGCGCTTTACAATTTTTACCAGTGGAGGACTTTACGGGCTGCATATTAAGGCGCTATTAGCAGCCGTGCAGCCGTGCAGCTAATATATGAAAGCATGAGGGTCACGAGGTGGGTTGCACCTCAAAAGCGCGTCTTTTTATCTTGCTTTTCCTCTAAGTCTATTTTTTTTAAGGTATAAAGAAAGTTTTGATCGTTATGAATTCAAAAACTGGCTTTCAAATGGCTAATTTTCACTTTAATCCAGTCAAGATATAGAAAGGCTATATCCCGGGCGGATAGGGTTTTTCAAAATTACAGTAAATGTATGTAAATGTGGTTGTCAGAGGCCTGTGAAATACTCTCTCCGCCCGGGATATAGTCTTTCCCATACTACACGCGGGTAATCACTGTAATTTGTTACTCTGGCCCTTTGTTTCTTCCTATATTTTATTAAGGCATACCCAGAGGGTTCTTTTCAGTGTATAGATAAATTTTGAACGTTTATCCGCGAGCACTGTTAAAAAAAAAAAAAAAAAAAAAAAAAAAAACGCAGTAATTCTACTCCCTTTCATAATTTGTTCCTTTGTAGTTTAGATTGGCACCTACGGTCTCTATTATAAACTAAACTCCATTATGGCACCCACTTACTGCGATTCTCATTATTCTGCGAACTCAGAAATTTCAACAGCTTGTTGTAAAATTGGTTTTTCGCTGCCATTAATCAAAACTAACCAGTCGGTACCTTTTATATTTTTGACTGGCGGCAGTGAAAAACCAAATTCCAACGGGAAACTCGCAACTACCGAGTTCGCAGAATATTGAGAATCGCAGTAATTTGATATTTTTCGAGCTGATCGCCACTCACTGAGAGCCACCCAGGTTATAATATTTTCTTGTTTTTCATAATTTTATTGGAATTATTCCTTAGCTTGACAAAAAACTTGATCTACATGTATCAATGTTCTTCAAGTAACGTCAGGGAATCCCCTATACCTCCCCGTTATCTTGAGATTGAGCGTAAATATATCACGCACGAATCATGATTGAGAGCTAGACAAACTCCACCGTAAGAGAGGCTACGATCTACTCACAACAACCACTCGATCAAAAAACTATTGAAATTTCAATATTTGTCGCAAAAAGTCCATTTTAGTAAATGTTTCAGTAAACATTAAAAATAAACACTGTTTTCTTATTTTACTTTCTTGGATACTCGGAGACAGAACTTATCTTTTAAATTTACTGCAATACTGAGGATAGGTAAATTAGACGCTTATCTGTAATTTGAATTGTGGTGTTTTTGAATCAAAATTAGCATGAAGAGAACAGGAGGACGTATTGTGAAGATGTTTGAATGAGTAATGAGCGAGTGATCACAAATGCTTCCCACACCTGTTCATACAAGATATTTAAATATTCTTTCGAATGTCAAAACTCTGGACATTTTAAAACAAGAATATATGTGCCAGAATTGTGATATGTGCTTTTTTAATTATCTTAAAAGGAAGACATCTACATTGAGACCAAACTGGAGAATTCCCTGCATAAATTATGCAAAAGTTATGGCATTTTTGAAGCTTGATAAAGCTTGATTTTCGCGATCAAACACAATAATAAAATTAAATCTATATAGTCTTCCTCTTCGATTCCATATGGAAAAATAAGCATGATTGTAAATATTTGTTTTTCGTGCGAGGATTTTTTGCTTCAAGAATGTTTTTGGTGACAGAAGTGGAGATTTTGCGCAAAAAATCGCGCGCGTTTAATGAAGCATTAAATTAATAAAAATATTTTTTTATGATTTTTATGTTATTTTGTTATCCTAGTTTAACTCACCGATCACCGATAGAAACATTTTTGACTTCAGCGCCAACCTCACTGACCACACCAGCGAATTCATGGCCAAGAACAACGCAGTGACCGACTGGCATCTCTCCAGCAAGTATTCGAACGTCCAAGTCACATACACCCGAGTATGAAACCTTGATTATAACCTCGTTCGGTGCTGATACATGAGGAACTGGTCTGGTTATGAAAGAAAGGTTACCGTCCCAGAGCTGTAGCGAATTGTTCATAGCGTCAGTGGAAATCGGCCGTGGATTTCCTTGAGGATCAAAATTCCTTCACCGGTTTGAAACCCAATCCGACTGTTTGGTGAATATATGCGACAGCTGACGTGCCGAGGGGGAATGGGTCCCAACGAATTTTGGTGCACTGCTGCATGAACTGTAAAATAACCAAATTTTCAAATTACATCTTTACTCTTTTAATAAACAGCATACGAAACTATAAAAAATGGCAAATAATTATAACTGGGCTTTTGTTGGTCTGAATTATTATTTGGGCTACCTGTGGTAAGAAATTGTCGGAAATGAGCCCCCAAAAGACTTGTTTTCTCTCGTCGTTTAAAACTATTTTGTTCGAAAGTAAATCAATAAATATGCTTTTTTGTTTTTAAGGAATTATATTCGTATTGCTAGTTCAGGAATTAAATATTACCGGTAAATCATTGGGAGAGATTTCGTCAATTCCCCCCCCCCCTCCCTCCCTCCTGACCAATTCATTGTGCAATCATGAATGATAATCACGTGAGTGAGTGATAGATGAACGACTCGTCAAAAAAAGTCATCTTCTCTTCCTTCTCTTCGTCCGATCGGGTTAAAATTTCAACATGTTCGAGACCAATGTTTGGGAACTATTTCTCCAGAAAGTAGAGCCACATTTACCAGATTATTTACACTGGAATGAAATTTGTGTACGTAGAAAAATAATTGTAAGCTTATCTTGAAATTATAAGTGAATTTGTCGGTGAAATTTTCTTTCTTTCTCTTGCAGTGGACTTTCGTCTTTTATCTTGCTGAAGCAAGGCGTCATATCCACCGATGGACACGAGGAATGGAGGCTTGGGAGGTATGTGGTTCTTGCACTCTGTTCTTGGTCAAAGATCGGAGCTTATTCCTGGTTTTTGAGTAAATGTTTGATGTTAAGACCTTAGTTAATGCTTGTCATTATTAAGCTTATTGGCATTTGGCCCTTGAAGGGAATATATTGCATAACTCTACTACTTATTCTTTTGTATTTATTTAATACCTGAGCAAGTATATTTTGAACAACCTTATTTTGAATTTATATTTTATTGTATCTCTAAATTGAAGCATAAAAATTACTAAAAGAATTTGACCTCTTGTTTAAAACTATTTGTAAGCTTGAAGAGCTTTATATTCTATTTCAAAATATTTCTCTCCACCCGTAATCGAACTAACTCTAGTATTCCATAAACAATATCTATTTATGATATGTAAATTTATCATAATGACAGCCAGATTTTATGGTATACATGAATGTTTAATACATGATACATGTACATGTATCACTTGTTACTGGCCCTCTAAGCCTCTCTATCATGGCCCTGGTGGCCAGTGACCTTTACAGTACATCGTATAGACCACTTTTCGAAATTATCTTAGATGCAGGGCTACCAGGAAAAATGTGATAGAAATCCCTCTTTTTCATGATGGATTTTGAGATTTTGTTTTTTCCTATTAGCCTTGTTGCATTAAGTTTAGATCATCATTTTGAAAGGGGTGCAGTATGAATATATTGAAATTGAAACCAGTAATAGATATATGTACACCAACATATCTTAATAATTTTTATGCTTATATTTATTGTCAATAAATGAAGAAAATATTTTGCAATTTTCTAATTTTTACAGATTGTGGTAAACACAGTGTCTATTTGTTTCGGCGTTTTTCTTGCATTCGAAATCTTACGCTGGTTAATAAACTGGATTTTCTTCCAAGATGAAAGTAAGTACCAACATTATATTCCACAGTTAAAGCCACTGATAGAATTTTTATTAAGTGTGAGGTTTTCTATATTCTAGGTTTTTATTCAAGAATAAAGAAGAAAACATTTAGAATCATTAGAAGGCTTCCAATTATCAAAGATAAGGTAATTAAGTCAGCTATTTGTTTGAGAGTCCTGGGTGGTCCTTGCCTCTAACCTCTGAGGTCTCAGGCTTCATTCCTGGACTCTAGCTGCACCACATTTGAATAGAGTTTGTTAGGTCTCTCCCTTGATTCAAGGGTTTTTTCTTTGGGTCCAAATCTCCAGTTTTCCTTCCTCTGAAAACTAAAACATACTAAATTCAAACTTGATCAGAGTTGTATTAGCCGCATGTTCCCTGACCAGATCAGAGATTGTTTCAGTATACAGCATTAATATAATTTTTTTTTGTGAGTTTAGATTAATGCTGAGATGGCAAAAACATTAGATGACATGGAGCAAATGGCTTTTCCATTACATGAAGGGCAAACATACCGAACCAAGGTAATTCGAACATCCAAGATATAACACATGCTCTGATTGGCTGAAAACAAGCCAGCAAGTTTTCTTAAATGTTACTATATTTTCTTTGTTACTATATAAGAAGTGCAAGTTAAATAATAAATAAAATGTTGAAACATTTAGTTTTCACAGCTTCCACTGTTTTTTCTTACTAAAGATGCACCGTAAAAATATTAGTTTTAAAGAATCCCTTGCAGTTGTACAAATAATTTAAATACTTACAGTGATATTCATTTTGTCCTACAGTTACCATATAAAGGCCTGAAAGAGGTTTGTGTCTTTGTATATTATAAAATTGGTGCAAATGTCATATATGCAAGTAGCAAGTCAGAATATGATAATAATATTACTGATTACAGTTTTGCTGTGATATGCATCTACAGTACTTATAGATGTTGATAATTAATAATTATTATTATTGGTCATCTATTTTTTTAGAGAGAACTAATGAGTGAAATAGATAAATATGGAAAAATGGGTAAGTAGCTAATTTCTATAACCATGCATACATGGACTGATAGGATGTATAAATTATGATAGTTCAAAATATATCATGATATTGATATGATACTGATGTTCTATTGCAGTTGAGATTGACTGGGAAGCTGGTCATGTATCTGGGACAGTGTACAATGGAGGCAAAGACCTGACAGAAGTTTTGACCAAAGTAAGTTATTTGTGATGAGTGCGTCATTCAGAGTTTAGTTTTGTGTGTGTGTGTGAGAGGAAGGAGGTGGGAGGGGAGAGGAGAGAGGAGAGAGGAGAGAGGAGAGAGGAGAGAGGAGAGAGGAGAGAGGAGAGAGGAGAGAGGAGAGAGGAGAGAGGAGAGAGGAGAGAGGAGAGAGGAGAGAGGAGAGAGGGGAGCTTTCTTTCTTAATTGACTGGAGGCCTGCAGAGCTGGCAGTAAATCAAACTCAGACTAAAACTTTAAACCTGATATAACACGTTAACCATGCAAGTCAGTCCCTTCTAGTGGGTTCTTGCCTGCCTTCTTGTTGCTTGTTAGTTTTTTAATATTCTTGTTTTTCTTGTGATTTATTTAGGTTTATGCCAAGTTTGCCTGGTCAAATCCCCTTCATCCTGATGTCTTTCCTGATGGTAGGTTACAAGTCATATTGTCTGTATGTAGACTGAAGAGCATATGGACCCGTAGGGTGTTATATAGCAGTGAAAGTCCTCATGTATTACCAATAGAATGTGATAAAGGGCTGGCTTCCATACTTGAATTACATTCCTGTTCTGCAATATTCTTTCTTTATTCAATCTAAAACAAGTGTCTGTTTTATTTTTAGTAAGGAAGATGGAAGCTGAAGTTGTCCAAATGACTATTGCAATGTTTAATGGAGGAGAAGAAGCTTGTGGAACTGTACGTTGTTGAACACATAAAACACTAAAGCCCTATATATAATTGCTATTACTGTGCACTCACTTGCTCAGCAGATTTAAACTCTTATTTTTTCTTCTTCTATCCTAGATGACTGGTGGAGGAACAGAAAGTATTCTATTAGCCTGCAAGTCATACAGAGATTGGGCGCATGACCGAGGAATTAAAAAACCTGAAATGTAAAGAGTTTAAGATTTTATCTGAATTACTTGATTTTTATTGAATTATTATAACCCAGTTGCTGTGATATTAATTTTGTCATGTTTGTTGCAGTATTGCTCCAGTAACCATCCATGCTGCTTTTGATAAGGTACACACTTTAGTACATAATACCACATCTATAAAAAATACTCGATTCTGATTGGCTGACGAACTGTGAAATTTTTCTTAATACTGTGCAATTAATTAATTGCACACATCCGGGAACTTCGCGCGTAATTAATTACACACATCCGGGAACTTTGCTTTCGGAATGCTTGACATCCATTCAAGAACAAAAACAAACTTCAGTATTTTATTCTCAGAAACTCGTATTTTTTTATAGATTTGGTATTAACAGGAAATTACACCTATGTTCTCGAAGAATTAATGAAAAATACCGCTTGTATTTGATGAAAGTGAATTAATACCACTCGTGCTACGCACTCGTGGTATTAATTCACTTTCATCAAATACGCGCGGTATTTTTCATTAATTCTTCTCGAACGGTGTAATTTCCTATACTAATAATTATGAAATATAATGAAATATTATGAAATTATTGAAACATAATTGTTAAAAAATGATGTTAAAAAAATAATCAAAGTAGTTGCTGGTCAATAGACAATGTATGGCCAGTATTGGCACTTGTCAAGCCAAATATGCATCTTAAGCTGATCTTGGCTGGTCATGGGCTTTATGGTTTACAGTAGTATCTTCATACAGCTTACATCATGTGGTTTCTTTTTAGGCTGCTCATTATTTTGGTTTCAAGCTTGTTCATGTAGCTGTAGATGAAAAAACATGGATGGTTGATATTAGGGTAAGCTAGCTAACTTGCAGATAACAAGTACTGTTGAAATTTTACCAATTCATGGGCATTTTTGTCAACCATATTTCTTATCATTTTGCTTGACTTTTTTCCATTCAGGCTGTTAAAAGAGCAATAAATGGCAACACCATTGCTGTAAGTATTGGTTGGCTACATACATGTGTATCTTTTTCTCATTCTTACTCTCATCCTATTCTTTTTCTGCGATCACATGCCAGCAAGTGTATTTCTTATTTGTCTTACTGATTTCATAATATATTATATTATTTTCAATAGATTGCTGGCTCAGCCCCTCAATTTCCCCATGGTATTATGGACCCAATAGAGGAAATGGCCAAGGTAAGCAGTAAATGGATAAAGTAGGATAAAATAATTCTTTTTGACTGATTGTTATCTAAAGTGTAAAACTTGGTTAATTCAAAGCAAGGTGACAAAACCTACTGTTAGAATGGTTGACACATTAACATCACAATGGCAATGTTTATAAACGTTACGTCCACCTCTTTTTGTAATTATCAATAATAATAAGGTACAAATGATTAAAAAACTTGAAAAAACTTGAAACTAGTATACCGGTATGCATTATACACTCACATTTCAAATGTTTCTGTTTTAGCTTGCCAAGAGATATAACATTGGTATGCATGTTGACTCCTGTCTTGGTGGATTCTTAGTTCCATTTATGGCAAAAGCTGGGTAGGTCTACTCTACATGTACAGTATATCACATCTACCAATAACCTACAGTTACCCTTCTTACACCATAAGGATAACCATAAGTGATATTCTACTGAATTATCTGTACCAACATCTGACTATATATGAACACCCTACCAACAACCTACCAAAACCCTACTGACACCCTACCATGCAATACCACACTTATATAACCATGGAGGGAAGAGCAAAGGCAATAATCGTTATGAAAGAATCCATCACAAAAGAAGGGCTGGGGTCTCTTCCACCCTCTCCCTATCCTCTGCTATTATTACACAGTACTAATCTTATCCTTCTTTCTTTGGGTGTTCCATTAGGTATCGTCTGCCACCTTTTGACTTTAGTGTGGATGGTGTCACTAGTGTATCAGCTGATACTCACAAGGTACTGTTTTGTAACATCATAATGAACTGGTGCCCCATCCAGGGATGGAGCAGTTAACTTTTACTTTCATGAATGCTAAAGTTTAATACCAATGATGTTTCATTTCAGTATGGATACTCACCCAAGGGATCTTCTGTAGTGTTGTACAGTAACAAAGATCTCAGGCACTTTCAGGTAGATATACCTACACTTCTCAGTTGAACTTGGAACAACCAAAGTTTTGTTACAAAGTTTTGTCTTTTAAAAGTGCATGTTGTCAGGGGCAAAATCAAAAGTATTGAATCATATATTGATGGAAAAATTGCTGCCACTGTGACGTCAGTATCATGCTTTCTTCCTATTGAATGTCCTTTAAACGTTGCCCCTGACAACATGTACTTTTCAACAACAGTACTTTATGACAAAACTTTGGTTGTTCCAAGCTCAACTGAGAAGCATAGACTGTATGCATGAATTATCAGCCATATACAAATACTTTCTCATCCTGTTTTGTCTAGTGACGACAAGTTTGAATTAGTTATGCCTTTTTCTCCATTGCCTCCCATAAAGGGTTATCTTGCAAATCTATACCAAATCTATATTTTGAAGGAAAATGTGTTTTTGTTTTAGTTTTTCGTTGCTCCTGACTGGCCTGGTGGCATTTATGCCTGTCCTTCCATCCCTGGCAGTCGTCCTGGTGGAATCATTGCATCTACTTGGGCCGCCATGATGTATATGGGTGAAACAGGTAAGAAAAATGGAGAAAATCTCACTTGTCTGATATGGGTTCCTCTCTGGGCCAATGTAAAACCTATCCAATCACAGTTCTTGACTCATTAATGGTTTCTAATGTGAACCAATCACAAAGCATTAAGTTTGGCAACCATCCAATCACTGTGTTTGACTCATTAATCTTTCAAATCTTTTCTCTTTTCTAGGATATGTAGAGTGCACGAAGAAGGTCATAGAAACAAGAGAACAAATACAGAAAGGGTAACTGAAAACAAAATTTCACTTTTGATAAAATCTTTGTATTATTAATGCTTGTTTGTTATTTTATTCTTCTAGTCTCAGTAAGATCAAAGGCTTGTTCATCTTCGGTGATCCTAAAGTCAGTGTTGTAGCGTTTGGATCCAATGATTTTAATATCTATGCACTTGGAACTCAGCTTACTGAACGTGGATGGTGCCTGAACTCTCTCCAAAAACCAGCAGCGTAAGTATATATATATTCACTCTGTTATTATTGATCTTTTTACATTTATTTTGTGTATGTGTGTTGGGTGGGTTAGGGGAAGGGGTGGGGTCGGCTTTCAGGTATTATCCTACAGTCACGACGTTACCTAATTGATGACATCATTTTAACCAATCACAGTGCTTGATTCCTACCTTGTCCAATCAGAATGCTCCTGCACCCGCCATCGTCATCACCAACTTCTGTAAAATAATTTCTTCACGGTCACTCAAAGTTTGATGACGAATCTTCAATATTTTCTTATTTAATAAAATTTCAATCTTCCTGATTTGAGTCCAGTGACATTCCAAAGGGCATTCCTGAACTATGAAATGGTTCAAATTTCTTGTCTCTTAACCATTCGTCTTCGTCAATTCTTATGACTGGTAATTTGTTTTCTTTTCCAGGATTCATTTCTGTGTTACCCTACTGAGCACCCAGCCAGGAGTAGTCGAAAAGTTCTTGAAGGATTGTAGAGAATGTACTGCCAAACTGATCAATGATCCAAATGCAAAGACCGCTGGAATGGTAAGAAATAGATTAATGTAGATTACAGTAGATGATAAGACGTGTTTGATGTTCGCTTGAATCGGAAGGGAGGGAGGAAGAGATGGGTGGATGGATAATGGATGAAAGGAAGTTCAGGCAATAGGAGTGAGAAAAGAAAGGGGGCAGGCAGGAAGGGAGGGAGGAATGGATTGCGTCAGAATCACACCTCAAATTTGGAGGAAGGGGAGGGTAAGAACGAAAACCCTAATGGTATTATTTGTATGTCTAGGGTGCTATATATGGTATGGCTCAGAACATCCCAGATCGTTCTATGGTGTCAGAGTTAGCATGTGGTTTCCTGGACTGTATGTACAACACCAAGGACCCCATAAAGAAACCAATACAGAATGGTACCAAATAAATAGGCCAGGAACTATGGCTGCGTTGACCAGATATCAAGGTCTTATATTGGTTGGTCATCGTGTTAGATCCTATAGAGAGAGCTTGTGGAATGAAAATGTTAGAGGATAAGCAAAAGATATTAAAACCATAGTTTTTATATACGACAGTAAAGGTGAAGACACATGTGCGTCACAAAAACTAGATCGCACCGTGTGACCACCCGTGCGACGTTGCATACGACGTCGCTGGCGATGTCGCAAAAAGTAGTAACAAGTTCTCCATTTGCGTCGCACTCTACGAATCTCACCGTGCGCGAGCATTGTCGCACGCCTGGTCACACGGGGCGATCTAGTTCTTGTGACGCTGATAAGCTGGAAGGAATAAATTTTCTTACTAAAACAAGGTTTAAATTAGGATGACGTGAGTATGGAGAAAGTTTCTCCAAGTTATGTACCATTCTCCAAACTGTTTGTATAACACTTTTTAAAATAGGTGTCATAAATCTCGCTTTCTGATTGGTCGGCGCGTGTGCTGTATGAGAGCACACAACACGCGTGCACGTTTTCTATTTTTTGAGTGACTCAGAAAAGGACAGACAAGAGCGTTTTTTGAATGATTGGCGGGTAACAGACGTTACAAGTATTACGTCACCCCATCTGTTGAAAAGGATGGGAACCCAGTATCAACCACAATGCTTTGCGGGTCAAATGAAAATTTGGTGTGATAAAGTTATCGAATTTTTCACTAAACTGATAAGCTTCACTTGTCATCTCATTCTACTAGTCCCCCTCGCAGTTCTCTGTGGTGCGCCATCTTGAAAGGTAACCATGCCTTTGCATCGAATCGAGACATCTGGTGATCTTGCGATGATAGAAACTATTTTTAACACCTTGGACAATTATTCACATGTCTCTATCATTGCGAGGTCATCTCATCTCCCTTCGATGCAAAGGCACGACTACTTTTCAAGATGGCGCAGGGAACTATGAAGGGGACTATTCTAAATCATTTTTGGCACTTAGTCCATTTTGAGCATTTGAAAAAAGCGTATTTATGACGTCTTCGACGCCATGTTGTGTGGTTATAATGCTTTCTATTCTTCAGGCAATTCTTCTACTGCTTCGTACACTTACATTAATTTCAAGATTTTTAGATGATTTTTCATTAATATAATTCCAAGTCAATAATTATATCATTTTATTTGTGTTTGTTGGGATTTAGAGTGATTTCATTAAACCTGTGGAAGAGAATCTAAACCCGCGGACACCGGTGCAACATTGCGCGGTGCAACATTGCGCGATGCAACATTGTGCGGTGCAACATTGTGCGGTGCAACATTGTGCGGTGCAACATTGTGCGGTGCAACATTGTGCCATGTCCTGCAATATATTTCGCGCAATGTTGCACCAGTGTTATGAATCGACCAAATAGATACGAAAGAAAAGAATAGAATTAAAAAGATAACTGATATCTGTTAGGTTGATAACATCACGGGTTCACTGGAATCACTCGAAATTTTGTCAGTCTAATTATCAAATTTATATATCAAATGGTGGTGGGTTATTTTGATCAAAAATCAAAAAAATCAATTTTTGTGAATAATTTTGTGAATTATTTAATTTAGTCTCGGAAGCGCCTTATTCTATATTTACGATATTCTAGAGTACATCATTTTCTCAGTATGCACTTATGCACTCACGCTTTTGTGAATCGCGCGCAAAGAGGATGATTTGCTGGTGTTAATTGAAATAATGTTTAATAAAAAGAAAAACTCTTTCTTGTACTGGTTTTCCTTGTCTCTTCAATTAATTCTACATTTTTTGGGGATTGGAATAATTTTGATTTGATTTGATAGAATAATCTAGAACCATACCTCCAGACGCAGTGCTGTAGCGCAGTATGGCAGCGCGAAGCATTTACGGCTATGCCGGAGGTTTCGGCCCCGACACCGCTATCCCATCGAGGATTTACAGACTGATCAGGATGCTCGGCCGAAGCTTAAAGGAGAGGTTGGTCGGTCCCTAGACCGTACCTAATTAAATCTCTTACGCTGTGGCAAACTTTCGCCAATAACTTTGTGAAAACGTTATCAACGCGAATCAAACTAGTCTATCTTTGTTTAGAAATGTCAAGCGCTTCTCGTGAGCTACATGGATCGGTCATTTGGCTTTTCGATTTTTCTCGGTATGGTATACAATCGTGGATCTTCCAAACTTTCGCCGATATCTTTGTTAAGACAATGTACTGAGAGAGAATTGCGCAAGCAAATGGATGAATATGACTCTCATGGAAGGGCGAATTCTCCAGAAAGGGAACGAGGAAACGTGAGCTACATGGATCGGTTTAGGGGCCGTTTGCCTTTAGAAATGTGATACTTGAAATTGTTAACGCTATATACTGGTAGCGCTCGATTGTATACTATACCGAGAAAAATCGAAAAGCGCTTGACATTTCTAAACAAAGATAGACTAGTTTGATTCGCGTTGATAACGTTTTCACAAAGTTATTGGCGAAAGTTTGGACTGCCGGGCATTTAGTCTATTTGAGATCGTGACCGGCTGCCGGGCATATAGCCACAGGGAATCTCTTAAGACGCGGATAGTAGGAATTTTTAACATGTGCAACTGAGAATGTTAGAAAAGAGAGTGTATGCAATTCACGCTGCTTCATGCAATCTACTTTTCATATTGAATACCCAGGGAAAAAAGGGAGGGGGAAATGCATAAAATTTCTGAGCAACGCAAGAGCCCAAGAGGAATGCGAGTAACACAGGAAGCCCAAGATTACGGGTACGTCACTGATTTGCATACAATCATGGCGGTCAGGTCGGGTGGCGATCTTGATTCTCTTACGAATTTAGAATGTAATCATTGCCATTCAAGGTAAGATTCACATAAATACTCAGTTCCTAATGCTTAATATAATCATAAAGATGTGGGTTCCTAAACATTTAGAAATTACGATCGTAAAAAAAGGCCAAAATATGTGTGAACTTTTAAGGCTTATGTCAAACAATGAATGACCTTTGGAAGTGATCATGACGTTTTTCTTCAAAATATAACAAAAATATATTTTGTATCTTTGGCTTTCCTGTAATTTAAGTTCATTTGATTATTATACAGTTTTTACTATTAGAGAATAGTCTACAGTGTAATCTATATATTCTATGGTTTAATTTTTTAAGAACATTTTCGTATCGTACTGCGCTTTTGGGCTTTCTAGGAAAAAGCGATATCTAAGCTTAAATAAATTATATTATATGATATTATATTTGGAATTACCTTTTTGTTAAATCGAGAATTGTTTTATTCAAAAATTCCTGGGGTGTATGCTACGTCGCGTGTCACTGATAGCCACCATATCTTGTTACATTGTCTGACGATACAAAGCATTCCTCATTAAGATTCTCTTGCTATTATAACCAAGATGGCAGTTGTTTCATTGTTATTTATATCTCAAGGGGTTTTTTAGTGAGTTGGTTGTACCCAACAATAGCTTTTTATAATTTTCAAAATTGTTTATCAGACTTACTGCAGACAATGGGCCATTATCCAGTGGGGTCTACAGTGGTACTTGCACTGTATGCAATAAGCCCCTTAAGTTTTGGTCCCTTGTGGATCCTGTTGATCAAGTCACATTTCAAGTTAATGGTATCAAGTACAAGATATCCAATCCTGATCCTGGGATGAGCTTGAATGAATGGATCAGATCACAACCTCATCTCAAAGGTATTTGTGCATACAGTCATTTGTAAAAGTCACCCTCCCCACCCCTTGGAAATTCAAATACCCTTCCATGGGGGAGGTATGGATATTTTCTGGAACTACACAATATACCCTCCTCAGACCCTCCCCACCCCTTGGGAGTTTTAATCCCCCTCCATGGGGAGGCATGGATATTTTCTGGAACTTCACAATATTCCCCTCCTCTGACCCTCCCCACCCTTTGGAAATTGCAATCCCCCTCCATGGGGGAGGTGTGGATATTTTCTAGAATGACACAATATTCCCCTCCTCAGACCCTCCTCAGACCCTCCCCACTCCTTGAAAATTCCAATCCTGACTACAAGACTGACTGATTGATTGAAATTCTTTTGTAGGTACAAAAGTGATGTGTCGTGAGGGTGGATGTGGGTCTTGCACAGTAGTTTTGACACGAACAGATCCACATACAGGAAAACCAGTCACATTCACAGTGAATTCTGTAAGTATCATAAAAAAATGATGTTAATGTTGATGATGCTGGTGATGACAGAGAAATTAAGTTGTTGATGATGACAATTTTGATAATGATCAATGAAGGTGATGGTGTTGATAGTGGTCTTGATGATGGCAATGATGCAGGTGAGGATGTTGACGATGATGATGATGATGATGATGATATTGGTGGTGATTTTGATGATGTACATATTTCCCTAAGAAACATGTTCAATATAGGTATATTTAAATTATATATCATTAGTGATGATAATGCAATGATGATGATGATGATGATGATGATGATGATGATGATGATGATGATGATGATGATGATGATAATTGTGGCCATGATTTCGTATGGTGGTGATGATTTAATGATACATGGTGATGATGATGATGATGGCGATGATGATATGATGTATGGTAGTGATGATGATGATGATGATGATGATGATGATGATGATGATGATGATGATGATGATGATGATGATGTATGGTGATGATGATGATGAGGATGATGATGGTGGTGATGATGATATGATGTATTGTGGTGATAATGAAGATGATGAAGCAGATGATGTAACATACCCTATGTATGATCACCATGTTTTTTTCTGTTATCATATTGCAGTGTTTATATCCTCTATGTGGTGCAGATGGGATATCTGTAATGACTGTTGAAGGAATTGGAAGGTATAATATATATATATATATATGTATACATGTCTTACACAATCTCTTAGTAATATCCCTTAGTTTGTAAAAATAATATAAAAGTTAGTTGTTTGTGAAATAAGACTGTAAAAAACTTCTACTTATTATAACTATAATTTTTGTTTTCCAGCCAGGAGGATGGTTTTCACCCCATCCAAGAACGTCTTGCAGAGCACAATGGCAGCCAGTGTGGTTACTGTTCTCCGGGGATGGTCATGAACATGTATGGGTAGGTACAGCATATCACAAGAATATTTGAAGTAAATTAATGATGATCATCAAATCAGAGGAAAATTCATTTAGTTACAAGTATAAAAAATTAAATATGATGGTTACGATATCAAAAGGTAATGATAAAACAGTTGATATAATGTCAGATGATGTTACTAAAAGAAAGTTGTGTATACTTATTTCAATAAAAAATCAGGTTACTGAAACAGAATGCAACCCCCAGCAAGCAAGAAGTAGAGGATCACTTTGATGGGAATATCTGTCGATGTACAGGTTAGTGACAACAGGCATAAATCAGTATATAAATGTCTGTCTTTAAATTCCAAATCTGTTGTACAATTGTTTGTTAACCCATTTTGGTACATCAAAGATTTATGAATTATTTATTTGTTTATTTATTTTGTCTTGTTTGCAGGTTACAGGCCAATACTTGATGCAATGAAAAGCTTTTCAAAAGATGAAAATCCTATTGATATTGAGGTACTGTATGTCTGGTTGTTCTACAAATACAATTTATATTCTTAATAATATTCATGTTGATGATGGTGATGATGACGATAATAATGGTGATTCTCATAATGATGTCTGATGATGTTTGATGATGATGATGATGATGGCGATGATGGTCATGACGATGATGACGACAACAATGATGATGATGATGATGGTGATTATGATGATGCCTGATGATGATGTCTGATGTTGCTGATGATGATGGTGATGATGACGATGATGATGATGATGATGATGGTGATTATCATAATGATGTCTGATGATGTCTGATGATGATGATGATGGCGATGATGATGGTGATGATGATGATTGTCATAATGTCTGATGATGGTGATGATGATGATGGCGATGGTCATGGCAATGATGATGATGAAGGTGATGATGATGATGATGGTCATGACGACGACGATGATGATGATGATGATGATGGTCATGATGATGATGATGGTCATGATGATGATGATGGTCATGATGATGATGATGATCATGATGATGATGATGGTCATGATGATGATGATGGTCATGATGATGATGATGGTCATGATGATGATGGTGATGATAATGATATTTGACGATGATAATGATATAGATGTTGAATAAGTTTGAATCCTCTATTATTTTTTCAGTATTCAATTCTTTGCTCTGTATTTCAGGAGTTAACAAAGAAGTGTAAAGGAGACTGTCCTACATGTCCAAGAAAGAGTGTTGCTCTACCAAACAGCAGTGATGATGCATTATGGTTCAACCCCACTACTCTTAAAGATCTTTTTACATTAGTTGCTAAATACGCGAGTGAGAAGATCAGGATTGTGGGAGGCAATACAGGCAAAGGTAACAACTTTGGACCAAAGAGTCATTGAATAGCTAAGGGCTTATGAAGGGGCATATTCTGGTCTAAACTGGTATTAAACAGGTCCTATAAACTGGGTGAAACTGGTTTTGTAAACTGGATTAAACTAGTTCTTTTTAACTGGACTTAACTAATTTGTACTGCTATGAACAGGGGTTTTTGCCGATGATGGTCCATTCAATGTCTACATAGATGTGAATAACATTGCAGACTTGAAGATTACCAAGGTAAAAAAAATATTTCCCTAAATGCTTCTTTAGCACATGGTGATGGGGGAGGGGGGAGTAGGATTTTTAGGGGTTGAGAAGTAAAGAGCAGGTACTTGGGTGAGCCAGAAGCCTGCTAGCATCAGCACTTAGGTATAATACTATCAGAATGTTGGGGATTTCCCCCATACCCCAGAGGTTATTCCCCCCTAACTCTGCTAAACTATGCTGCATGGCCCCTGTGGATAGAGGCACTTTGAGAGAATTTAGTGCTTTTATCTAAGAACAGAATAATACGAATCAATATAATAAAAAAATCTTTCTTCCTCAAAATATCTAACTTAAGGAAAGTTTTTCTCTTTTTCCCCCTTAATGTACAGGCAATGGATGACAGTTTATTGGTTGGAGGTTCTGTGTCATTGACTAACTTGATTGACCTTTTTGATCAAAATGCTCCATCGTATCCTCCTTATGCTGTACTGGCAGACCACGTACGCAAGGTAAGCAAACAACATTTGAAAAAATCATGACAACCTGCAGAGTCACATTATGAAACTGATGACATTCAAGCTGCTAATAATTGTTCACTTTTTTTCCATTTTTTCCTTTCCTTAGGTTGCTAACGTCCCTGTAAGGAATGTAAGTATCTGTAGTTTTCTTGATTTCAACTGACCTCAGTCTGTTCTTTTAGAAATTCAAATTATTACCTCATGCAGAAATTAACCTGAATGTGCATATGCACAGTTTTTATAACCTTGTGTTGAACTGTGCCAGAATGCGTGCAGTTTACTTATATATAGCAGACTTCACTGCACTCTCCATTGTTCTTCCTACCACATGATAATCAACGCCCCTGGTTCCCAATCCCATCATGGATTAAAGATCATTGGTTAGTTAGCGATAGAGCTAACCACTTAGTGTTATTTGCTTGCAGTGATTCTAATATGTATGATAATCTGTTTTGTTTTCATCAGGTCGGTACTGTGGCTGGTAACCTGATGTTGACACACGATCATCCTGATTTCCCTTCTGATATCTTCACCATCTTGGAGGCTGTGGGGACTAAAGCCTTCATAGGTAAATAACTCCCATAATCCAACTTTATAGTTGTTAATGATTATTTCATAATAAAATATATTTAATGACATGGAGTCAAAATGGCGTCACATGTTGAAATGCTCACTTCTGCACTGCGGTAATAAACCATTTTCGAGATGCGCAAGCGCTTTCAAAAATATTGCAGGTGCATACATGAAAAAGAGGCATTTTCGGGCAAGATCACGCGCGCTATTGACTCTGCCCGAAAATGCCTCGAGATCATGTACGCGCCTGCGATATTTTTGAAAGCGCTCGCGCATCTCGGGAATGGTCTATTGACTCCCATTCGCCACATCTCAAACCATGCCTATTTGATTCCAACTGGTTAGAGCTGTGTTCCAGGGTCATACATGGGCTGTATAGCAGCTACCATAGGCACCTTCACATGCTTTCAGTTCGACTCCCATTGAGCTGCGCCACTGTTGTACTTGCGATGGTGACTGGTAATTCAATTTCTTGTATCAATTTCTTGTTCAGTTGATTCTAAGACACAGAAGCCACTGCAATATTCTCTGATGGATTTTTTATCTCTTGACATGACGGGCAAGGTAAGTCAGATAATACTCTCTTGGTATATGGATGATATACTTGATATATATACAATGATAACGGCTAGGCTGGAGCAAGTACTGTGGCTGAAGTGTGAACTGACTTATGCTACGTCATGCAGTAGTTTGAATGGACCCTTCTCAAGATTATCTTGAAGGAGAGGCTAACATGGAAATACAAAAGAAATGCCACAAATTCCATCAAGAACATATCATCCAAGATAATTTTGAGAGGAGTCAATTGCAGTTGCGCATTTCTGAAACTAAAAGTCTTCAACATTCCGAGTCCATTTCAATTTTTTAAAGAGGCATTGTGATTGGTTGGTGATTGAGGTTTTTGCCTTCTGATTGGTTGGTTCACTGAAGAAGCCATTTAAAAGCAAGGCCTGCTTAATTTTATTTACTTCTCAAGAGCGTGTTTTTCATGATCTTTGCAGATAATTCTGATGGTTTCAATCCCACAATCTTCATCCAAAAGTAGCGCATTTGTTCGTACTTACAAAGTCATGCCAAGAGCTCAGGTAAGGAAACGTTTCGTTACGATTATCTGGTAGTATTTTCTTTGTTTGCAAATCACATCATCGCAGCCATGTTGAAAGAAAATTTAATCATGTGATGACTCATTTTCTTTTATTCAATGTATTAATCACGTGATATCATTCATATCTTTTGATTGGTAGAATGCTCATGCTTACGTCAATGCAGGATTCGCTACAACTTTTGACAAAACTTCAATGACTGGAACCTCTTACCGCATCGTGTATGGAGGAATTGGTCCTTACGCTGTAAGTAATAATATCATGGTCTATGAACTGCACTATGTGATAGTTACACATGTATATTTTGCTGTGCTAGCATGCTTTATAGAATACTTTTACGCTTGATGTTTTAAGATAATATAATTTTGTGTTGATGACATTTCAGACACACGCGCCTAAAACAGAAGCATTCATGGAAGGAAAATCTATTACTGACCCTAAAACATTACAAGGTGAGACAACTAGGATAATACCATCATTATATAGCTGTAGATGATTTAATCATCAGCATCATCACTATCATCACTACCTTCTTCATCACCGTCGTCGTCGTCGTCATCATCATCATTTTTTCCAGGGTTTCTAGCTAGAAAATTTACTCTTCTTCATCATCCCATTCACCATGACTACAAACCTAGTCATCCTGGTCATCTATCTATTATCTATCTTTCATTCTTGACAGATTCACAGCATCATTTCCCCATCACTTCTCTCTTGCTATTTAATTTAATATCATTTTTTTCTATCACGCATAGGAGCTCTCGCGATCCTTGACAAGGAACTTGTTCCAGACACTCCAAAAGTCAGTGCAAGCCCTGTATACCGCAAAAGCCTGGGAGTGGGCTTATTCTACAAGGTATTTGTTTATCAATAACTATGACCAACGCCAGCTCGCTTTATATTATTAGCCAATCAGAAAACAAGAGCAGTCGTATTTTCTATGTTTCTTAGCGAAGACTATCAGGAGCATGGGAATGAGAATTGAATCGATCCTCATTTACATATGAACTGTTTTCATTTTTTATCGTTGCATTAGCCAATCAGAAAACAGCAGCACAGAGTCGTATTCGTTTCATTTCTTAGTGAAGACTAACAGGAGCATGGAATCTGCGTACGAGAATTGATTGAGCCTCATGATTAACATATGTACTGTGTTTGCTTGTGTTCTTAGTTTTACCTGTCCATGCTCGGTGACAAAGCGTCGTCACGTGTCAAATCTGCAGCTGTGCCATTTGTTCGTCCAGTATCATCCGGGACACAGGCTTACGATACTCATCCTGATAAGTTTCCTCTTACCAAGCCAATGACTAAACTTGCTGCAAAGTTACAGGTAACGCAATGTGGTAACGCATTCTGTCTATGATGATGATGATGAATAATGAAGGTGATGTTGATGATGATGATGGCTAATGATGGTGGTGATGATTGAGGATGTGGAAGATGATAATGGTGATGCTTAAAGAGCAGTTTTCGTATGAATATGAAAAAAGTATGGCATTCGGTGTCGTGTCCGCGCCGCGCCGTTACCGTACCGTGTGTCGTGACTTTTCACACTCTAATGAGAATGGTTGTGACATCAGCGTACACATGATTACTGCTCTTCCAATGGAAGACTGAAATGTGTCACGGACACCGTCACGCACTCTGTGCGTAGCACGATACAGTACTACTATGGATAGCAACAATATATTGAGAGTGATTCATTTGTCTTCCAGACGTCTGGAGAAGCGGTGTACACTGACGACATACCTTCCCAGGGAGGAGAGCTTTTTGCTGCGTTCGTCTTGGCTGCTCAGGTTTGTAGATTTGATTTATTTAGAAAAAGTGCATCCTTTATAAACAAGCGAATTGCTCATGGTAGGTCCAACCTCGCATGCATGAGCAGAAAATTGTGTTTAAGTAATTTGGTTTTCCTCCTTAATTGCGCAAACCTAAAAAATAATAATAGTAAATACAGTCAAAGCTCTCGTAAGGAACCACCTCGGGAAATCGAAAAAGTGGTCG
The DNA here is from genome assembly GCA_023349425.1 of Anthopleura sola. NCBI lineage: Eukaryota > Metazoa > Cnidaria > Anthozoa > Actiniaria > Actiniidae > Anthopleura > Anthopleura sola. The sequence goes on along the minus strand of JALHLI010000015.1, from coordinate 5,775,429 downwards.
TAACTAAAGCTAGTTGCTAACGAGAAGGAGCTCTCATAGTAAGTGGCAATGCAAACGGGGTTTCATAATCGTGGTCGTAACTAGAGTTGGTTGCAAGGAGAGCTTTGACTGTAAATAGCAAATACCTGTTTATTTTTCTAGGGAAACTGTAAACTTGACAGCATCGATGCCAGCAAAGCCAAGGTAAGGTTTTTCATTTGCTACCCCATTCTTTATTCCCGCAGGTATTTTCTTTCACAGCTTTCAAAGGCTTTCCTTAGACTTGCCCCAAGTCGACTTCTCTTGTCTCCTGCGCGAGTCTTTCATGTAAGCGAAGCGAGAATTTTATGATCGTAGCAAGCGAGGGACGAAGGGTGGCGGGCTTTGCGAAAGTCTTAGGCTTTCCTCTATGGATCTTTTACTGAGATATGAATATCTTTGAATTTGTATTTTCATTTCCAACCAGTTAATGCCAGGTGTTGTGGACTTCCTTACTTCATCGAATATCCCTTCTAAAGGAGTCAACAGCTTTTCTTTCAAGGATCTCCAACCTGAGGAGATATTTTGTAGTGGAGATGTCTTGTATGCTGGTCAAGCTGTGGGGCTTATTATTGCAGGTACTTACATTATTACACTAAATAAAATGGCTTTGTCTCGCGCGCGCGCGCGCGTGTGTGTTGCGAGGGGATTAATGTAGCAATAACTTATAATAGTAATCATCATTATCATCACTATGCTCATTCATCATCATCATCATCAACAACATCATCATCATCATGACCATCATCATCAACATCATCATCATCATCAACATCAACATCATCATCATCATCATCGCCATGCTCATTCAGCATCAGCATCATCGTCTTCATCATCGTTATTATTAAAAATATATTGTACCATGGCGATGACCTATTTGCACAAATAATATGGCTTGTCATTTCCAGATACACAGCGACATGCTGATGAAGCTGCCTGGGCTGTCACGGTCACGTACAAAGAGATTAAACCCCAAATACTCACTATCCCACAAGCCATTGCGGCCAAGTCATTCTTTCCTGCAACAAGCAAACCACTGGTTGTAGGAGATGCTGAAGGTAAATGAATGGATGAATGAATAAACGGATGGATGAATGAATGAACGGACGGACGGACGGACGTATGGTTTGGAATAGATAGATGGATGGATGGATGAACAAAGAAAGGTTGGATGGGTGGATGGATGGAGTGTGATTGGTTGGATAGATAGATGGGATGGGATGGGATGGGATGGGATGGGATGGATGGATGGATGGACGAAGGAAGGGTGGGTGGATGGGATAATGGGTGGAATGTTGGGATGGTATAATAAAAGCTTCACAGGTGGCTGGGTAGATGAGAGGGAGGAAGGAAGAAAACTAATATTTTTTGAAGAGCTTTATTTAAAAAAAGGCCATTTGACAACCTTGTTGCTTTCTGCTTCACATCTTCAATGTGGTATTTTTCAGCTGCGATCAAATCTTCATCAAAAGTGATTTCTGGTCAGATTGCCATGGGAACACAGCACCATATTCACATGGAAACGCAGGTGACGTCACATTTTCGATTGACCTATTTTTATACGTATTCAATTCACGGCGCTATGTATTAATTTATGTTGTCATGGTAATTGTTCTAGGTGTGTCTGTGTGTCCCAGAAGAAGATGGGCTGACTGTCCACTGTGCCACCCAGTGGGTTGATCTACTTCAGGGTGTGGTTGCTCGAGTGCTTGGATGGCCATCAAACAAGTAGGCATTCATTCATTTAAAGCTAATATATATTTAGGCACTGCCTAAAAGCGGAGTTCGCAGTTCAATTATTCAGGCTCAGTGCATAACAAGGGTGACGCGGCGTTACATAACAACTCGACCACCTCTCCTTGTGGTTTTACGAGCAGGGAAAAACTGAAAGAGCGAAAAATTCTAAGCCTCCAAAGCCTCAGACCGTCCTTCCATCCCTCAGACCGTCCTTCCATCCCTCAGACCGTCCTTCCATCCCTCAGACCGTCCTTCCATCCCTCAGACCGTCCTTCCATCCCTCAGACCGTCTTTCCATCCCTCAGACCGTCCTTCCATCCCTCAGACCGTCCTTCCATCCCTCAGACCGTCCTTCCATCCCTCAGACCGTCCTTCCATCCCTGAGACCGTCCTTCCATCCCTCAGACCGTCCTTCCATCCCTCAGACCGTCCTTCCATCCCTCAGACCGTCCTTCCATCCCTGAGACCGTCCTTCCATCCCTCAGACCGTCCTTCCATCCCTCAGACCGTCCTTCCATCCCTGAGACCGTCCTTCCATCCCTGAGACCGTCCTTCCATCCCTGAGACCGTCCTTCCATCCCTCAGACCGTCCTTCCATCCCTCAGACCATCCTTCCATCCCTCAGACCGTCCTTCCATCCCTCAGACCGTCCTTCCATCCCTCAGACCGTCCTTCCATCCCTGAGACCGTCCTTCCATCCCTGAGACCGTCCTTCCATCCCTGAGACCGTTTTTCCATCCCTCAGACCGTCCTTCCATCCCTCAGACCATCCTTCCATCCCTCAGACCGTCCTTCCATCCCTCAGACCGTCCTTCCATCCCTCAGACCGTAGACAAACTCTTCTAAAATCTGGTGGAATCTAGGAATCGAACCTGCGAGCCCAGAGGCTAGAGGCGAGTGAACTAACGCTACGCCAGCCCTTAATTTGCGCAAACCTTTATGCAGTCGTAAACGTCTCTAACCAAGATTTCTTCATACGTTTTTCATATTATGTTATCAGGATCAATGTGAATGTTAAGCGGTGTGGTGGTGGGTATGGCGGGAAAGCTACACGCTCAGTCCAAGCGGCTGCTGCTCTCGCTATAGCTGCTAGCAAACTACGAAGGTAAATTATAGAACCGCAATGCTTATGATATGATACCTCTTGTATAGACCTGTTTACCTTGGGCGTAATGTTTTACCATTTCAGACCACGTGTCACTTCTTGAAGAATAGGGTTCTTTGTTTGAGTTTTATCTATATTAAGTGTTCTGTGAGATGATACTTCGCCAATCCCTCTTTTACTAATAATCCTTGAGAAGAATCATACCAAGAGACTAAAACAAAACATCTTCCCAAAGGAATGACTCGTACACTGAAATGGGAAAAAGAACGTCCAAGCTGAATGATTCTGTTGTCCTTGTGAAAGGAAAACATTTTTGCGTGAGCTAGCAATGTTCTTTCACCAATCTATCTTCGTCAGTCATCTCTTTATTGTTCTTTCATTCAGTTGTCACTGTTTCCGATGTTTGGCTGTTCTCTTTTAATTCTGTTATCTTTTGTTTTTCAGACCGGTTCGAATAATGATGAACTTCCACACCAACATGAGGATGGTTGGCAAACGCGCTCCATTTATGGCATCATACAAAGTAAGAAATAATTTTAGTTTTCTATCTTTATTTCTTCATTTTATATCATTGTCATTCATCCACTTTCGATATTCTGGTTGCGTGATCACGCAGCAAAAGCAATTCAAGACAAGGCACCAGAAAAACAAAAGGATATATTAAGATTACTCTATTGTTTCCCTGGAGCCTCATCTTCAATTGCTTTGTGTGTGATCACTCAACCAGAATATCGAACGTGGGCTATTCACCATGCCTTATAATAAGAAGCTCCCAGTACTCTATCATAGTTTGCAAGTACATTTGCGTTACTAATAGGATGTGTTTTTAGGTTGGTGTCAGTGATTCTGGTCTTCTGAATGGGATAGATATGACATACTATGCAGATTATGGATGCTCATCGAATGATACCGATGTTAATGGCGCTATGAGCTGGTGTGACAACGGTAAGGTGTCGTGTCACGCATTCTCCTAAAATCCTCTTACCTTCAAATTTAAATGTTTTTGTTTCTTTTGGTTGCAGTTTATCGTTGCGCTAACTGGAAAGTCACACCAATTTCTTGTAAAACCAACCTCGCCAGTAACACTTGGTGCAGGTCACCTTGTAAGTATCGCGTGACATTTTGTGTATCGTTTCAACGTGTGCGTGACTGTCACCAACGCATTGGAGCCGCACTCTGATTGGTTCATTAGTAATTTTGAGCGCAGATAGGCTCATTGGATATCACCATTTCTGTGCAGTGACCATCGCGTGACGACCTTTATTGCGTGACAGTTACATTTTGAACATTTTCTATTGTAGCGTCGATTCAAGCGATCTTCATCATGGAGTCAGTCATGGAACATGTAGCGAAGTCTTTGAACAAGACACCAGAAGAAGTTCGACAGATCAACTTATACAAGAAAGGCCAGGTAAGGCTTTTCCGTGAGGTTCACTCCACACGCACGACCACTACATTCCCTATTTACGACACTCAACTCACATGTTGATTTTTATGGAGGAAGGAAAACCGGAGAACCTGGAGAAAAACAATCGTGGCAACGGAGAGAACAACACATCAAAACAAATTCAACTCAAATATTTGGTTCATTCGAGAATTGATCCCGTGACCCCTGCATGAACTGCACAGGACAGGGACAGCGCCGTATTAGCTCATGTCGCCCATGCCATGGTATGACAGATCAGATATTCACTTTTGCCTAAATCAACTCTTGTCTTCTGTCAGACATGTCCCACTGGAGAAGCACTTACCTACTGTAATATTGACACCTTGTGGTCAGGTAAGAACATTCAATCAGGTTAGACCTTGTGGTCAGATAAGAACATTCAATCGGGTTAGACCTTGTGGTCAGGTAAGAACAGTAAATCAGTCTACTTTTGTTTTATTTAATTCTTATTTTGTAGATTTGAAAACATCTTCGGATTTTGCCAAACGAAAAGCTGCTATTGATGCTTTCAATAAGGTATGTTATTTCTTGTTTTGTTATTATCATTCATCATCATCATCATCATCATCATCATCATCATCATCATCATCATCATCATCATCATCATCGTCCTCGTCGTCCTCGTCATCATCATCATCACCATCTTTTAATCATCATCATCTCATCATCATCATTATTTTCATCATCATCAGTCATCTTCATCATCATCATCGTCCTCGTCGTCCTCGTCATCATCATCATCATCACCATCTTTTAATCATTATCATCATCTCATCATTATTTTCATCATCATCAGTCATCTTCATCATCATCATCAATACCATCATCAACATCACAATTACCACTATGGCCAATCATCTGAGTCTTTAAAATAATCCAAACTCACGCTTAGGAACTATTTTCAGGCGAATCGTTGGCGCAAGCGAGGCATATCACTAGTTCCTCTCCGATTCGGTATACATTGGGCAGATAAAAGATTCTTGTCTCTTGTGTCCATATTTCATGAAGACGGTTCTGTGTCAGTCAGTCATGCTGGAGTAGAAGTGGGGCAGGGTATTAATACTAAGGTAGGTACGGATAATCACCTCTCATCAACCAATCAGATCATTAGTAATAACCCACTTTCGATATTCTGTTTGAGTGATCACGCACAAAGTAATCCAACACGAGGCTGCGGGAAACACCGAAGTAATCCTAAGAAATTCTTTTGTTTCCCCACATACTCGCCTTGCTTTGTGCGTGATCACTCAACCAGGATATCGAAAGTGGGCTATTGTCCTATTTCAATGTGACGTCACATCCAAACAATCTATTGTTTTAACGCTAAGGATCATGGTCACAAGAGGGGTCTAATAACGCTAAGGATCATGGTCACAAGAGGGGTCTAATAACGCTAAGGATCATGGTCACAAGAGGGGTCTAATAACGCTAAGGATCATGGTCACAAGAGGGGTTTAAAAAGCAGCAACACAAATTAAACCACTTCGATTTGTGACATAGTGAAACGGAAGAACAGCTAAATATTACACTAAATATCCCGAACGAAAGAAAATTTAGCCAAAATGTCTATTATTCTTGCCCATGTAAACAAGTGATGACGTCATCATGAAATAGGGCAATTGTTCTCTAAGCTATCGTAACTTTTTGACCATAATTTACGATATTGATCAACCTTAAGCTTTATCGGTCGATGAATATTTCATTTTGAGAAAGTATGTTCAATTTTTGAATCGTGTGGACTGATGGATTGGACCAGTGGACGTCGGTTGTATGGATTTTGGATCGCAAAAAAAAATCATCAGATTTTCAGCTTCTGAAGAGGTATAAATAATCTTAATGCACAGTAAAAACATGCCCAACCTTTATAATTTTATTTACGCTTCTAAATTCTGATTTTTGAGAGATTTTTAATTTCGGAAAATCCGGAACCGAGCATGGCTGGACTGGAATGGACTTCGGTTAACTGGATCTCCGGATCGAAACAAATGTTTTTAGCTCGAATTTGCGGCTTTTATCTTATAATTTTTATTTTAATATTGATAACTAGTAATTTTATACTGACATTTTCAAAAAAAATCAAGATTATTTTTTTTATATTTGAAAAAAAATTGTATTGGATCCTGGATATCACAGGGGGAAAAATGTTTTTCCCTCAATTACTGAGAAATTAATTTGGATAATACATGGTATTGTATTGTAGATTGATGATATAATTATTTTTTACTCGATAGACTTTCCCAAATTCAATGACCAGGAAATAATGACTCCAAGTCGAGGTTGGGCATGATAATATACGGTAAATGTGTGAACACATCAAGTCCAACCTCGACTTGGAAGCCATTGTTTCCTGGTCACTCAAGCGAATTTGGAAAAGTCTTTTGGCCTTTGCTGTCCTCTCTGGCTGCCTTTTCAAACATGTTAGCAGAATCTAATATAAAGTTGATTTTTAAAATTGTATCTTTTTTCTGATTGTCAATGAATTGCTTACAATGCGTTCAGTTATGCCATTCACTGATACTGACCTGTATATATTCATGTTTCGTGATGGACAGGTTGCCCAAGTAGCAGGATACTGCCTCAAGATTCCTGTGGATATCATCCAAATCAAGTCAACATCAAACTTAACAACCCCTAACAGTATGTCAAAAAAACCTTCACATTTTATGGCTAACCTGACACAGCCTCAGGGCTGATCTAGGTCAGGGCACAGCTGACTCATAGATTAAACCCTGAAACAACCTCTGGGCTGATCTAAGTCGGGGTATGGCTAACTCACAAATCCAACCCTGAAACAACCTCTGGGCTGATCTAGGTCAGGGCACAGCTAACTCATAGATTGCACCCTGAAATAACCTCTGGGGTGTTCAAAGTCAGGGCACGGCTATAACTCGCAGATCGCATTGGAGTTTAGGGAAACGGAAGAAAACCCTCAAATGGAGGGAGAGATCACTAGTAACAAACTCTACTTCAGGTAATGATTCTTTTGTGTTGGTTGTTTGAAGGTGATCGTACTGGAGGAAGCGTAACAAGCGAGTTGTGCTGCGAGGTAAGAAGATATGATACTGAGTAATACTACCGAACAGTACTAAAGAATAGAATGAAAAATATTATCGTGGAAATGTAATAAAGAAATGATACTTATTCGTTTGTCTCACGATTGAGACTCATTTGTAAAGGACCGCGACGTTTCGACTGCTAGTCTTCATCAGGCTATGGTGACGACTGGATGGTGCGTCTGCTATATACCGCTCGTCGGATCATCTACGCTGTGGTTAGATGGTCGCTTTGTGTTCTGATTGGATGTCTTATACTAAAGAAAATTGCTTCTCATTTCTAAGTAGAAAACATAAACATTTTATGGTAGTGTTTTTTTAGAATATGCTGACTCAAGTTCACATACTATTATCTTGGCTGAATATTCTCATCTCATCAGATGTAATATTGTCAGTATAGTGTATATCAGTATTATGATATCAATTATCATCTGCTGTTTTTTTGACAGTCAGTCATCCTGAGCTGTAGTATTTTGAATAAACGAATGGAACCGATCCGACAGAAATACAAGCCATCCACATGGCTGGAGCTGGTACAGAAGTGTTATAAAGAGGGTGTTAATCTCACTGCAAATGCCATGTAAGTGTTACTTTTATTTCCTTTCCTTTCCATTTCCATTCCTTTATCTGACTATTCAGTTCCTAATCTTTTTTTTATTCCTTTTATTCCTTTTATTCCATCTCAAAGCTATGCAGTGGTGCATTTTTATTTTCACTTGCAGAATTTTTGGTGACCCCTTCGTCCTTTATGGAGCATAAAAACTGCTGGCCCCCTCGATTTGCACCAGTCCCCCTACCTGTAACTAATGACTTGTCCTTACACACACATCACTCAACTAACATGTTGGTAGCGATGGAATGTCGGTAATACTGTAGTCATATCGTAACGCAGGTTTCAGGGCAAGAGTAAAGAACCTCTAGTGTATAGTACATATGGTGTGACGTGTACAGAAGTGGAGATTGACGTCCTAACTGGTGAGAGAGATATAATTAGAACTGACATCCTTTACGACTGCGGGGAGAGGTAAGTACAAGAGGTTTCCATTTCTTTTTCCATTCATTTCGTTCACTTATTCATGATTTCATTGTTTTGTTTTGTTCGTTCGTCCATCTTCCTTTCGTTCAGCTAATTTGGCTCTCGTTTTCCCATTCATTTTTCGTTCGTTCGTTTGTTCTTAATTTTTTTTTTGTTCTTTCATCCATCTTCCTTCCATTCACTCAATCGGCTTTCCTTTGTTCTTGCATTCGTTCGTTCTTTTGTTCATTCATTTCTTTATCAGCACAGAGAACGCTAAACTACAGTAATTTGTAGTTAAGCGTTGCTGTAGAGGGTTGAGGGAGGCGCTAATTGGCCATAATGACATGAGCAAAGGTTGGAAGCAGCTTAGTACATCTAGCTGGTGTCCCATTGATGGTTCCTGTCAGTTCATAACTTTGCTGTGGTCTAGTATTAATGTTGTCTATCATATTTTGAAGCATGAACCCAGAACTGGACGTAGGTCAGGTGGAAGGAGCATTTGTCATGGGGCTTGGGTACTGGATGACAGAAAAAGCCATTTACGACTCAAAGACTGGAGAAGAGTTAACTTATTCTACATGGGTAAATACCTGCATTTAGCACCATCACCACCACCACCACCATCACCACCACCACCACCATCATCACATCACCATCATCATTACATCACCATCATCATTACATCACCACCATCATTACATCACCACCATCATTACATCACCATCATCATTACATCACCACCATCATTACATCACCACCATCATCACATCAGCATCACCACCACCACCACCATCATCACATCACCATCATCATTACATCACCATCATCATTACATCACCATCGTAATCAGCAGCAATAACAATTCGGATTTTGTCATTTTTTAACAGGAATACAAACCTCCATCCTCAAAAGACATCCCTATAGATTTCAGGATCAATCTCTTAAAGAACGCACCCAACCCTAGAGGAATACTCAGATCTAAAGGTATTTAATGTGCTTTAGTAAATTTAACACCTAGTAAGATTATTGTTTATGTGGATTGCCACAAGGATCGTTATGGGACCACTGCTAAATTTTCTGTCAGTTACATACATGTTGGATAATTTGTGTCGTTTCTCTTTCAAGCGGTTGGCGAGCCACCCATGTGTATGTCTTGTTCTGCTCTGTTCGCCATCAAACACGCTGTCCAAAACGCACGTGCTGAAATCAGCAAGGATGCCAACTACTTTCCTCTCGGTAAGATCACCATGGAAACCTTACGTCAGTCAATTCCTGACATCTACTGATTGGCATTTGCCAATCAAACTAATCCTAACTCAGTAAACTTCAAATCTTCTCTACTACTCCGTTCTCTAATTTTTTTCTTGTTGTATTTGACAGATGGTCCTGCAATTGTGGAAGACACACAGTTGGCTTGCCTGGTGGATTACAGCCAGTTTACTCTCTAAGACAGCATCTAAAACCATTAGAATAATTTGTGATTGTGGCTAGAGTGGTATGAAATAGATCATTCTTTGTTTCGCTTGTAGTGTGTGTGTGTGTGTGTGTGCGTGCGTGCGTGCGTGCGTGCGTGTGTGAGTGACAGTAAGCCAAATTGCAAACCAGTATACATTATTTTACTGACTTTGCATCCAACTATAAAAAAAATGCTTTATTTGATTTGATTTTATGCACGTAAAACCATGTAAAACGCATTCATCTATTCCCAAAGAAGTTAATTCTAGTTCGTTAAAGTGTAACAAATGTAATAAACAAACTATGATAACAGAATCAATATTTTCAAATATATAATTATTGTTTAAGAACCAACAAAAATAACTTCAGAAAAATAAAAGTCTTTTAAATCATTACATCTATTGATTGTAGATCAAAATAAATAAGACTATGACGTTTGAAATAACGAAAGTATTTTTAGCCCGTGAAAAAACTACTGATAACGAAAGTCAAAAGAGTTCGTCCCCACCCTCCCCTCCCTAACAAATACTGTTGCTCACGCCCCACAACAGGAACCAAGATGGCGGCTCAGTGGCAGCAGTTTCAGCCTTCTTGGCAAAACATGCCCTTACCACCAGGCTGGGAGGCAAAATACGACCAAAACATCGGTAGATAGTAAGTCTATATTTATTAAACTTTCGATTTTGTAGATATATTTGGGTATAAAGGGTTTAGTCTGTTTCTAAAAAAAGCTGTTTGGTTGGTTGACCTCGTTCTTGTTACGTCAACAGCTGTTCTTGTTTCTTGTGTTATTTTGTTGAATTCGTCTTCCTTCTACGATTCTGAACAATTATTTCGCTGTTATCTTATTTTGTTTTTAGTTTACAAGCATATCTTAACCTATATTTTCCTATACAGATAATATCTATATTTCAAAAATAAACTATGAGCCAAACTTACTAATTATTGTAAGCTTTAGTTGTTTTGGATTTTGTAGGAAATTATAGGCTTATACCCGATAAAGAGTCTTGTGTAGACCTTCCTTCAACGTTTGTTTATATGTTTTATAAAGTTTTGCGTTCTCTCTCTCTTTCTCCTGTTATCGAAATTTTCTGTTTATGTCTTGAGCTTAATTTTTATTTTTGTATTTTTTTTTTGTAGTTATTTCATTAATCATGCAACGCATACTACAACATGGAATGATCCAAGACTTCAACATGGAAGCGAAAGAGAAGCCATCCCCATGCAGAATATGCAACAGGTAAACTAGCTAGTCTTCCATTTACAGCACCATGAATTTGTGAGTAGAGAATACACCATCAGAGATTCAGCGAGAGGGGAGGGAGGAATAGAAAATCCATATACAGTATGCATGTTGGATGCAGGTTTATTATATAATGGTACTCACTTCACAATTCACATACTCTGATTAGTCAAGAACTGTGCTATATTAGTGAACAGATCATTAAGCTGATGCCATGATCTGCATTAAGCAACTACCTTCGCAAAGAAGTGTGAAAGCTACAACATTATCTTTTCTTTATCTTACTATATAATACGACAAATAGAACAACTGTGATGATCTGTTCAGTAATATTTTTCTGTGCTCTGTTGAGTAATACAGCACACAGGAAGTGACAATATTGTTGTGGCTCCTGTCATGGCTGCCATCACATAATGGTGCAAAGCCTCTATAACTTGTGACCTTTCTACACAGCCTGCACAGCCTACACGGCCTACACAGCCTTCTCCTCAACCAGCAGCCAGACAGCCAGCACCTTCAGCATCGGGACATCAGGTAAAAAAATTAGGGGAAAAAAATAGAAGTAATGACTGGGTGCTAAGGATTCTTAAATTTTTGTTTGATAGTTTTAAAAGCTAACCCGGGGGGGGGGGGGGGGACTCTGGGGGTAAAGTATCGGGTATGCTCGTCGTATCTCTTAGGGGTAAAAATCAGCGATTTGGTATCTTTTAGGGTCTTAAATTTGAGGTTTAGAAAATCAGCACTTTCTGTTATCTTTTAGGGTGTTGAAAAAGGAACTAGCCCATCGCATAATAATGCAATATGTATGCCTTTGTAAACTCAGAATATTACTCAATGTAATTTAATGTATTTTCTAATAGTATTATTTTTATCTCTTAGGGGTTACAATTTTTGATAAACCTTCCGATACTTTACCCCCGGAGTTAACGGCACAGACATAGGCAATGTTGCTGAAGAAGGATAGTTTTTTACTTCAGCAACATAATTTGCGTACAGCAAATTTTGTTGTTTTGCATGGCTCATAACATTGATTACCTGTAACATGCATTAAGAGTGTCCGTTGCTTATATATTCTGATGATAGGAAGGAAATAAATGTACTTCTTATACTAATTAATTTTTAAATTAAAATTAAAATTATAATAATAACATGAATTAATATTTATATAAATATTATTATTGTGTGTTTATAATATCAGGAAACCAGCTTCATTGAGAGACGCCGTAGCTCTGTAAGTGTCAGTATATTTTAGTCAGTCTGGTTTCCATGGCAACAGTCATTGCTGTATAATCAGTTATGTGTGAATTTATTATCATTACATTTCTTGTGTTTGTATTCTGTCAGCTGGCTGGCTGACCGTATGGGGAAAAAATGGATGGATGAATAAATGAATGAACAAATGAATAAATAAGATATTCCTTTTTTTCCACAGGCCAGTAATAGTGACATGGGTAATATTATGGTAAAATCAGAAAGTGAACGCCGAGCATGTATGTACATATATTCCTATTTTGAAACTTTACATTACTACTGCCTGTTTGGTTCAGTTGGTCTAGCACTGAACTTTCGTGTGGGAGGTTTGGGGTAAAGTCCCGGATGGACCAACACACTCAAGGTCTTAAAATAACTGAGAAGAAAGTGCTGCCTTTGTAATGAACATCTACAAATGTTTAGAATTTCAAATTATTCTGAAGACCACTTTAAATGGCAGTCCCGTCTCTCCACACTCTATCACTAACCAAGGAAACCCTGGCAATGACCACCCTCAGTGTCTACACCTCATACTAACGCGGTGCAACATTGTGCGGTGCAACATTATGCGGTGCAACATTGCGCGGTGCAACATTGTGCGGTGCAACATTGCGCGGTGCAACATTGTGCGGTGCAACATTGCGCGGTGCAACATTGCGCGGTGCAACATTGTGCGGTGCAACATTTTGCGGTGCAACATTGCGCGGTGCAACATTGTGCGGTGCAACATTGTGCGGTGCAACATTGTGCGGTGCAACATTGTGCGGTGCAACATTGTGCGGTGCAACATTGTGCGGTGCAACATTGCGCGGTGCAACATTGCGCGGTGCAACATTGCGCCATGTCCTGCAATATATTTCGCGCAATGTTGCACCAGTGTTATGAATCGACCAAATAGATACGAAAGAAAAGAATAGAATTAAAAAGATAACTGATATCTGTTAGGTTGATAATATCACGGGTTAACTGGAATCACTCGAAATGTTGTCAGTCTAATAATCAAATTTGTATATCAAGTGGTGGTGGGTTATTTCAATCAAAAAAAAAAATCAAATATATATAATTTTGTGAATTATTTAATTTAGTCTCGGAAGCGCCTTATTCTCTATTTACGATATTCTAGAGTACATCATTTTCTAAGTATGCACTTATGCACTCACGCTGTTGTGAATCGTGCGCAAAGAGGATGATTTGTTGGTGTTAATTGAAATAATGTTTAATAAAAAGAAAAACTTTCTTGTACTGGTTTTCGTTGTCTCTTGAATTAATTGTACATTTTTTGGGGATTGGGATAATTTTGATTTGATTTGATAGAATAATCGAGAACCATACCTCAAGACGCAGTGCTGTAGCGCAGTATGGCAGCGCGAAGCATTTACGGCTATTCCGGAGGTTCCGGCCCCGACACCGCTATCCGATCGAGGATTTACAGACTGATAAGGATGCTCGGCCGAAGCTTAAAGGAGAGGTTAGTCGGCCCCTAGACCGTACCTGATTAAATCTCTTACGCTGTGGCTATATGCCCGGCTGCCGGTCACGATCTCAAATAGACTAAATGCCCGGCAGTCCAAACTTTCGCCAATAACTTTGTGAAAACGTTATCAAAGCGAATCAAACTAGTCTATCTTTGTTTAGAAATGTCAAGCGCTTCTCGTGAGCTACATGGATCGGTCATTTGGCTTTTCGATTTTTCTGAGAGACGATGTACTGAGAGAGAATTGCGCAAGCAAATGGATGAATATGACTCTCATGGAAGGGCGATTTCTCCAGAAAGGGAACGAGGAAACGTGAGCTACATGAATCGGTTTAGGAGCCGTTTACCTTCAGAAACGTGCATGGTACTTGAAATTGTTAACGCTATATACTGCTAGCGCTCCATTGTATACTATACCGAGAAAAATCGAAAAGCGCTTGACATTTCTAAACAAAGATAGACTAGTTTGATTCGCGTTGATAACGCTTTCAGAAAGTTATTGGCGAAAGTTTGGACTGCCGGGCATTTAGTCTATTTGAGATCGTGGCCGGCTGCCGGGCATATAGCCACAGGGAATCTCTTAAAAGACGCGGATAGTAGGAATGTTTAACATGCGCAACTGAGAATGTTAGAAAAGAGAGTGTATGCAATTCACGCTGCTTCATGCAATCTACTTTCCAAATTGAATACCCAGGGGAAAAAAGGGAGGGGGAAATGCATAAAATTTCTAAGCAACGCAAGAGCCCAACAGGAGAGCCCAAGAGGAACGCGAGTAACACAGGAAGCCCAAGATTACGGGTACGTCACATGATTTGCATATAATCATGGCGGTCAGGTCGGGTGGCGACCTTGATTCTCTTACTAATTTAGAATGTAATCATTGCCATTCAAGGTAAGATTCACATAAATACTCAGTTCCTAATGCTTAATATAATCATAAAGATGTGGATTCCTTAACATTTAGAAATTACGATCGTAAAAAAAGGCTTTAAGGCTTTAATATGTTAAACAATTAATGACCTTTGGAAGGTCCTTGGAAATGATCATGACGTTCAAAATATAACAAAAATATATTTTGCACCTTTGGCTTTCCTGTGATTTACTGTGATTTACTATCAGAGAATAGTCTACAGCATAATCTATATATTTTATGGTTTACTTTTTTAAAAATATTTTCTGTAAAATGTTTTGATTTTCATAATATATCGCACAGCTCTTTTGGGCTTTGTAGGAAAAAGCGCTATATAAGCTTAAATAAATTATATTATATGATATTATATTTGGAATTACCTTTTTGTTAAATCGAGAATTTGTTTTTTTAAGATTTAGAAGTCTTGGGGTGTATGCTACGTCGCGTGTCACTGATAGCCACCATATCTTGTTACATATTATCATATGACCGTATTTCACTGTACGCGTGATTCTAAAAAAAACCTTTGGGGAAAATGGCGTCAGCAAAAAAAGTACGCTTTTCCGAAAAGTGTAATAATTTCCCGTTCGGACTCGCCGTTCGGACTCGCTGCCGATTTTGATTCGCATTTATTAAAAACGCTTTGAAATTTTTTATGTGGTCATATGATAAAATGCTTATTGAATGAGTTAAGGTCGGTCCGAACGGGAAAATATTTGGCTCTCGGTCCTTGGCACGGAACTCGCTGCGCTCGTTCCGTACTTCAGGACCTCGAGCCAAATATTTTCCCGTTCGGACCTCCCACTCAGTCAATAAGTACATAGTCTGACGATACAAAGCATTAAGAGAATTAAGATTCTCTTGTTATTATAACCAAAATGGCAGTTGTTTCATTGTTTTTTAAATCTCAAGGGGGTTTTGAGTGAGTTGGTTGTACCCAACAATAGCTTTTTATAATTTTCAAAATTGTTTATCAGACTTACTACAGACAATGGGCCATTATCCAGCGGGGTCTACAGTGGTACTTGCACTGTATGCAATAAGCCCCTTAAGTTTTGGTCCCTTGTGGATCCTGTTGATCAAGTCACATTTCAAGTTAATGGTATCAAGTACAAGATATCCAATCCTGATCCTGGGATGAGCTTGAATGAATGGATCAGATCACAACCACATCTCAAAGGTATTTGTACATACAGTCATTTGTAAAAGTCACCCTCCCCACCCCTTGGAAATTCAAATACCCTTCCATGGGGGAGGTATGGATATTTACTGGAACTACACAATATTCCCCTCCTCAGACCCTCCCCACCCCTTGGGAGTTTTAATCACCCTCCATGGGGGAGGCATGGATATTTTCTGGAACTTCACAATATTCCCCTCCTCTGACCCTCCCCACCCTTTGGAAATTGCAATCCCCCTCCATGGGGGAGGTGTGGATATTTTCTAGAATGACACAATATTCCCCTCCTCAGACCCTCCCCACTCCTTGAAAATTCCAATCCTGACTACAAGACTGACTGATTGATTGAAATTCTTTTGTAGGTACAAAAGTGATGTGTCGTGAGGGTGGATGTGGGTCTTGCACAGTAGTTGTGACACGAACAGATCCACATACAGGAAAACCAGTCACATTCACAGTGAATTCTGTAAGTATCATAAATTAGAAATGATGTTAATGTTGATGATGCTGGTGATGACAGAGAAATTAAGTTGTTGATGATGACAATTTTGATAATGATCAATGAAGGTGATGGTGTTGATAGTGGTCTTGATGATGGCAATGATGCAGGTGAGGATGTTGACGATGATGATGATGATGATGATGATTGTGGCCATGATTTCGTATGGTGGTGATGATTTAATGATACATGGTGATGATGATGATGATGGCGATGATGATATGATGTATGGTAGTGATGATGATGATGATGATATGATGTATGATGATGATGATGATGGTGATGATGACATGATGTATGGTAGTGATGATGAAGATGATGAAGCAGATGATGTAACATACCCTATGGATGATCACCATGTATTTTTCTGTTATCATATTGCAGTGTTTATATCCTCTATGTGGTGCAGATGGGATATCTGTAATGACTGTTGAAGGAATTGGAAGGTATAATATATATATATATACATGTCTTACACAATCTCTTAGTAATATCCCTTGTAAAAATAATAGAAAATAAGAATTGAAATAATAATTGAAAAATAATTGAAATAAGACTGTGTGAAAAACTACTACCTATTATAATTACCATCCCTTTTTCTGGACTCTTTATTATGTTCTTTTTCTTCTTGTTTTTCAGCCAGGAGGATGGTTTTCATCCCATCCAAGAACGTCTTGCAGAGCACAATGGCAGCCAGTGTGGTTACTGTTCTCCGGGGATGGTCATGAACATGTATGGGTAGGTACAGCATATCACAAGAATATTTGAAGTAAATTAATGATGATCATCAAATCAGAGTAAAATCCATTTAGTGGTATAAAAAATTAAATATGATGGTTACAACATCAAAAGGTTGTGATAAAACAGTTGATATAATGTCAGATGATGTTACTAAAAGAAAGTCGTGTATACTTATTTCAATAAAAAAATCAGGTTACTGAAACAGAATGCAACCCCCAGCAAGCAAGAAGTAGAGGATCACTTTGATGGGAATATCTGTCGATGTACAGGTTAGTGACAACAGGCATAAATCAGTATATAAATGTCTGTCTTTAAATTCCAAATCTGTTGTACAATAATAACCCATTTTGGTACATCAAAGATTTATGAATTTATTTATTTGTTTATTTATTTTGTCTTGTTTGCAGGTTACAGGCCAATACTTGATGCAATGAAAAGCTTTTCAAAAGATGAAAATCCTATTGATATTGAGGTACTGTATGTCTGGTTGTTCTACAAATACAATTTATATTCTTAATAATATTCATGTTGATGATGGTGATGATGATGATAATGGTGATTATCATAATGATGTCTGATGATGTTTGATGATGGTGATGATGATGGCAATGATGATGGTCATGGTGATGATTATCATAATGATGTCTCATGATGATGATGGTGATGACGATAATAATGGTGATTATCATAATGATGTCTGATGATGTTTGATGATAATGATGAAGATGGCGATGATGATGGTCATGATGATGACGACAACAATGATGATAATGATGATGATGGTGATTATGATGATTGTGATTATCATAATGATGTCTGATGATGATGATGATGGCGATGATGATGGTGATGATGATGATGATTGTCATAATGTCTGATGATGGTGATGATGATGATGGCGATGGTCATGGCGATGATGATGATGAAGGTGATGATGATGATGAAGGTGATGATGATGATGATGGTCATGACGACGACAATGATGATGATGATGATGGTCATGATGATGATGATGGTCATGATGATGATGGTCATGATGATGATGATGGTCATGATAATGATATCAATCAGTCAATCAATCATTTATTTACCCCACAATATAGAAAATATTACAATAAAGATCATATTTAACAGTATCAATTAAAAAGCATAAAGCAATAAATATAAAACTTAAATATGTGTATATATAAAGAAAGCAAGGGGTACTGACAACCTGAAATAACCATGAGGGCTAACGAGAACAGGTTGCACTTGTATTGCATACAATGTTAATATAAAGATTGGCCGGAAGAACACATATAGCTAACAATAAATAGAAGAAGAAAAAGAAAATACAGAACAGATATTTAACGATGATAATGATATAGATGTTGAATAAGTTTAAATCCTCTAGTTTTTTTTCAGTATTCAATTCTTTGCTCTGTATTTCAGGAGTTAACAAAGAAGTGTAAAGGAGACTGTCCTACATGTCCAAGAAAGAGTGTTGCTCTACCAAACAGCAGTGATGATGCATTATGGTTCAACCCCACTACTCTTAAAGATCTTTTTACATTAGTTGCCAAATACGCGAGTGAGAAGATCAGGATTGTAGGAGGCAATACAGGCAAAGGTAACAACTTTGGATCACAGAGTCATTGAATAGATAAGGGCTTATGAGGGGGGGGGGGGCATATTCTGGTCTAAACTGGTATTAAATGGGTCCTATAAACTGGGTGAAACTGGTTTTGTAAACTGGATTGAATTAGTTTTTTAACTGAACTAAACTAATCTGTACTTCTATGAACAGGGGTTTTTGCCGATGATGGTCCATTCAACATCTACATAGATGTGAATAACATTGCAGACTTGAAGATTACCAAGGTAAAAAAAAAATATTTCCCTAAATGCTCCTTCAGCACATGGTGATGGGGGAGGGGGAGTAGGATTTTTAGGGGTTGAGAAGTAAAGAGCAGGTACTTGGGTGAGCTTGAAGCTTGCTAGCATCAGCACTTAGGCATAATATTATCAGAATGTTTGGGGTTTCCACCATGTCCCAGAGGTTATCCCCCCTAACTCTGCTAAACTATGCTGCATGGCCTGCATGTGGACAGAGGCACTGAGAGAATTTAGTGCTTTTATCTAAGAACAGAATAATAAGAATCAATATAATAAGAATCTTTCTTCCTCAAAATATCTAACTTAAGGAAAGTTTTTCTCTTTTTCCCCCTTAATGTACAGGCAATGGATGACAGTTTATTGGTTGGAGGTTCTGTGTCATTGACTAACTTGATTGACCTTTTTGATCAAAATGCTCCATCGTATCCTCCTTATGCTGTACTGGCAGACCACATACGCAAGGTAAGCAAGCAACATTTGAAAAAATCATGACACCCAGCAGAGTCACATTATGAAACTGATGACATTCAAGCTGCGAATAATTGTTCACTTTTTTTCCTTTTTTTTCCTTTCCTTAGGTTGCTAACGTCCCTGTAAGGAATGTAAGTATATGTAGTTTTCTTGATTTGAACTGACCTCAGTCTTTTTTTTAAGAAATTCAAATTATAACCTCATGCAGAAATTAACCTGAATGTGCATATGCACAGTTTTTATAACCTCATGTTGAACTGCGCCAGAATGCATGCAGTTTACTTATATATAGCAGACTTCACTGCACTCTGCATTGTTCTTCCTACCACATGATAATCAACATCCCTGAATCCCAACTCCATCATGGATTAAAGATCATTGGTTAGTTAGCGATAGAGCTAACCACTAAGTGTTATTTGCTTGCAGTGATTCTAATATGTATGATAATCTATTTTGTTTTCATCAGGTCGGTACTGTGGCTGGTAACCTGATGTTGACACACGATCATCCTGATTTCCCTTCTGATATCTTCACCATCTTGGAGGCTGTGGGGACTAAAGCCTTCATAGGTAAATAACTCCCATAATCCAACTTTATAGTTGTTAATAATTATTTCATAATAAAATATATTTAATGACAGGGAGTCAAAATGGTGCTTCGCGTTGAAATGCTCACTTCTGCGCTGCGGTAATAGACCATTTTCGAGATGCGCGAACGCTTTCAAAAATATTGCAGGCGCATACATGAAAAAGAGGCATTTTCGGGCAAGATCACGCGCACTATTGACTCTGCCCGAAAATGCCTCGAGATCATGTACGCGCCTGCGATCTTTTTGAAAGCGCTCGCGCATCTCGGGAATGGTCTATTGACTCCCATTCGCCACATCTCAAACCATGCCTATTTGATTCAAACTGGTGCGCCAGGGTCATACATGGGCTGTATAGCAGCTACCATAGGCACCTTCACATGCTTTCAGTTCGACTCCCATTGAGCTGTGCCACTGGTGTACTTGCGGTGGTGACTCGCAATTCAATTTCTTGTATAAATTTCTTGTTCAGTTGATTCCAAAACACAGAAGCCACTGCAATATTCTCTGATGGATTTTTTATCTCTTGACATGACGGGCAAGGTAGGTCAGATAATACTCTCTTGGTATATGGATGATATACTTGATATATATATATATATACAATGATAACGGCTAGGCTGGAGCAAGTACTGTGGCTGAAGTGTAGACTTACTTATGCTACGTCATGCAGTAGTTTCAATACACCCTTCTCAAGATCATCTTGAATGAGAGGTTAACATGGAAATACGAAAGAAATGCCACAAATTCCATTGAGAAAGATCATCCAAGATAATTTTGAGGGGAGTCAATTGCGATTGGCATTGCGCATTTCTGAAACTAAAAGTCTTCAAAATCCGAGGCCATATCCATTTTTTAAAAAGTCATTGTGATTGGTTGGTGATTGAGGTTTTTACCTTCTGATTGGTTGGTTCACAGAAGAAGCCATTTAAAAGCAAGGCCTGCTTAATTTTATTTACTTATCAAGAGCGTGTTTTTCATGATTTTTGCAGATAATTCTGATGGTTTCAATCCCACAATCTTCATCCAAAAGTAGCGCATTTGTTCGTACTTACAAAGTCATGCCAAGAGCTCAGGTAAGGAAACGTTTGGTTACAATTATCTGGTAGTATTTTCTTTGTTTGCACATCACATCATGATCGCAGCCATGTTGGAAAGAAATTTAATCATGTGATGACTCATTTTCTTTTGTTCAATGTATTAATCACGTGACATCATTCATATCTTTTGATTGGTAGAATGCTCATGCTTACGTCAATGCAGGATTCGCTACAACTTTTGACAAAACTTCAATGACTGGAACCTCTTACCGCATCGTGTATGGAGGAATTGGTCCTTACGCTGTAAGTAATAATATTATGCTCTATGAACTGCACTATGTGATAGTTACACATGTACATATACTTTGCTGTGCTAGCATGCTTTATAGAATACTTTTACGCTTGATGTTTCTAGATAATATAATTTTGTGTTGATGACATTTCAGACACACGCGCCTAAAACAGAAGCATTCATGGAAGGAAAATCTATTACTGACCCTAAAACATTACAAGGTGAGACAACTAGGATAATACCATCATTATATCTATAGATTTAATCACCAGCTTCATCAATATCATCACTACCTTCTTCACCACAATCACCACCGGCACCATCACTACCATGCACTATCATCATCATCATCATCATCATCATCATCATCATCATCATCATCATCATCATCATCATCATCATCATCATCATCATCATCATCATCATCATCATCATCATCATCATCATCATCATCACAATCATCACAATCATCACAATCATCATCATCATCATCATCATCACAATCATCATCATCATCACAATCACCATCATTATCATCATCATCATCATTATCATCATCATTTTTTCCTAGGGTTTTTAGCTAGAAAATGTACTCCTCTTTATCATCCTTGTCACCATGACTACAAACCTAGTCATCCTGGTCATCTATCTATTATCTATCTTTCATTCTTGACTGATTCACAGCATCATTTCCCCATCACTTCTCTCTTGCTATTTAATTTAATATCATTTTGTTCTATCACGCATAGGAGCTCTTGCGATCCTTGACAAGGAACTCGTCCCAGACACTCCAAAAGTCAGTGCAAGCCCTGTATACCGCAAAAGCCTGGGATTGGGCTTATTCTACAAGGTATTTGTTTATCAATAACTATGACCAACGCTAGCTAGCTTTATAGCTTTAGCAAATCAGAAAACAAGAGCAGTCGTATTTTCTATGTTTCTTAGCGGAGACTAACAGGAGCATGGGAATGAGAATTGAATCGATCCTCATTTACATATGAACTGTTTTCAATTTTTATCGTTGCATTAGCCAATCAGAAAACAGCATCACTGAGTCGTATTCGTTTCATTTCTTAGTGAAGACTAAACGGGGCGTGGAATCTGCGTACGAGAATTGATTGAGCCTCATGATTAACATATGTACTGTGTTTGCTTGTGTTCTTAGTTTTACCTGTCCATGCTCGGTGACAAGGCGTCGTCACGTGTCAAATCTGCAGCTGTGCCATTTGTTCGTCCAGTATCATCCGGGACACAGGCTTACGATACTCATCCTGATAAGTTTCCTCTTACCAAGCCAATGACTAAACTTGCTGCAAAGTTACAGGTAACGCAATGTGGTAACACATTCTGTCTATGATGATGATGATGAATAATGAAGGTGATGTTGATGATGATGATGGCTAATGATGGTGGTGATGATTGAGGATGTGGAAGATGATAATGGTGATGCTTAAAGAGCAGTTTTCGTATGAATACGAAAGTGGGATCGTGTCCGCGCCGCGCCGTTACCGTACCGTGTGTCGTGACTTCACACTCTAATGAGAATGGTTGTGACATCAGCGTACACATGATTACTGCTCTTCCAATGGAAGACTGAAATGTGTCACGGACACCGTCACGCCCTCTGTGCGTACCACGATACAGTACTACTATGGATAGCAACAATATATTAAGAGTGATTCATTTGTCTTCCAGACGTCTGGAGAAGCGGTGTACACTGACGACATACCTTCCCAGGGAGGAGAGCTTTTTGCGGCGTTCGTCCTGGCTGCTCAGGTTTGTAGATTTGATTTCTTTAGAAAAAGTGCATCCTTTATAAACAAGCGAATTGCTCATGGTAGGTCCAACCTCGCATGCATGAGCAGAAAATTGTGTTTAAGTAATTTGGTTTTCCTCCTTAATTGCGCAAAGCTAAGAAATAATAATAGTAAATACAGTCAAAGCTCTCGTAAGGAACCACCTCGGGAAATCGAAAAAGTGGTCGTAACTAAAGCTAGTTGCTAACGAGAAGGAGCTCTCATAGTAAGTGGCAATGCAAACGGGGTTTCATAATCGTGGTCGTAACTAGACTTGGTTGCAAGGAGAGCTTTGACTGTAAATAGCAAATACCTGTTTATTTTTCTAGGGAAACTGTAAACTTGACAGCATCGATGCCAGCAAAGCCAAGGTAAGGTTTTTCATTTGCTACCCCATTCTTTATTCCCGCAGGTATTTTCTTTCACAGCTTTCAAAGGCTTTCCTTAGACTTTCCCCAAGTCGATTTCTCTTGTCTCCTGCGCGAGTCTTTCATGTAAGCGAAGCGAGAATTTTATGATCGTAGCAAGCGAGGGACGAAGGGTGGCGGGCTTTGCGAAAGTCTTAGGCTTTCCTCTATGGATCTTTTACTGAGACATGAATATCTTTGAATTTGTATTTTCATTTCCAACCAGTCAATGCCAGGTGTTGTGGACTTCCTTACTTCATCGAATATCCCTTCTAAAGGAGTCAACAGCTTTTCTTTCAAGGATCTCCAACCTGAGGAGATATTTTGTAGTGGAGATGTCTTGTATGCTGGTCAAGCTGTGGGGCTTATTATTGCAGGTACTTACATTATTGCACGAAATAAAATGGCTTTGTCTCGCGCGCGCGTGTGTGTGTGTGTGGTGAGGGGAGAGGGAAAGACTGTTGATATGGTAACCTGGTAAGATGCTTGGGCAGGTGGGATCGTTGATGGACTATCCTGTCGAAGGGGGAGGGTAGTCATGTCCCTAGTTCTTTCATATTAATGTAGCAATAACTAATAATAGTAATCATCACCATGCTCATTCATCATCATCATCATCATCACCACCATCATCATCACATTCATCATCATCATCATCAACATCATCATCATCATCATCACATTTAACATCATTATCAACATCATCATCACCATGCTCATTCATCAGCATCAGCATCATCGTCTTCATCATCGTTATTATTAAAAATATATTGTACCATGGCGATGACCTATTTGCACAAATAATATGGCTTGTCATTTCCAGATACACAGCGACATGCTGATGAAGCTGCCTGGGCTGTCACGGTCACGTACAAAGAGATTAAACCCCAAATACTCACTATCCCACAAGCCATTGCGGCCAAGTCATTCTTTCCTGCAACAAGCAAACCACTGGTTGTAGGAGATGCTGAAGGTAAATGAATGGATGAATGAATAAACGGATGGATGAATGAATGAACGGACGGACGGACGGACGTATGGTTTGGAATAGATAGATGGATGGATGGATGAACAAAGAAAGGTTGGATGGGTGGATGGATGGAGTGTGATTGGTTGGATAGATAGATGGGATGGGATGGGATGGATGGATGGATGGACGAAGGAAGGGTGGGTGGATGGGATAATGGGTGGAATGTTGGGATGGTATAATAAAAGCTTCACAGGTGGTTGGGTAGATGAGAGGGATGAAGGAAGAAAACTAATATTTTTTGAAGAGCTTTATTTAAAAAAAGGCCATTTGACAACCTTGTTGCTTTCTGCTTCACATCTTCAATGTGGTATTTTTCAGCTGCGATCAAATCTTCATCAAAAGTGATTTCTGGTCAGATTGCCATGGGAACACAGCACCATATTCACATGGAAACGCAGGTGACGTCACATTTTCGATTGACCTATTTTTATACGTATTCAATTCACGGCGCTATGTATTAATTTATGTTGTCATGGTAATTGTTCTAGGTGTGTCTGTGTGTCCCAGAAGAAGATGGGCTGACTGTCCACTGTGCCACCCAGTGGGTTGATCTACTTCAGGGTGTGGTTGCTCGAGTGCTTGGGTGGCCATCAAACAAGTAGGCATTCATCAGGCTAATATATATTTAGGCACTGCCTAAAAGCGGAGTTCGCAGTTCAATTATTCAAGCTGAGTGCATGACAAGGGTGACGCGGCGTTGCGAAACAACTCGACCACCTCTCCTTGTGGTTTTACAAGCAGGGAAAAACTGAAAGAGCGAAAAATTTTAAGCCTCCAAAGCATCAGACTGTACTTACATCCCTCAGACCGTCCTTCCATCCCTCAGACCGTCCTTTCATCCCTCAGACCGTCCTTCCATCCCTCAGACCGTCCTTCCATCCCTCAGACCTTCCTTCCATCCCTCAGACCGTAGACAAACTCTTCTAAAATCTGGTGGAATCTAGGAATCGAACATGCAGAGGCTAGAGGCGAGTGAACTAACGATACGCCACCCCTTAATTTGCGCAAACCTTTATGTAGTCGTACACGTCTCTAACCAAGATTTCTTCATACGTTATTCATATTATGTCATCAGGATCAATGTGAATGTTAAGCGGTGTGGTGGTGGGTATGGCGGGAAAGCTACACGCTCAGTCCAAGCGGCTGCTGCTCTCGCTATAGCTGCTAACAAACTACGAAGGTAAATTATAGAACCGCAATGCTTATGATATGATACCTCTTGTATAGACCTGTTTACCTTGGGCGTAATGTTTTACCATTTCAGACCACGTGTCACTTCTTGAAGAATAGGGTTCTTTGTTTGAGTTTTATCTATATTAAGTGTTCTGTGAGATGATACTTCGCCAATCCCTCTTTTACTAATGATCCTTGAGAAGAATCATACCAAGAGACTAAAACAAAACATCTTCCCAAAGGAATGACTCGTACACTGAAATGGGAAAAAGAACGTCCAAGCTGAATGATTCTGTTGTCCTTGTGAAAGGAAAACATTTTTGCGTGAGCTAGCAATGTTCTTTCACCAATTTATCTTCGTCAGTCATCTCTTTATTGTTCTTTCATTCAGTTGTCACTGTTTCCGATGTTTGGCTGTTCTCTTTTAATTCTGTTATCTTTTGTTTTTCAGACCGGTTCGAATAATGATGAACTTCCACACCAACATGAGGATGGTTGGCAAACGTGCTCCATTTATGGCATCATACAAAGTAAGAAATAATTTTAATTTTCTATATTTTCTTTATTTCTTCATTTTATATCATTGTCATTAAGCCACTTTCGATATTCTGGTTGCGTGATCACGCACAAAGCAATTCAAGACGAGGCTCCGGGGAAACAAAATAATATATTAGTATTACTCTATTGTTTCCCTGGAGCCTCATCTTCAATTGCTTTGTGTGTGATCACTCAACCAGAATATCGAACGTGGGCTATTCACCATGCCTTATAATAAGAAGCTCCCAGTACTCTATCATAGTTTGTAAGTACATTTGCGTTACTAATAGGATGTGTTTTTAGGTTGGTGTCAGTGATTCTGGTCTTCTGAATGGGATAGATATGACATACTATGCAGATTATGGATGCTCATCGAATGATACCGATGTTAATGGCGCTATGAGCTGGTGTGACAACGGTAAGGTGTCGTGTCACGCATTCTCATAAAATCCTCTTACCTTCAAATTTAAATGTTTTTGTTTCTTTTGGTTGTAGTATATCGTTGCGCAAACTGGAAAGTCACACCAATTTCTTGTAAAACCAACCTCGCCAGTAACACTTGGTGCAGGTCACCTTGTAAGTATTGCGTGACATTTTGTGTATCGTTTCAATGTGTGCGTGACTGTCACCAACGCATTGGAGCCGCACTCTGAATGGTTCATTAGTAATTTTGAGCGCTGATAGGCTCATTGGATATCACCATTTCTATGCAGTGACCATCTCCAATTTGCTTTGTGGCGTGACGACCTTTATTGCGTGACAGTTACATTTTGAACATTTTCTATTGTAGCGTCGATTCAAGCTATCTTCATCATGGAGTCAGTCATGGAACATGTAGCGAAGGCTTTGAACAAGACACCAGAAGAAGTTCGACAGATCAACTTATACAAGAAAGGCCAGGTAAGGCTTTTCCGTGAGGTGCACTCCACACGCACGACCACTACATTCCCTATTTACAACACTCAACTCACATGTTGATTTTTATGGAGGGAGGAAAACCGGAGAACCTGGAGAAAAACCCTCGTGGCAAGGGAGAGAACAACACATCAAAACAAATTCAACTCAAATATTTGGTTCAGTCGAGAATCGATCCCGTGACCCCTGGCATGAACTGCGCAGGACAGGGACAGCGCCGTATTAGCTCATGTCACCCATGCCATGGGACATTTTGTCATTCATGGTATGATAGATCAGATATGCTTTACTTTTGCCTAAATCAACTCTTGTCTTCTGTCAGACATGTCCCACTGGAGAAGCACTTACCTACTGTAATATTGACACCTTGTGGTCAGGTAAGAACATTCAATCAGGTTAGACCTTGTGGTCAGGTAAGAACATTCAATCAGGTTAGATCGTATGATTCTGATAAAAACAGTAAATCAGTCTACTTTTGTTTTATTTAATTCTTATTTTGTAGATTTGAAAACATCTTCGGATTTTGCCAAACGAAAAGCTGCTATTGATGCTTTCAATAAGGTATGTTATTTCTTGTTTTGTTATTATTATTCGTTATCATCATCATCATCATCATCGTCGTCCTCGTCATCATCATCCTCCTCCTCCTCCTCATCATTATCATCATCATCATCATTATTTTCATCATCATCAGTCATCTTCATCATCATCATCATCATCATCATCATCATCATCAGTCATCATCATCATCATCATCATCATCATCATTTTCATCATCATCAGTCATCTTCATCATCATCATCATTTTCATCATCATCAGTCATCTTCATCATCATCATCATCATTTTCATCATCATCAGTCATCTTCATCATCATCATCATCATCATCATCATCATCATCATCATCATCATCATCATCATCATCATCATCATCATCATCAGTCATCTTCATCATCATCATCATCATCATCATCAGTCATCTTCATCATCATCATCATCATCATCATCATCATCATCATCATCAGTCATCTTCATCATCATCATCATCATCATCAGTCATCATCATCATCATCATCATCATCATCATCATCAGTCATCTTCATCATCATCATCATCATCATCATCATCATCATCATCATCATCATCATCATCATCATCATCATCATCATCATCATCAGTCATCTTCATCATCATCATCATCATCATCATCATCATCATCAGTCATCTTCATCATCATCATCAATACCATCATCAACATCACCATTACCACTATGGCCATCATCTGAGTCTTTAAAATAATCCAAACTCACGCTTAGGAACTATTTTCAGGCGAATCGTTGGCGCAAGCGAGGCATATCACTAGTTCCTCTCCGATTCGGTATACATTGGGCAGATGAAAGATTCTTGTCTCTTGTGTCCATATTTCATGAAGACGGTTCTGTATCAGTCAGTCATGCTGGAGTAGAAGTGGGGCAGGGTATTAATACTAAGGTAGGTACGGATAATCACCTCTCATCAACCAATCAGATCATTAGTAATAACCCACTTTCGATATTCTGTTTGAGTGATCACGCACAAAGTAATCCAACACGAGGCTGCGGGAAACACCGAAGTAATCCTAAGAAATTCTTTTGTTTCCCCACATACTCGCCTTGCTTTGTGCGTGATCACTCAACCAGGATATCGAAAGTGGGCTATTGTCCTATTTCAATGTGACGTCACATCCAAACAATCTATTGTTTTAACGCTAAGGATCATGGTCACAAGAGGGGTCTAAATAGCGGCAACACAAATTAAACCACTTCGATTTGTGAGATAGTGAAAAGTAAGAACAGCTAAATATTACACTAAATATCCCGAACGAAAGAAAATTTAGCCTAAATGTCTATTATTCTTGCCCATGTAAACAAGTGATGACGTCATCATGAAATAGGACAATTTTCCCCTAAGCTATTGTAACGTTTTGACCATAACTTACAATATTGATCAACCTTAAGCTTTATCGGTCGATGAATATTTCATTTTGAGAAAGTATGTTCAGTTTTTGAATCGTGTGGATGATGGATTGGACTAGTGGACGTCGTTTGTATGGATTTTGGATCGCAAAAAAAATCATCAGATTTTCAGCTTCTGAAGGGGTATAAATAGTCTTAAAGTACAGTAAAAACGTGCCCAACCTTTAAAATGTTATTTACGCTTTTAAATTATGAATTTTGAGAGATTTCTTATTTTGGAAAATCCGGAACCGAGCATGGCTGGACTGGAATGGACTTTGGTTAACTGGATCTCCGGATCGAAACAAATGTTTTTAGCTCTAATTTGCGGCTTTTATCTTATAATTTTTATTTCAATATTGATAACTAGTAATTTTATACTGACATTTCCAAAAAAATCAAGATTATTTTTTTTTATATTTGAAAAAAAATTGTATTGGATCCTGGATATCACAGAAAAAAATTGTTTTTCCCTCAATTACTGAGAAATTAATTTGGATAATACATGTTATTGTATTATAGATTGATGATATAATTATTTTATACTCGATAGACTTTCCCAAATTCAATGACCAGGAAATAATGAATCCAAGTCGAGGTTGGGCATGATGATATCCAGTAAATGTATGAACACATCAAGTCCAACGTCGACCTGGAAGCCATTTTTTCCCGGTCACTCAAGCAAATTTGGAAAAGTCTTTTGGCCTTTGCTGTCCTCTCTGACTGCCTTTTCAAACATGTTAGCAGAATCTAATATAAAGTTGATTTTTAAAATTGTATTTTTTTTTCCTGATTGTCAATGAATTGCTTACAATGCGTTCAGTTATGCCATTCACTGATAGTATATATTTTCATGATGGACAGGTTGCCCAAGTAGCAGGATACTGCCTCAAGATTCCTGTGGATATCATCCAAATCAAGTCAACATCAAACTTAACAACCCCTAACAGTATGTCAAAAAAACCTTCACATTGTATGGCTAACCTGACACAGACTCAGGGCTGATCTAGGTCAGGGCACAGCTGACTCATAGATTAAACCCTGAAACAACCTCTGGGCTGATCTAAGTCGGGGTATGGCTAACTCACAGATCCAACCCTGAAACAACCTTTGGGCTGATCTAAGTCAGGGCACAGCTAACTCATAGATTGCACCCTGAAATAACCTCTGAGGTGTTCAAAGTCAGGGCATGGCTATAACTCGCAGATCGCATTGGAGTTTAGCGAAACCCTCAAATCAAGGGAGAGATCACTAGTAACAAACTCTACTTCAGGTAATATATGATTCTTTTGTGTTGGTTGTTTGAAGGTGATCCTACTGGAGGAAGCGTAACAAGCGAGTTGTGCTGCGAGGTAAGAAGTTATGGTACTGAGTAATACTACCGAACAATACTAAAGAATATAATGAAAAATATTATTCATCTAGAAATGTAATAAAGAAATGATACGTATTCGTTTGTCTCACGATTGAGGCTCATTTGTAAAGGACCGCGACGTTTCGACTGCAGACTGCTAGTCTTCATCAGGCGATGGTGTAGACTGGATGGTGCGTCTGCTATATACCGCTCGTCGGATCATCTATGCTGTGGTTGGATGGTCGCTCTGTGTTCTGATTGGATGTCTTATACTAAAGAAAATTGCTTCTCATTTCCAAGTAGAAAACATATACATTTTATGGTAGTGTTCTTTTAGAATATGCTGACTCAAGTTCACATACTATTATCTTGGCTGAATATTCTCATCTCATCAGATGTAACATTGTGAGTATAGTGTATATCAGTATTATAATGTTAATCATCATCTGCTGTTTTGTTGACAGTCAGTGATCCTGAGCTGTAGTATTTTGAATAAACGAATGGAACCGATCCGACAGAAATACAAGCCATCCACATGGCTGGAGCTGGTACAGAAGTGTTATAAAGAGGGTGTTAATCTCACTGCAAATGCCATGTAAGTGTTCCTTTTATTTCCTTTCCTTTCCATTTCCTTTTCCTTATCTGACTATTCAGTTCCCCATCTCAAAGCTATGCAGCGGTGCATTTTTATTTTCACTTGCAGAAGTTTTGGTGACCCCTTCGTCCTTTGTGGAGCATAAAAACTGCTGGCCCCTCAATTTGCACCAGTCCCCCTGCCTGTAACTAATGACTTGTCCTTACACACACATCACTCAACTAACATGTTGGTAATGATGGAATGTCAGTAATGCTGTAGTCATATCGTAACGCAGGTTTCAGGGTAAGAGTAAAGAACCTCTGGTGTATAGTACATATGGTGTGACGTGTACAGAAGTGGAGATTGACGTCCTAACTGGTGAGAGAGATGTAATTAGAACTGACATCCTTTACGACTGCGGGGAGAGGTAAGTACAAAAGGTTTCCACTTCTTCTTCCATTCATTTTTTCGTTCCTTTGTTCTTGCATTCATTCGTTCTTTTGTTCAATTATTTTTTTTATCATCACAGAAAACGCTAAACTACAGCAATTTGTAGTCTGGCGTTGCTGTAGAGGGTTGAGGGACGCGCTAATGGGCCATAATGACATGAGCAAAGGTTTGCAGTAACCTAGTATATCCAGCTGGTATCCCATTGATGGTCCCTTTCAGTTTTAAAAAAAATTGCTGTGGTGTATTTTGATAATATTTTAAAATGTCGTCTATCATATTTCGAAGCATGAACCCAGAACTGGACGTAGGTCAGGTGGAAGGAGCATTTGTCATGGGGCTTGGGTACTGGATGACAGAAAAAGCCATTTACGACTCAAAGACTGGAGAAGAGTTAACTTATTCTACATGGGTAAATACCTGCATTTAGCACCACCATCATCATCATCATCACCATCATCATCATCACCATCATCATCATCATCATCACCATCATCATCATCACCATCATCATCATCATCACATCACCATCATCATCACATTACCATCATCGCCATCATCATCATCATCATCATCACCATCATCACATCACCATCATCACCATCATCATCATCATCATCACCATCATCATCACATCACCATCATCATCACATCACCATCACCATCACATCACCATCATCATTACATCACCATCGTAATCAGCAGCAATAACAATTCGGATTTTGTCATTTTTCAACAGGAATACAAACCTCCATCCTCAAAAGACATCCCTATAGATTTCAGGATCAATCTCTTAAAGAACGCACCCAACCCTAGAGGAATACTCAGATCTAAAGGTATGTAATGTGCTTTAGTAAATTTAACACCTAGCAAGATTATTGTTTATGTGGATTGCCACAAGGATCGTTATGGGACCACTGCTAAATTTTCTGTCAGTTACATACGTGTTGGATAATTTGTGTCGTTTCTCTTTCAAGCGGTTGGCGAGCCACCCATGTGTATGTCTTGTTCTGCCCTGTTCGCCATCAAACACGCTGTCCAAAACGCACGTGCTGAAATCAGCAAGGATGCCAACTACTTTCCTCTGGGTAAGATCACCATGGAAACCTTACGTCAGTCAATTCCTGACATCTACTGATTGGCATTTGCCAATCAAACTAATCCTAACTCAGCAAACTTCAAATCTTCTCTACTACTCCGTTCTCTAATATTTTTCTTGTTGTATTTGACAGATGGTCCTGCAATGGTGGAAGACACACAGTTGGCTTGCCTGGTGGATTACAGCCAGTTTACTCTCTAAGACAGCATCTAAAACCATTAGAATAATTCGTGATTGTGGGATAGATCATTCTTTGTTTCGCTTGTAGTGTGTGTGTGTGTGTGTGTGCGTGTGTGAGTGACAGTAAGCCAAATTGCAAACCAGTATACATTATTTTACTGACTTTGCATCCAACTATAAAAAATGCTTTATTTTATTTTATTTTATGCACGTAAAACCATGTAAAACGCATTCATTTATTCCCAAAGAAGTTAATTCTAGTTCGTTAAAGTGTAACAAATGTAATAAATAAACTATAATAACAGAATCAATATTTTCAAATATATAATTAACAAAAAATACTTCAGAAAAATAAAAGTCTTTTAAATCATTATATCTATTGATTGTATCAAAATAAATAAGACTATAACGTTTGAAATAACAAAAGTATTTTTAGCCCATGAAAAAACTACTGATAACGAAAGTTGAAAGCTTTCGTCCCCACCCTCCCCTCCCTAACAAATACTGTTGCTCACGCCCACAACAGGAACCAAGATGGCGGCTCAGTGGCAGCAGTTTCAGCCTTCTTGGCAAAACATGCCCTTACCACCAGGCTGGGAGGCAAAATACGACCAAAACATCGGTAGATAGTAAGTCTATATTTATTAAACTTTCGATTTTGTAGATATATTTGGGTATAAAGGGTTTAGTCTGTTTCTAAAAAAAGCTGTTTGGTTGGTTGACCTCGTTCTTGTTACGTCAACAGCTGTTCTTGTTTCTTGTGTTATTTTGTTGAATTCGTCTTCCTTCTACGATTCTGAACAATTATTTCGCTGTTATCTTATTTTATTTTTAGTTTACAAGCATATCTTAACCTATATTTTCCTATACAGATAATATCTATATTTCAAAAATAAACTATGACCCAAACTTACTAATTATTGTAAGCTTTAGTTGTTTTGGATTTTGTAGGAAATTATAAGCTTATACCCGATAAAGAGTCTTGTGTAGACCTTCCTTCAACGTTTGTTTATATGTTTTATAAAGTTTTGCGTTCTCTCTCTCTTTCTCCTGTTATCGAAATTTTCTGTTTATGTCTTGAGCTTAATTTTTGTATTTTTTTGTAGTTATTTCATTAATCATGCAACGCATACTACAACATGGAATGATCCAAGACTTCAACATGGAAGCGAAAGAGAAGCCATCCCCATGCAGAATTTGCAACAGGTAAACTAGCTAGTCTTTCATTTACAGCACCATGAATTTTTGAGTAGAGAATACACCATCAGAGATTCAGCGAGAGGGGAGGAATAGAAAATCCATATATGCCTGTTGGGTGCAGGTTTATTATATAACGGTACTCCACTATTCACATACTCTGATTAGTCAAGAACTGTGCTATATTAGTGAACAGATCATTATGCTGATGTCATCTGCATTAAGCAACTACCTTCGCAAAGAAGTGTGAAAGCTACAACATTATCTTTTCTTTATCTTACTATATAATAAAACAAATAGAACAACTGTGATGATCTGTTCAGTAATATTTTTCTGTGCTCTGTTGAGTAATACAGCACACAGGAAGTGACAATATTGTTGTGGCTCCTGTCATGGCTGCCATCACATAATGGTGCAAAGCCTCTATAACTTGTGACCTTCCTACACAGCCTGCACAGCCTACACGGCCTACACAGCCTTCTCCTCAACCAGCAGCCAGACAGCCAGCACCTTCAGCATCGGGACATCAGGTAAAAAAATTAGGAAAAAAAATGGGAGTAATGACTGGGTGCTAAGGATTCTTAAATTTTTGTTTGATACTTTTAGAAGCTAACCCGGAGGGGGGGGACTCCAGGGGTAAAGTATCGGGTATGCTCGTCGTATCTCTTAGGGGTAAAAATCAGCAATTTGGTATCTTTTAGGGTCTTAAATTTGAGGTTTAGCAAATCAGCACTTTCTGGTATCTTTTAGGGTGTTGAAAAAGGAACTAGCCCATCGCATAATAATGCAATACATACGCCTTAGTAAACTCAGAATATTACTCAATGTAATTTAATGTATTTTTTAATAGTATTATTTTTGTGGTATCTCTTAGGGGTTACAATTTTTGATAAACCTTCCGATACTTTACCCCCGGAGTTAACGTCACAGACATAGGCAATGTTGCTGAAGAAGGATAGTTTTTTACTTCAGCAACATAATTTGCGTACCGAAAATTTTGTTGTTTTGCATGGCTCATAACATTGATTACCTGTAACATGCATTAAGAGTGTCCGTTGCTTATATATTCTGATGATAGGAAGGAAATAAATGTACTTCTTATACTAATTAATTTTTAAATTAAAATTAAAATTATAATAATATTTAACATTAATTAATATTTATATAAATATTATTGTGTGTTTATAATATCAGGAAACCAGCTTCATTGAGAGACGCCGTAGCTCTGTAAGTGTCAGTATGTTTTAGTCAGTCTGGTTTCCATGGCAACAGTCATTGCTGTATTATCATTTATGTGTGAATTTATTATTATTACATTTCTTGTGTTTGTATTCTGTCAGCTGGCTGGCTAGCCATATGGGAAAAAAATGGATGGATGAATAAATGAATGAACAAATGAATAAATAAGATATTCCTTTTTTTTTCACAGGCCAGTAATAGTGACATGGGTAATATTATGGTAAAATCAGAAAGTGAACGCCGAGCATGTATGTACATGTATTCTTATTTTGAAACTTTACATTACTACTGCCTGTTTGGCTCAGTTGGTCGAGCACCAGACTT
The DNA here is from genome assembly GCA_023349425.1 of Anthopleura sola. Lineage (NCBI taxonomy): Eukaryota > Metazoa > Cnidaria > Anthozoa > Actiniaria > Actiniidae > Anthopleura > Anthopleura sola. The sequence continues at coordinate 5,739,765 of JALHLI010000015.1, read as the reverse complement.
TTGTGTGGGAGGTTTGGGGTCGAGTCCTGGATGGACCAACACTCAGGATCTTAAAATAACTGAGAAGAAAGTGCTGCCTTTGTAATGAACATCTACAAATGGTTAGAATTTCAAATCATTCTGAAGACCGCTTTAAATGAGAGTCCTGTCTCTCCACACTTTATCACTGACCAAAGAAACCCTGGCAGTGACAACCCTCAGTGTCTACACCTCATACTAACCACCTCTCACGATTGTAAAGCGCCTTTGATTATATATACATAGAAAGGGCACTATATAAATAATAAATTAATAAATCATTATTAAATTATTATCATTATTGATAATAATTTGGAAACTCTTAATATTTCAAAAGTAGCATATGAAAAGATAATTGTTACAATAGATAATGTTGCTGTTCCCCTAACCTGTCTTTAATCAATATTGTGTATTGTTCAAATAGTAATGGCAAAAATGAAGAGAGAGTTTCCAAACTGTACGGAGTATGTCGTGAAACTTAGCTTAGAAGAGGTATGTAACTATGTTACTGACGATAAAAAGTTGTATAAGCTAAATATCTAGACACATAAATAAAGTTATTATTATTATTATTATTATTATTATTATTATTATTATTATTATTATTATTATTATTATTATTATTATTATTTATTTCCAAATTGCTTAATGTTTTGCTTACAAAATTCTTAGCTTACCAAGTCCAATCCTTGAACCTTGGGAAAACTAGAATGTATTCACTTTCACAATTGAAAGCGGATTAAATCAAAAAAAAAAAAAATCAAAAAAATTCAATTAATCATGTGTTCTCCTGATGATGTGAGCAGTTCCTAGGAGGGCAATTATTATTATCATTATTATTATTATTATTAAATTATTATTATTATTATTATTAATATTATAAATAGCAGTTTTTGTGTACTTTGTTCAGCACATTATTATTTAGGCATATTAGCTGTATCTCATCATATAAATGTTTTCTTAACATATCTATTAAAATATTATTTTGAATTATTACTGATTAGGCTGATTATGATGAAACTGTAGCAAGAGACATGTTGAGAATACTAGCAGGTTAGTACATAATGTGTGATCAAATATTCATGAAAAAGTGCCAACTTCCTTCTCTTAGGCTAAGAGCACCACATCATTGCCAGCAACATTGCAGACATGTTCATACAATACAATTTGCATGACTAATGCACAAATTGCATTGCAATTCAGCTTGTAGAGTCCTGTGCTCCTCAACACTTCTCGAGTGTTCTGACAATCCCCAAATGCTTAATTACTACACACGAATGCATGTGCGTGCTGTGTGCTCTCATAATGCATGCACCATCAACCAATCAGAAAACTAGATTTATGACAGTTATCTCAAATTCATAATGTTGCATTCAGCAGTTGAACTATGTCTTGGCCTTTTGTTACAAACAAAATAGACCACTTACGCCCAGTCCAGACTTCAAACTTTTGTCGCGTTAAATCTAATTGCCTCTGAGACCAAGACATCAGCTTTTTTGCTTAGCGGCAGAAGAGGACATGTGCTAAGTTTGGTATACATACTGCTATAACTAGTTTTGAGGAAAACAGTGCTTGAACTCAAAGGCAATTAGATTGAACACAGCAAAAGTTTGACGTCTGAACTGGGCTTTAGTGTAATTAACACTTTCGTTATGTTATTTTTGCAGAAGAGGAAGAACAGCAAAGGTAAATATATATATATATATATATATTTTTTTTTCCAAAGCGCTATATAGAGTACATATCTATATATATATATATACAGCAACTCTGTTGCTCTGTTCAGGTTCAAACCCATGACCGCAGTAATACAATGTACACATGGATTGCGGAGCACCCTAAAAAGTGGTGGGGCTATATTAGAGACTAGTATGGGAAAAGGGAAAAAGCCCCTCCCCTCCCGTGGTTCCTGTTATAGGATGGCATATTAGCAGCACAAACCATCCTGGCTTTCCATACTTCCTGTGTACTTTCATTGGGTTCCCTGTGCCGCTATTCCCTACAGTTTCCTAGCTTTTCTTTTACTACTGTTCAGTTTTTGATACTCCTGCTTTTACTTAACTCCATAAGGAAAAGAAAAGAGCAGGAAGCGCAAGAGAGACGCAGGAGAAAGGAGGAGCTTAGACAAAGAGAGGAAAATGAAAGAGAAAGGGAACGAAGGGAAGTGGATGAAAGGAACAGAAGGAGGCAAGAAGAAGCAAGAAGAGAAAAAGAGGAACGACAACGAAGAGAGCGAGAAGCACGTAAGTGTTGCATTGTATATCACTCTGCCTGCCGGGCATACCGTCCGTCCGTCTATCTGTGTTCAATGTCTGTCCGTCTGTCTGTCCTTTTGTCCGTCTGTTTGTCCGTCGGTCCGAAAGTAGTCCGTCTTTCTCTCAGTTCTCAGTCCATCTTCCTTATTTTAGGTCAGTTTTGATAGAATCCCACGAAATACTATACTGCGAGTCCAGCAAGGCATCACCATCGCTGTACATGTGACTAGCCTTTTGCATAAGATATCCACCATCACCTGACTTGCCTAGTGACTAAAAAAACACTGAAAGCAAAGCGCTCACTGTATTCACAATTGTACTTTAAACTAACATAAGTAAAAGTGTTTCAGCTAACTATTGATATTCTTATTATTAGTTAAGAACTCTCTTTTAATGGAATTTGGCGATGTGCTTGACCCAGACATTATTAACCTGACCATGGAAGAAGTAAGTACTGTATTACGAAACCTTAATATTAAAATTCGCAGAAGAAAAAGTCATAAAGTCTAAATATTTCAGTAGCTTATAAAGGGAATATTACGGTTACTAAGAAAAGCATTTGAATAAATATTTTAAATCTAAAAATCTAGAAAGCAGAGGGAATAGTAAGTACAGCACATGTGATGCGACTTTACTAAATACGGCATGACTTATAAAAATATACCACCTCAGTTTCACTCCAATGCCGTTTATTTATTTATTTTTAGCTGAAATACCAAGAACAAGAATGCCGTAGAGTTCTACACAATGTCAAAGGTATATACACTTTTACATTACGCCATTTCTCTAAACATATTTTCAGTACTTAGTCTAGTAAATAATAAGCATGTCACGAAATCTCGCACCATCGAATGACAGTCGTCTTAAAAGACTCTAGTAATATGGGATCCTTTTCCCGACCCGAGGCATTGAAAGGTTTTCATTAATTGTCGTCCCTTCCACGTTCCTTTGTCGTGCGAGCAGGTCGTCCGTGTTTGAATTCCCGAAAGACTTTTCTGGCTTGCCATATTTTTCAAATCCAATTTCCGATTACCACATCACGTCTGTATTATATTATATTAATTTCATTTTCACTCCGTGTGCACAGATAAACAAGTTCTAAGAGACAGGTATGTATTTTGAAAATATTATTTTGGGAAGGGGTGTTCATTTATCTTTATTTCTTACTATTCATTTTCCATCCTCTTCCTCTTTGTTATTCCCGTTTTTTCTCTCCTTCCGTTCAGCTTCTGCTCTTTCGCTTTGAGGTGATAAAAAAACCCAGAATTTGTTAGGGTTACTGAAATTACTCGGATTAATTCTCATGTAGGTCCTTCTTGATCGAATAAGAAATTAGAAGTTGATTTTTGCGGAGGGAGGAAAACCTGAGAACCCAGAGAAAACCCTCGATTTCTTTTGGATGAGGGGAAAGACACATGGCATCGAATCTTCTTTGTTTTGGTTTTAGGGAAAGAGAGGAAGAAAGGAAAAAGAAAGCTGAACAACAAAAGAAAGTTGAAGAACAACAAAAAGCTGAACAACAAAAGATAGCCAAGGCAGCTCAACAGAGAGCTAAGGCAACTCCACGAAAAGTCCAGGAATCCAATCCAAGCAGGCCGTCGCCTCCAAAAGCTGCAAAACAAAAAGCGCAGGCACGAAAACCCCGTGTGTCGAGGTAAATATATTTTTGTGTATTATTTTACCAGCTACTTGCTACTTGCTACTTACTACTTCAGAATCACTCACATACTTGTATTTTGAGTCCCAGAGACGCACTCGCTCTTTTTGCACTTTTCAACAACAAAACTTTGTGACAAAACGTTCGGTCGTTCCAAGCTCAACTGAGAAGCGTAATATCGTCACGGTGCATTGTTCGACTGTTTCAAGCATACTGATTTGATTCATGTCATTCTATTTCTCTAGGTCTAATTTCAAGTCTCCATTGATCAGCCAGCCTAATGGACCAAACTCAGCTTTGGTAAAAGGGCCTAATGGTTCACTGGTCAGGTACGTCATAACATACACAATTGGGCAAAGTTTGTATGACTGCATACACGGCACGGTGGTAGTACAGAATTGACCTTTGAACAAGTTTATACCATCACAGTCATGGTGATGGCATGGTATTGTCTGTGCCACGAGTTTTCACGGTCATATGAAATTTGTCCTAAAATTGCATTACGAGAGATAACTTTCTTACAATGGTTCGCATGGTTGGATGAAGAAAGAAGCATACAATTTCTTTTCATTTTGCAAGGAAATATTTTGATAGAGCTTCTCCTAATGATATGGTATGATTTCAGTTCACAAGCAGTAAAAGTCAATGGACCACGAAACGAGAACAGACATGGAGCAAACCCTGTGAACGTACATGGGCCATGTGGACTAAATGCCCACAGACAGTATCTAAACAAAGGTAACACTTGAAGAGGGGGGTGGGGATGGGTGTGGTCAGATATGGAGCAAACCCTGTGAACGTACATGGGCCATGTGGGCTAAATGCACACAGACAGTATCTAAACAAAGGTAACACTTGAAGAGGGGGGTGGGGTGGGGATGGGTGTGGTCAGATATGGAGCAAACCCTGTGAACGTACATGGACCATGTGGGCTAAATGCACACAGACAGTATCTAAACAAAGGTAACAATTGAAGATGGGGGTGGGGTGGGGATGGGTGTGGTCAGATATGGAGCAAACCCTGTGAACGTACATGGACCATGTGGGCTAAATGCCCACAGACAGTATCTAAACAAAGGTAAAGGTCTGTTTATTCCTGCTTATTGATCTTTTTGTTGTTTTTACTAGGTCCTCAAGGAGATAATCTTCATGGTCCACAAGGAGGTTTAGTTAAGGGCTCAATTTATACTTTCCCTGTCATGAGCACGGTATAAACCGATATGCACCACACAATTATGTATTGATCCTACCCATCCTCTCACCACACCTCTATTGTGGATTGGATGAGTTAATGGCATTTATCGTCGGCTACACGTAGCCTGAATCACCCCAGTATCTCTATCATACAAGGCACTTATCCACTTTTATTAATGGTTCAATACTTTTTATTAAGAAATGTAAAATATTTGGGAATATGTTATAAGCAGCATTTATCCTGGCTAAAAGCGCGATTACACGGCGTAATTTGCTCTCAACAGAAACGCAATCGTTGCCAAAAGTAAGAACGAATTCTACTTTTCGGAACGATTGCTGCAACGTATCTCAACATTTTCAAAAATTGCACTGTAGGTTACACGCCGCAGCGTAGCGCCGTTGCAAGACAAGTTGCAGAGGAAATTGCTGTGTGTAATCTCGTCTTAAGTGTGTACTTCCATTTTATTGATATACGATTGCATACCATGTAAGATGTAAATGCAATAATTATGAAATAAAATCATGCAATTCATATAGCACGAGGGTTTCTTGTCCATTTTTCATTCTCTGTTTCTTGAAGCCCGAGTAACAGCGCACAGGGTTGAGGGAGAAAAGGAGACTGCCTTCAGGATAAGTCAGTGATAACAGGTATCCAGAAAGTCTCTTACTTTGGGACCATTCTGTTATTCATTTTAGTTTTCCCTCTGTATTGTTATCGTTGTATCTTTTTTCGTTTCTTTGGTCGCGGTCCACTTAATGCATCTTCAGCCATATGCTCATCCACAGGTATCCCACGTTTCTTCTTTAAAGTTTGTTTATCACGTGACTCTTTCCTGATGACGGTAAAACGTAAAGATTTATAGGAGCTCCACTTACAACAATCTTCGTTAAAACAGGGCAGAAGTTGTAAAGAACTTTACCTTGTTTTTTCTTTCTTTCTCTTGTCCTTCCCTTGACCAAACATCCCCGTGGGTGCATCCCTGAGAGCAAATGCCTTAGCCACGTGACCTAGGTGCAGATTCTTGACGTGGAATATGTGTTTGAGATTGGCGGGAAAAGTGGCATAGGAGCGCACGAATGACTGATAAGCTACGAAACAAGGGAAACTAAGTCAATACAATACAGTGATACCGCTCAGCAAGGACCCTCCTCGACCATCTGCACGATGTCTGCGAATTATATAAAACAGGGTATCCGGTAGAACATGCTTCTCAGTGCGCAGTGCATTCTGTAGATAGAAAACATCTTCCCCTCTAGCACATCTTCCCCTCTAGCACATCTTCCCCTCTAGCACATCTTCCCCTCTAGCACATCTTCCCCTCTAGCACGAGATTTGCGCGGGTTTAGTTTTGGTTTATTCCTGATACCTTTTTTGGCAGATTTAATATTCTCTGTGTTCGACAAGACGAATTCTTCGAATTTCATCTGCAGAATTGTAGCTGTTTCTTGTGCTTGATGATCAATTGAATCCTAAAAGAAACGAAGTGTTTTGTAGAAGAAAAATTTTGTTGCGCGACTATGTTGCACAAAATAGAGGCGCATCCTACTCTCTGCGACAATGAAGTTCAACATTTGTTGCGCGCGGGGTGGTAATACGAGCAGCATTCGCTCTGCGACTTGCAATGCAACAATGTTACGCGACAAGTTGCACCATTTTGTTGCTCGTATTATCGCACCTTATTAAATAGAGTTGTACTGACTGCTAAATAGAGGTTGGTCACTTAATGGGTGGTCAATGAATCGAGGTTTTTCTGTACTCACTTTTCTTCCTCGTTTATCAACCTTTGGTTTCTCAGCGGGCAAAAGAGTTCGTAGGACATCAGAGACTAACACTTCTTTTGGTCTGTACATAAGATAGTCAAAAATTTTCATCCATATTGCGATATTCTTTGTTTATATCTTTGCTCAGAATAAAATATAAATTGAGCTAAGTCGCCTTTTACCATTAAAGTAAGTGGAAAGTTTTGTCATTTTTCATAAATTATAACCTAATACTATGTTAAACATAAAAAATCCCCTCCAAAAAATAATTTCCAGTCTCACCTTATGGAGTGTTCTGCAAGTGTGTCCAAATACTCAGCCTTGAAAAAAAAAGATAAAGAAAAAGTAAAAAACAATATATAAAGGAACCATTGGGTGGACCTTTAGCATAGCCAGTTGTCGTCATATCCTCTCGCTCTCCAAAGTCCTGTCATTCTTACCGCGCATTTGTAATTTTGTTGATCATGCGCAGTTAGAATACCAGGACCTGGGGACAAGATTCGAATGCACTCTCAACCCCAGAGGTTGTCATTCTTACTGCGCATGCTCGACGAAATGCCAGAGATTTCGTCGATCATGCGCAGTAAGAATGACAGGGCTCGGAGGTCAAGAGTGAAATGGAATGGATAAGTTAAAATGAAAATTCTGATTTGTCTCGAATGGATGGTTTTTTATTGCGGGAGCAGGACCTGGGAACAAGAAAACCTATGCGCCAATCAAAACTAATACCACTAATCACGCATGCGCAGAATTCAAACTCACCTCAGAGGGAGTGAGAAAGATAAGAGCTTGTCCCTCGGTACCAATCCTCGCTGTCCGTCCTACTCGATGGATATAGTCCACAGCACTGCCTGGAGTATTGTACTGCAAATATAAAAACACTAGTTCATTAACAATCCACTAGCACTCCTCTCACCAATGCGAACCGGGTCCAATTCCTGTAATCTGTGTCATATGTGAGAAGAGTTGCTTGTTGGTTCTCTCCTGTGCTTCAAGGGTTTTTCCGGGTTCTCCGATTTTCCTCCCTTAAAAATCAACTCTCAATTCCAATTCGATCTGGTGTCGAACAATTAGTCATGCGCGTCTGGCTAGGGAGACTGAGGAATAACTCCCAGCGTGATCGACGTAAAACATATTACATTTACATGACATGACTCAAGCACATCGTGGCATCCTGAGGAGCAATGTTAGGGCTTACCTGGACTATCCAGTTAACATTAGGAAGGTCAAGGCCTCGTGCAGCTACGTCCTGCAAAAAAAGGTATATAATATATTTAGCATCTAGAATAATATCAATTGTCTGGATTAAGTGAATTGAGAGTCAAGGTATCAACATTTGTTTGACTTGTTGAGTGCGCGACCTTAAAAACATCTCACACCCACGTTTACAAGGGGATTCGGTTTCTGTTTAATGTTTTTTACTACTTTGCCACACTCACCGTGCATAGTAAAACTCCTCCTGTACAAGAACTATACTCATTGAACACCTCAGTACGCTCCTGAAACACAATGAATATGTTAGTACAGTACAGAGGATTGTAATGTTAGTTCAATCAAGGAGCGGACACATGGTGCAACATTGCGCGCAATATTGCAGGTAGTGTTGCTGAAGTAGGATCGTTTTCTACTTCATAGCATGGCTCGCAACAATTGCCTGTCAGTAGATTAAGATACAACATACACATGTACTTACAGCTTGGGACATGTTGCCGTGAAGTTTGAACAGCTTGAACTTCTTTCCTGTTAGACACATGTGTAAGAAATTAAAAATGGGATTAAATCTTCCAGAGGGAATGATAATAATACTACATGTATTCCAATGATGATGGTAATGATGGTACAGTAGTGATTAAGATGATAATGATGAGGATGATGATAGAGTATAAGATGATGATCTTGTTGATGATGTTGTTGTTGTTGATTATGATGGTGATGATGTCGATAAGAGGAAGAGGAAGAAAAGGAATCTGTAAAACAATGTGTGACATTACCCTCGGCTTCACAAAGCACTGATTTGAACAAAGTATGATGAAAGTCTACTGAGTCTCGACTTGACAGGAACACAATACTCTTGCAGGAATGGCTAACCTGGAAAGGATTAATCGATATTAATTATGAAAAATGATACACATAGCACTTGTCATGGTACTATCCGTTGCTTATTGCTACTTACGTGTTTTGAAATAAGAAATGCAACCAGTGCCACAATTATTGGATACAAAAGTCTCATATTATTGGAAACAATCACAAAACACTTATCAACAACAAACATGTCCAGTTTCAGAGAACCAAACAACAGGGTCAATTAGAAATATTTTTCTAATCAAAAACTCTAGAAAAAAGTTACCCAGTTTCCTAGCACCACACAAGAGGGTCGTTTGCAAAGATGTTTCCAGCCAAAACCATGGAAAAAAGTTGCCCCGTTTACTAGAACTATACAAGAGGGTCGTTTGCAAAGATGTTTCCAGCCAAAACCATGGAAAAAAGTTGCCCCGTTTACTAGAACCATACAAGAGGGTCGTTTGCAAAGATGTTTCCAGCCAAAACCATGGAAAAAAGTTGCCCCGTTTACTAGAACCATACAAGAGGGTCGTTTGCAAAGATTTTTCCAGCCAAAACCATGGAAGAAAGTTGCCCCGTTTACTAGAACCATACAAGAGAATCGTTTGCAAAGATTTTTCCTATTGCTACATACTTACATTGTGTTTTGAAATAAGAAATGTAGCTAGTGCTACAAGTCTCATCTTACTGGGTACAATCACAAAGAACTGCTTTAACTGCTGTGGAGTCTTCTGAGTACTATCCTCTCGTACTGCCTAAAAATATATATTTTCTTACTATAAAATGGCATTGGATGTAAAGTCATCTTATGGTAAAGAGAAGAGAAATAAATTATCAAACCTCCAGGAGATAGATGGAAAATCAAGAACTTAGAACTTGGTTATTAATTAAGATCTATGTGATGCATACACTTATGCAGAAGTAAAAAGAGTTCAATTTTCTTACTTTTCTAGGCTCATTTGTATGTTTGTTGGTAGCATCTTGTGTTCCACTTTCATCCACAAACTGAGGATCTGTCAAGAACATTTGAACAAGTTTTTCCACACCTGAAAAAAAAATTTTCATTTAGTCTACAATTTATCAAAATCGTAGTCAATTGAAAAGTTTGTATAGTGTAAACACTAGATCCAGGAAACAATACTTTGTAATCAGCACTAATCCGTACTATTAGTAAATACAGTGGTTTTCACATTGAGTGGGAAAGATAAGGTACTGACTTACATACAGCATGTACACAGCCATACAACATGCCATGACATTAAAAGGACTTCCCTTTGTTTTCCAATAATTCATCCAACCTCAAAGTGTAGTAAGATATGGTATGCCACTTATTATACAGTAAGAGAGTGATAGACAGACCTTTGTTCAAAGTGGCAGACATTAACACTGTCTGGCATCTGGCAGCACTTGGTATTTTATCTTTCACTGATTGTAGAATTGTTGAGACATCTTTTTCAAATCCCAAGTCAAGTAATCTTAAAGATGACAAGATAACAATTGTCATTACATGTACAGTGTTATATGGGAATAGATTACAATTTAAAAGTTGGGAGGATCTGATATTGGAATCTCTTGTTCCAGAACACATCCATGGATATCTATATTTTTGCTCCTATCATTCATGGTTTACAGGTTTTTTGGTCAGCATTTCTTGTATCAGGTGTGCATTTCTACCAACCTGTCTGCTTCATCAAGAATTATCCATCTGATCTTCCTGAAGTCCAAGCATGTTGTTTTCTGTATTGCAAGCAAGATAATAGCATCATAATACAATCAAGAAATTGGCTTATGGGAATCAATGGTAGTTGGTGTAGCATACATTCTGCGCATTTGATCATTACGTCTTGAAATTTGCTCAAACTTTATGTAATTTTTAACATTTTAATGGCAAATAAACCAGTTGATGAATACTCCTTGAATAAATGCTAGTATGTCATTATGTTTATTACCTCAATGTGATCAAGTAAGCGTCCTGGAGTAGCAACCAGAATATTAATACCTTTGCGTAATCTAAAGGATCGATTATCATCATATTAATATTAACTAGTACAGTTTGGGTAACCTGTGGAAACCCATGGATAGAAGACCAACAAATTGTCTAGTGATGTGCTGGAGGTGAAACTGTATAACCAGATGGATGGGTGGGATGAGATGGATAGCTGGTTGGAATGGGCAGATGAATATTTGAGTGGGTAGGTAGTTGAAAGGAATGGGATGAGATGGATGGGATTGGGATGAGATGTTTGGATGGGGATTGAATGGATGGATGGACGGATGCAGCCTTCATTACCTAGCCTTCTCTGCTTTTCTGTTTTCTCCTCCAACAACAAATCCTGGGACAATCCATTGAAATGGCTATAAGAAACACAAGAAAAATGTTTGAATAGCTTCAAAAAAGAGACTGCTTTCTCTTCTGAAATGGGTCCTAGATATTTTTTACTATGCATGCAAACGATTTCATATTTCAGAAACAATCAAACCTTGACAAGCTTTTGGAGAAGACTTAGACTTTGAAGAGCAAGCTGAAAAAAAATATATCAGTGGCTGTAAGAAACAGAAAACGTAAGTTAAGTGTGCTGCTATAAAGCTAGGCAATTAGCAGGACACAAGATAAGTGATATAAGAAGCACAAAGCACAAAGCAATAATTTTAATAGAAATGACAAAATATGAAGTGTGCAAACATGCTCATTAAGTATGTACCCCCAACCAATCAGAAAGCAAGATTTATAACAGTAAACGTTACTATTAGTTGAAACAATCTTTATTCAGCATATATTCTTTACCTCTCTTGTTGGGACTAAAACCAAGGCATAAGGACCATTGCATCTCTGAAATATTGGAAACAATATAATCCAAAATAAGTTAGTTTAGAAAATGAAGGTCTTCTCACACTAAAATCATGTCTTGCATTTGTTTTCTAGACTATAAATCCATAAAGTACTTCTAAGTAAATATCAAAATAACCCTGCTAGCAGAACCTTATGACTTTTTTGACTTCTTCTTAAGGGAAGGAGGGATAAAAGAGACTGCTAATTTGGTATGCAAAACAATATAATTGCCCTACTTGCCTCTGTTTTAGGTCTTATCTCTTGTAGTGTGTGAACTATTGGGAGAGCATAACAAAGAGTCTTTCCTGCAAAAAAAGAAACCTTATATAAAAGAAATATAACAAAGAAACAGCCTTGAGGTATAAATAAAAAAAACTGATGTAACATCAAGATGAGTCAAGTTGCTCCTGTAGTGAATGATGTCAGACCTGATCCAGTTTTTGACTTGACAAATACATCTTTTCCTTCAATTAGGGCTGGGATTGCAGACCTCTGTATGCTGTAAACAAAAGCAAAGATGTCATTACATTGTACAGAATCATGATTCTCCTATAAATTTGATAGGGAGAGGGCCACCAATATAAACCCATATTGTTGGCTCAGAATTGCCGTGCAATAGGAGAATCATGATACAAAACTTATTGCGATTTTGAGCTGCCAATACTGGTTTATATTGATGCCACTGTCACTTCCACTGGCTGTATTACTGAACAGAGCACAGAAGAAGCTGTTTTATGTGTTTTATCATACAAATCAAAGATGTGTGAAACACAAGCCATTTATTCTTGAATTATAAATATTTTTTACCTGGTCAGTGTTGTCATTTGCAAGTTTTTTTCTAGATTTGACACCTGCAAGAAATGTATATGAATATCTATCTTCAGGAGAGTCAAACAAAAAAAGATATGACGGCCATGTTGGAGGGATTACACCACCAAAATGGCCACCATGATGTAAAATTAAAACAACTTATCATATTTGAAGAATTTGCTATGCTTGACATGTTTTTACCATGTGAGGTGACAAAGGAAGCTCGCTGAACTTTTCTCCAGAGAAGAGTGGTTTATCTGTTTGGCATTCTTTTTTTGTACATGCATCTTTAGATTCATTAGAACTAAGAAAAAAATGAAAAAATAAAAATTTTGTTTGCAATAATCATGAAATTCTTAAAGTAATTATTTTGTAGCTAGAAAATCCATACCACCCAACAAGGAAGACTAGAATTTCTAAATGACAGCATAGGAAGGCATGGTTATATTATGTAACTGCACAAAACACCCTCCTTAGACCCTTTAGTTTCCATCAAGAGAGTATGAAGTAAGAGAGCACATCACCCATACATAGGTCTATCTCTATAAAAATGATTTTAAAATTTAATTTTTAACTCCCCGCGCAGCCTTAACTCAATCAGGAATCATATGTTAAAATATTTCAGGCTGCACGCGCAGCTAAAAATAGCTGTGCATGGAGCTAAAAATAGATTTTCAAATAATTATCGTAGGGCACAGAGACGTGCTCTCTTACTTCAAACTCTCTTGTCTCCATCCATTTGAAAATGGATGGCGACTATAGATCCATGGAGAGGTATGAATATTTTATTTAACTATATATTTCAAGAAGTAGAGTCAAATCTCTAACCTTTTAACTTTAGGGATCTCTGGATTATGTCTGAAAAGGCTTGAAATCACCTACAAACAATAACATGCTGGCTTTGAAACTCACAGTTATGAAGCATAAATTGACAAACAACTGCAAAACAATATTTATTTGGGCTACCTGTGGTTTTCCAGTAGGTTTGGGTGTTTCTTTAATTATATTGCTTTCTTCGTTCTTCAATTTCAGATCGTTGCTGCTTTTCCATTCCTTTAACAAATATTTTAAGAAAAAGTTTCAAAAAAGAATCAAGATAGCTACAAGACTACAGCTTGTTGTTATCTGAACTTACATTATTATTATCAAAACTCTTTTCTCTTCTGTCTAAGTTCAGCTTTTCTTTAAACAACGTATTATTCCTTCTTCTCTGTTGTCTTCTTTCTTTCCACTACAAGGAACAAAAAGATACTTCTTATGTTCAAAGTATTTTCCCAAACTTTCTTTACGATTATACAAACTGTACCTTGATTTTACTCCGTTTGTCTGGAATCGAAGCCCCAAACTCATCATTTTTGGACTCCACAATGTTAAGCATAAGTCCATCATCAGAATCCATGGCATAAAACTTCGCAATAAGTATTTAGATGGGTTAAAAAGCAAATAAACTTTGGAAGGTTTTCAAGTGACTTCGTCCGCCATTTTGAATCCAGCACGTGCGGCTCAAGTAAACAATCCAGCGGTGTCCTAGTGACGTCATATGGCGGGAAGTTTAGAAAAGATGGCGGATGAAGGGACGAGAAGACGACAACTAAATTGCATAAAATACCCAAGAAAAATGCAGAAATCTTGGAAGAAGACTAAAGATAAATCATCAATGACAGGTACGTATTTATCAAAGAAAGAAATTGTATAAAATTTGTGCTTATTTGCGGCGATTTTAACTGATTTTTATGCAACGTGTCTGCCAGCTTTATTTTGAATTGAAGTTTATTAGTGTTCTGCGTTATTACAATGCACATTTGAGAATGATTATGAGTTAAGACTGAAAGGTAATGATATCATTCCATTGTCTTTAACCTTGTGTTAAGGACTGGGAGTGATCCCTTGACATGAATTCTCAGAATTCGAGTTGTTATCGCAAGTAAACTTTATCAATGAAGTTCACACGACATAGACTATTAACATCACTCAAATAACTCACAACAAGTGCCTTTGTTGTGATAATATTATCAGTGAACATCTACCTATAGTCCACACTTACGTCTTCTCTTGAAGGGGGTATGACGTCATAGCCGCCATCTTGGATGAATGATCTTTTTTGATATCAACCAACATGGCGGCCATGTCTTTTGCCTTCAACTTTCTTGGTATAAAGTAAACCAAGAAAGAATAATTATTTATGCTCTCTTGTTAAAGGTCTATATATGCTCAACTGCTAGTCTTTTTTGACTTTAATTTAAAGTTTATAATGCCATCACCATATGCTATGAGTTCGCTGCACCTTCTATTATTACCCTACATTGGAACATCAATGGAAACTTGTGTATATTCTAAGCCCTCTATATTGATTCCCATGAAGTATATAACATAAAAATCACCTCAAATAGTGATGGATCAAATATAGGTTAATTAAGATCATGCAGCATTCAACAATGTCCCTGTTTGTTTGTGTCTGCTACCGTACATGTAAGGCTCATGTATTAGATTTCTTCTTTTAGTTTTCTTCTATGTTATGAAAGCCTAATCCATTTTAAGAGGATGTATTTATTTTTCCTTTTTCCTTCAGAATACAATACTAAACTCTTCTTCATCATCATCTTCTTTTTAAAGAAGTTAAAACTTCTATGACTTCTCTAGTAGCCATAACCATTTTGTAAATATTTTTAGTACAAAGGCAATACATTTTACTAAGTATATTGTGTAAGTGATTATAGTTTATTTAGCATAGCTTCTTTGCTTTCAGTTAGTGATATCCAAACATCTTGGATCTATCTATTTCCAAGTACTTTAGATGCAGCAGTCCAATACAGATAATTATCATTATTAGACACTGATTATGTGTCATAATTAGCTTGGCTGTTATAGAAGTTTTCCTTGTGATGGATTGGATTTTGATTCTACATTGATATCAGCTGAACATTTTCTCTAATTTAGTGCATTTTTTATTCCTTTTTTGTTGGTGTTGTATGTAATTTTTGTTGTTGCTGCTGCTGGTGTTGTTCGGTTGCTGCTACTGCTCCTTTCATTGCTGTTTCTGTTGTTGAAACTATTGCTGACGTTGAAATTCCATGCTAACGTTCGCCTTTTTAGAAAACTGTTTTTCCTTAATGAATTAGAAACCAAATTTAGGCTCAACCTAGAAAGCTTTTAGCTTAAAGAGTATAGGTGGCTAAATTAAAACAACGAAAGATGGTGCAAAAAGGTTCATTAACAGTACTTCAAAAGGTCACACGCAATCCAAACTTACATGTTTAATTTTTTCTTCAATAATTGCTGTGTACATTACAATTCATTCAAATCTGACAGTGTAGGATATCTGCCCTTTCGTTAGCGAGATAATGATCATAATTAGTTAGATATCGCCGGTCGGAACATCTAGTTTGTAGTCACTTATCGTGATTTTTTTGGAAATAGGAAATTTCATTCTATTCTTTTACTCTTGATTTGAATTGTCTCGACAAAAAAAAAATTTGCATTCATTTTCATTCACCTCGAGCTCTGGGTTTTTAGCATCGCATGTGAAGCACTGAGTTTGTTGAATCTCTCTATAGCTTGGGTCGAGGGTTTTTCTCCAGGTTCTCCGGTTTTCCTCCCTCCGCAAAACTTAAGATCTAGACGACGATTTCCAAATCAATATGTGAGTTAGCCATGCCCTGACTTTGATCAATACAGAGGTTTCAGGTTTTCGATAAAATAAAATCCTTATTCTTCTAGTGAACAATTTTTGTTTTATTTTTCGTTTTTATTTTCCTGTCTGACATATCTTCAGTCTTGAGTCAACTACGATAAACAAAAGTGACTCAGTTTACGTAATAAATGAATATGAACAGACTTTGCATAATTCCGTTTGGCCCACGCCGATATTCCTAGATAAAAGTGATCGTTCTGAGATTTCTTTTCATTAATGAACATTTTTCTGTTTTAAGAGCTCTACAGTTATCTCAAAATCTCCCACATTAGGATAAGCACATTCTGAGGGTTTTCACATTTATTGACTCGTTTACATTCTCGACAAAACTTGCAGTGGAATGCTGAAGTTCGGAACAACGGAACGATTGGCTTCTCCCGCCCATACGTGGATCTTAAAGTTGTCTCTCAGACGGTTCCGAAGAGAACTAACGTGCTTGTACCTATAAGGTGGGAAGGGGCTAGCTGGGGGAGACTTAAATGAGGTCCGGTACCGTGGATTGTTACGAAATGGGATTGCTTTTCATTCAGTTATTTCCCATTCATTCATATATACATTGCTTTGTTCCAGTAATCACGAGCTTGCATCATGGATGTTTTATAGTATTCAGAATAAAATTGGGTCATAATTTCAAATTCATTTATAAAATAAAGAATATTTAAAAGATTTAATGGCATAAAAACCTTGGAATGCTGTATAATAACACTTTTTGATCGAATTTTGGAAATATAAATTTTTGGGAAATATTTTTGAATTCATTGAAACACAGCCTTTGGAGCAAGATTTCGTACGATGATGATCGATGATGATGAGAAACTTTACATTCTGACTCTGAAATGGCACTTCTGATTAGCTGACACAAATTTCCTCGCTTTGTGATTGGCTAAGCTCAGAAAGACATTTAAGTTGCCATAGCAACATCTCCCTCTCAAAATGTTCTCACTTCTGTAACTCGTAATAAGCGGAGATCATTTTAAGCCATGTCTTTAAATATATTACGTTATGTTTATGTTATTAAGGGCTAAAATAGCTCTATATTGGCAAAGTACTCAGACTAATTACTCAACAATCACCCTTAGGGGATTTTTTGGTCTAGCTTTATCTATGTCGGAAGTGGTCGTCTAGTTTATGTACTTCTATTACTACTCACGATTTCGTACTCAAATTTTAAGTTGTCGCAACTTGAAAGGCTTTAGACAACACTCCTTAAGAATCTTTTAAAAAAAAACACCTAGGCGCTCATGCCCGAAAGCTCGGAAATAGATTCTTTGGTTGAAGAAACATCTAGTTAATAATGATCCCAAACTACAAAACTACACTTGACATCTTAGAACATGTTTGTCTAATTTTGGTGTTCGTGTGACGTCATAGATAATATCATCCCACATGGCTTAACAATATTTTTAATGAAAGGATTAAAGAAGATCAGACATCTTAGCGGCGGCATCTTTAATGACTGCGCATGCGCGGGCACCATTTGAAATCTTGATTCCAACTTGTCTAAGATATAAAAATCTTAATAACTTTTTCGGCAGTTGTTATTGAGGTTTCCCACGGAAGAACAATAAAACAATTATCGCTGTCATCTCCCAGAAATAATACTAAAAACACTCCCACTTACCGTGACATCAATTCTAGCTTACATTTTACTTTATACATATACACCTAGTTGCAAGGAGGTTGTCATACAAAAACGAAAAACAACACTGAATAGGATTGATTATTTTTGCAAAACAGGTGTAATTATTTCACTGTTTTGAAGGTATAGACTGATATTTTTGAGATAATATTGTTGTTATATTACTAAACAGTTATTCTCATTAATCTAGGGAGCTTTACAATCAAAACAATGAAAAATATTTCTAATTAATTCCAATTTGTTATTTTGTTAATTTTTTTTTACAATGACAACGTTGTTGCAATTAGGTGTACTTGTAACAGATAATGCAATAGAACTTTCCCGAATTCTCTTGATTGAATTGACCGCTAAAAATGACTCCAAGTCCAGGTTTGACTTGATGTGTTCATACATACATTTACTGTGATTTTATCAAGTTCAACCTCAACTTCTAGCTGTTGTTTCGTGGTTACTGATAAGCGAATACGGGGAAGGTTTATTTGATGTTTTAAAGCTTATTTTAGATCTTCTTTTCTCCATCCCCCGATTTTTTAATTAACAAAAACGTCTCCATGTTGGCGCCGGTTAATCGCAACAGTTAGCCGGTTAGATTTTGAGTTGGAGCCGCGTTCTTTGTTGTAGATCTTGTTTCCGTATTTCTGAAATTGCACTAGTTTAGTAAGATAGTAATCCAGGTTTAAATACACCGCAAGGACCAGCTTTTTCGGTAAAGAAACCCACACCTTGAATCTCGGCATTCATCGTAAGGAGCTTTCAAGTAGAAGCTTACAGTCCCAAAAACTAATAGTGGAGATGGATTGATGAATGACATATTTAGCGCACATATTATTCTGATTTGTTTTCCCTCTATAAACATCGCCAGTTCAACTATGATAATTGTCAGTTGTTTATTGACATCAAGCATCATACAGTTAGGAACTAAGTGACTGATTGGATGATGGTAATGGTGATGATGATGATGATGATGATGATGATGATGACGACGACGAGATGATGATGATGACGACGACGATGATGATGATGACGACGGCGATGATCGATGATGGATGATGATGATGATGATGATGCCGATGATGATGCATTCCACAGATATGTATTTTCCACAATATTCTTTGTAAGAGTATGACGTTCCAAATTTTAAATTAATTAAACGATAATAATAATAATAATATTAATATTAATAATTATAAATAATAATAATAATAATAATAATAATAATAATAATAATAATGATAATAATAATAATAATAATAATGATAATAATAATAATAATAATAATAATAATAATAATGATAATAATAACTTACTTGGTTGGTTAAACTCAATTCCCGCCAAGCGTTAGTTTACATTGAGGCTAAAAAAAAGAAAGATTTGAAGAGATCTGAATCAATGCAACTACCACATCAAACAGATGTGAAATGTTTTACGCGGAAAGAGATAGCTAGTCTGAATGCTTGATTTTCTTCATTATGGAGTGAAGGACAAATTGTATTATATATACTTTGAACATTTTCATTCCTCGAAGAAAAGAAAGGTCAAAAACGGAATCAAAATCAAGTCAAAAAAATTATATATTTTTTCGATTAAAGTTATGAATGAATTTTCTCCATTTTAGCAGGTTTTTGGAAAATATTTCGACAAAAAATATTACGACTGTATGATTTTTTTAAAAATTCTGTTCAACATTTTGGGTTCGTCTTTTCTTGCATTTGTAGAGTGTCCATTTAAGATTTTAGCAGAGTTTTTGAGTTTTTTTTATTTTTTTATTTCCCGACATAAAAAATCGTATAATTGTAGAAATTAAATTGCTATCAGTGATATGTCATGAATGGAATATTTTTTGGCTCGTTTTCATTGAGTGCGTTAGTCTCCTAAAACTTAAACTCCTTAAACTCCTAAACTCATTGAGTTCTGTTCACTTAACCAAATGGTGATCTACTAGTTTTAAATTAAACGTCTTGCTTTTTTGACGAAGCTGAAGTCCTTGACATAAAATTATAGACTTCGAATTCCCGATTGTAAAATTCAAAAAGAAATGTCAAATAGACCGACTAGAAGTATATTACGCATAGCTAAAAGCTCTCAGGATAGATACTCCAATGAATGTTCAAAAATAAAATGTTATTTGTGAGTTTTGACAAGAGTGACATACGCCTTCGAGTGCAGTGATGATATACCAAATGCACGTTATTCTTATGTTAAAGAGATGATCCAATATGGGATTGTCTTTTTATGCAGTTCTAATGAATGACACAATTTAATGTCAAGAGTTTTTTCCACTCGAAAAAAACCCTATATTTTAGTTCCTATATTTTAGTTCAATTGATGGTATAATTTTCGATTTCGCGCGCCCCTTTCCTAAGAATATATAACCTATATAGCATACTTCGTATAAAGCTCTCAGGATAAGAGCTTTTTTATTTCAGAAAGCTTTCCCTTCCACTTATCTTTACCCTCTTCGGCGTTCGGTGGGGTGTCGATTCAAGCGGGAGTTTCAATGAGTCCAAAAATGATTACACGATAATTAGAAATTGCGGTATTGTTCGTACTCCTTAGCTTGGTCTGAAAAGAGGTGCCTGTGGGGCGCGCAAAGTCAGCTTGCTATTGCACTTGTCAGCTCGAATTTCACTCCGTTGCTCCTTAAAGCAAAGACCAAAGTAGATCACTCAGTGTTGAATTTCAATACTCAGGCATTGCTTTCGATTCGAGAACTTTCCGCACAAACTCAGAGTAGACGATTGTTTTTGGTAAATACGTCAAGGAAGCGGTTTATTATTTTGATGTTGAAATCGATAGCGATCTGATCTTGTGATAGACTTTACAACGATTTGTACATTCAATAGTTTTTTTTATATTTTAAAAAGAATGGAATAGTCATCAGTGCTATATAAGCTTGCTTTGATATTGCCACATTAAGCTTATTAAAACCGCTAGTGAAATAAGCGGTCGAACATCGCGACATTCTGAAAAGTTGACAACTCGTGGGGAGCCACTTGAGTGTTTAGGATGGAAAAAGGAAGCTACGACTATTGGAGGAAGAGTTTTATGACTGATCTTGGTCATTTTTGCCCCACAAGGATATAATATCTAAGTTCTAGTTTAAGCCGTAAGTGATTAACGCACAAGATAAAAAAAATCTTATTATTTTCATTATTTGAGTGTGTATTTTTCTGGGTTAGAAGTCAACAGCTGATTTAGACGTTTAAATTAATACTGATGGTCAGCGAACTGATATGTCATAGCAACGTCAAACTGGGTTTTATCGTCATCCCTAGTGAGATGTACATCCAAACGGACGGCATTTCAGTCTCAGTTCTTTACGCGCACTCTCAAGGTATAGATTGGTGGTGAAAATGTCTTCGGGGCAGTTTTATGCCTCCAAGTAAAATCACAGTTCAGTGGAGTTCGACTGCGTTTTTTAGTTGCCAGAACAGAAATTGGATTACTGGCTACATCTGTCATTGTCGTACACGCGATCGTTCTAACCATGAACAGCACATTAGAGGCAGAATTACTTCAAAATCAAACTGGGAATCTTAGTTCTATTTTGGATTCGTATTCATATGTGAATGAGCCATACTCCGTGAGGCTCTTTCGTCTCATTCTAGTCAGTCTTCTGGCAATCCTTGGATTTTTTGGAAACTTATGGGTGAGCATACAAGTATTTGATCGCAGCACTCGTTCCCCGGTGGCTTATTACATTCGCAATTTAGCCCTGGCTGATATGGGAGTCTTGTCACTGAGTTTTCCGATCGCAATTATCAAGGAACAAATGCCCAATAACTGGCCTTTGGAATCTGTTTTCTGCCACTACTTTTATCCATTCACTGAAGTCTTCCATGGCGCTTCTATTTGGAGTATTGCAGCAATTGCCGCCGAGAGGTACCGGGGAATGCAGATGAGATCCCCAAGAAAACCTTACTTTCATGGGAAGCCAACATATGTGAAGTGAGTAGAAATATCTTGAGTTTTTAGCTTATAACCTTTAAGTATTTGTCGTCTTTCTTATAGTTGTCAATTGGAAAACTTCCAGAGTCTTTGTATATGACATATATTTAGTGTAGAGAAATTAATAGTGGAACTTATTTGGATAGATAGAATTCGTTCTTTATGTGAAGGTTTTCTTGGGCGAGAGTGTCATCAACTAAGTGTTTTCAAAAAGAAAGTCCAACCCTTTCCTGCTCATCATCCTCTGCTCGTCAACATGCCACATCAACGTTATCCAAAGACAAATTGGAATTTTGAAGATATTTTGATGAGTGATTTCATGTTCTTGAGATTTGAACTTTTCGTTCAAGTTATCAAAATTTTATCCCTTATTTGACAATGTGTTCGTAGAAAAGAATAGATTTCGGCAGGCCTTGTCGTTTTTTTCTGATGTTTTGTTTCCGTTGTCTTATGAGTAAAGTTAATTCCAGTTAGTGTGAGGCTTTCAAGTTCCTTAAAATTCATTTACTCGGTGGATTGGAAAATATTCTATAGAATACTGCCTGAAGGGACAATCTCTCGCTTCTGAAAGACAAAGAAAAGTGTGCGTCTCTTAGCTATGTAAACAATAAAAAAACAGCGAAAAAGAAAGTAAAAAGAAAAAACGCGATAAAAACCTCTCAGTCATTCATTAATTCATTTTGCAAAACAATGATGGACTCTGAGCTTTTGAAAAAAATCATGGCACTCTGCTTTTGTGCTGCGGAAAGTCTACATGAAGAACCGAGCAAAATATATATACGAAAGAAAGTTTTAAAGTAATTTTAATTGCAGACATTAGATGAGTTCGTTCAATGACAATTCAAAATGCCCTTCGGGGCAAATTCATCTTAATGAAAAAAAGCTATTCTTTAATATACGTCTTCCAAACGGATCTAAAAAATATTAATATAATACATTCAAAGTATTCTTTAGGGAATGTGCATTAGTGGATCGTTCGTTTTAGTGATACGTCTCTAAGTAAAGAAACGCAATACAAACGGTAATACTTTTTACTCGGAGTTTTTAGTTACAGATGATATAGATGAAAGTCGCTTTCATACCATACGGCGCAGGTCTAGTCTCAAAAATAATAAATAAATAAAATTAAAAAAAATTGGGGACTGAGAACAGCCTTTTATGTAAAAAAAAAAGTTATTCCATAAATGTTAAGACTTCTATATGTGAGCGAAATCAATTAATGGAAAGTTACTGATACTGGTATTATATTAACCGTTTCATTATTGAAAGTAGTTCGGTTCAACATTACGATTCTTTTCAATTCTATCTAAGTTGGCGTGCGTCATGGTTTAGATTCTATTAGAGATGAACAAAGAAGAAGAAATTGATAAAGATATTATATTCATGATATTGGTCACGTTCCATTTCAAAAAGAGCAGTTTTTTCCATTGATTTTCGTTTCTTCAAAGATTTCTGAGTCATCCATCCATCCATTTTCCTATCCATCCATCCATCCATCCATTTTCCCATCCATCCATCCATCCATCCATCCATTTTCCCATCCATCCATCCATCCATCCATCCATCCATCCATCCATCCATCCATCCATCCATCCATCCATCCATCCATCCATCCATCCATCCATCCATCCATCCATCCATCCATCCATCCATCCATCCATCCATCCATCCATCCATCCATCCATCCATCCATCCATCCATTTCTAAATTTTGAGTTAACTTTCATTATATCTTGAGAGTGTCAAACGAGTATGTTGTAGCAATCACTATCCAGAAAATCCCGACATTTTACACCGTGATTTTAGTTTCGTTTTTCAAGACCGGTTAAAAGTTCTTAGTTATTCCTAAATGAATAATTCTTCTTAATCCCTTTAAAATTCCTATTTCCTAATGATTTAATCCGCTATGAAAAGAGTCTTTACTCAATAAACCTCTTTTCGCTTTCAAAATTGTGTCATTTTATGCTTTCCGATTACAAGTAAGTCATATGACAGGAGGTCAACAATCTTATTGACAGAACGAGAAAAGGTTTGGTAGTTACTCATGTAAAGAACAGACCCAGTAGAACCGAAAAAAAAAAATAAAAATAAAAAATAAAAAATAAAACGAACAACTACTGAAACAAAAAGAAAACAGACAGATATTGATGAACCAGGTATAGAAACGAACATAGATGCTTCGAGGTTTTTTTCCGGGTTCTCCGGTTTTCCTCCCTCCACAAAAATCAATTTCTAAATTCCAAATCGATCATTGAGCGAGGGCCACAGGTTTGTTAGCCACTGGCTGTTAAGTGCTACCCTTGTGAAACAAGAACAATTTGTTATTTGCAGAATGAGGCTTTTTATGAACGGAGTTAAGAGAATAAAAAGGAACGGATCAGGAAGAGAAGAACCATGCAACCCAAGACAACCCCTGAAGTACTTTTTGCACAAAATAGCCCTAGAGCCTCGGTCAATTTTATGAAACAAACAACTGCCTCTGGTCTGATCTAAGTCAGGGTCATTCCAAGAATCGAAGACATTTTGTCTTTCAGCGAACTACAAGGAATTTTCATGTTTTGTGACCTAAGTTACCACACAATTAATAATATATTTGCCGCCCATATATTAAATTTTTGGCTATTCACGTGTCAATGAAATAATGGGGATTAGGCCATATTGGGCTAAAGGTTATAGAATCCGATTAAACTATTAAACTAAGTGAAAAATCTGTGAAATTTGTCAAATCAATTACAGTTTTTAAAAATCACAAGTAGAATTTGCCAAAACGTCTCTGGTGGTTCTCATGCACGACCTCCATGCAGGGCAAGTAGTTTAGTTTCACCTCAGTCTTGCTGATAGGTTTTAGGGTTGTATTAGATTGGGGTTCCTGTGGTAGCTTGAACGAGAGCTTGGTTGGAGACATGGGTTTTGGATGTACGATCACGTGATGGCAGCCATGTTGGATGGCAATTTAAAATTTCTTTTTATTCACAAGAGAAATAGACCCATTGCTGCAAGTCGGAATTAGTGCAGCTCAATTTGGATGACAAAATAATAGGTTTCCAATTCTCAGGAGATTGAAATTCTTTTGTTTTGTCCTTCAAATTGAGCTGCTCTGAGGTCACGTGGGGTCTATACTTCAATTTTTCTGTGAAACGATCAACGGAGCTCCTTTGTCTCTATCCTCCAACATGGCTGCCGTGATCAAGAAAGCATTGATCTAACATATATCTTGATGGTTTTACAGGTACGTTTTGCTTGCTATTTGGTTATCATCTTTCACCTTCACGTCTCTCCCGCTCTTTTTTGTCATGGAGTACAAGGAAAACGCTTTTGGCAAATGGTGTACCTTCAGTTGGGGAGCGTGGATGCAGGTGGCTTATGTCGGCATGTTAGCAACACTCTGGTACCTTCTCCCCCTTGCTGTTATCAGCGGTACCTATATCTACATAACTACCCTCCTTCGACGAAGCAGTACCTTCCACAAACACACATTAAAGACCTTTGATCGGTATTCTTCGAGCATGCGCAAACGCTTGACGACAGAAGTTCGTCGACTCAAGGAAAACAAACGCGCGAGGAAAATACTTACTCCACTCATCCTGGTATTTGCCATCACCATGCTGCCTTTAAATGCGTTAAGACTGATAGCGTCTCTCTGGCCAGATGTAACGAGATGGGAGTATTTTCTTGTTGTATATAACTTATCTGTTATAGGGGTCGTTGTGAACAGTGCTTCAAACCCTGTCATCTATTCTATCGTTACTAACGGCTTTTGTCACTGTCCGTGCCGGTGGTTTAAGTTTCTTGAATGCTGTGATGTTGAGGAGTCTGAATCAAAACTTTTGAAAAGAAAGAGAAATTACATTCAAAATCTTCGATTACAAGAACTTGCGCGCAAGTAATAAAATAAAAAGTAAGGGATGTTTATTATAGACGATACCAGAGTAGCTAATTCCTTAGTCAATCGAAGCCATTTCAGGTCTCGTAAGGAGTTTTGACCAGCTAAGTGGCAAGTTTTCAATGGAGTGCTGTATTTGCCATTTACTGAAGGCTGGTTAATGAGATTCGTGAGATTCATTCAGCTGATTGGTATCAAGCAATAGAATACTCTCTGGTTAATAACACATGACGGGCAGTGTCTGGTAACGAGATTCGTGAGATTCATTCAGCTGATTGGTATCAAGCAATAGAATACTCTCTGGTTAATAACACATGACGGGCAGTGTCTGGTAACGAGATTCGTTAGATTCTTTCAGCTGATTGGTATCAAGCAATAGAATACTCTCTGGTTAATAGCACATGACGGGCAGTGTCTGGTAACAAGATTCGTGAGATTCATTCAGCTGATTGGTATCAAGCAATACACCTTAATCCAAAATGGCGCACATTTACATGGAAACGAGGCATCAAGGGCCAAAATGCAAAGAAACAAATGAATATAGGTATTCAATCACCAGTCCGGTCTTTCTTTCCCCCTTACATTCGGGAACACAACGGTTTTGCGGCATTAGATTATAAGAAACACTGTAAATTTGTAACTTTGCACGGCCGGGTGAGTTACATGAAAATGAGGCATCCAGGGCCAAATTTACGAATTTACAGTGTTTCTTATAATCTAATGCCGCAAAACCGTTGTGTTCCCGAATGTAAGGGGGAAAGAAAGACCGGACTGGTGATTGAATACCTATATTCATTTGTTTCTTTGCATTTTGGCCCTTGATGCCTCGTTTCCATGTAAATGTGCGCCATTTTGGATTAAGGTGTATAGAATACTCTCTGGTTAATAACACATGACGGGCAGTGTCTGGTAACAAGATTCGTGAGATTCATTCAGCTGATTGGTATCAAGCAATAGAATACTCTCTGGTTAATAACACATGACGGGCAGTGTCTGGTAACAAGAATCGTTAGATTCAATCAGCTGATTAATACCAAACAATCACCTCCTTGTTATAACCACTCAACTAATCATTGAAAAACGATATGATAAAATCTTAATACGTTAAAATGGGAAAATAGAGTATTTAATCAGCTTCATCAGTTACTTAAAAGATTAACAAAGTATTATCTAGTTTTCTTGGCATTAAAAGAAGAAATGGGGAATGATGAGTACTAGTTGTTGGTCGTTCAGGTTAAGTATAGACTTTTTCGGCTTGGGTGTAATGTTGTCCCATTTCAGACGACGCGTCATTCTCTTGAGAATAAGATTCTTTGTTTGAGTTGTATCCATATTCATGTGTCTTCTCCTGTGCAACCGTTAAACAAAGAAATGATACTCAAGGGAATGACACGTGGTCTGAAATGGGAAAACATTACGCCCAAACCAAAAAGGTCTATTGTAGAACCAATCTAGACTCATTTATCTTGTCAAAGTGTCGACCATTCCCTCGAGTATTGTAGAAGCAATAGACTTATTCCTTGAGCATTGTCAGGCCATTTCTAAATGGAACAATGCTTCTCGATGCCATGCGCGGAATCGTCATCGTGACGAAGTGGGTTTTGGTGGAGATCAATCAAGGCGTTTCCATGACAATACTAAGGCACGTGCCCTTGAAAACTTTGTGTTTTCCGACAATGTCATGTAAACACTTTCAATAGATGACCACCAAAGGCTTATTTTGTTGTGATGACTAATTGTGAGATTGCGCGAGTGTACATGATGGGGAAGAACTGTCATCTTTTATATCCTCTTACCGCATGAATGAGTCCTGTTGACGTACAGCATCAATATGCATTAGTCAACACTATCACACAATCCTATTAAAGGATAATCTCTTAATTACCACATGAATTGATTCATGTAAATTGATACATTATCGAAACCCTCAAGCCTACACTTTTTATTGATGCCCTATACTTTTTATCTGAAGCTACACGGATTAGAAAGAATACGAAACAGACGTGGAAATCCTGAGGATCTTTTTCCGTTTCCAACTTGTATACAGAAAACGAAAAATTGTGGAAGGGTTATAGGTCACTATTTTGTTTGTTACAAATGAAATAACTTGAAATGTGTTAGCCTGCGTAGCGGCGCATTTTTTGGGTTTTTGGGGGAGGGGGTGGGGAGCGAGAGAAAAAAAAACAAAATGCGCCGCTACGCAGACTAGAAATGTGTATATGATCGTACTATACTGTAAAATGGACTAATTTCAAAGGCTATTTCACAGTATGGTACGATCATATACACATTGATTTCATTCAATCATCATACGCATATCATATTCATAAAATAACTTTCAATAGCCAGATTGAAAAGGGATTTCACTTCAGCGTTCTATTAATCATTTATTGTTTATTTTCAATTTCGAGTATAGTTTCTTTGTTCAGCGTGTGCTTCTGAAATAAAGGAAAAAAAAATAATAAATAATAATAAATACTAGTACTATTAATAAATAATAATAGAGGTATTCCTTTTTCTTAGTTTTACTGCCTCCACAATACAATACAATACAACACAACACAACACAACACAACACAACACAACACAACACAACACAACACAACACAACACAACACAACACAACACAACACAACACAACACAACACAACACAACACAACACAACACAACACAACACAACACAACACAACACAACACAATACTTTTATTCACATTTCTATTAGTATATATTTACAGATTTACATGCATAATCTACTTCAAAATCTACTCAAAATTCCCTTCCAATGTATTTTAACCACAAAGCCCAGAAGTCACTCTTGAATAGCTGGGTCTTGACGTCACTTGACGTCATTTCCTGTCTCGTGCGGAATGTTCATCAGCTGAATCACAAGTTTTCAATAGAATTTTTTCTAGCTGACAGCACATGGTGGTCAGTGTTTGACCACCATTTGGAGCAGATAATGAGATTCAAAGACTTTTATCAGCTGATTGAAACCCAGCTATAGAGCTAAATACATAGTTACTACTTGCCTTAGCATGTTGGACGCTTGAATCTGACATCAGAACCTGGTACCTTTACCCCTGCCTCATCAACACACCAACAGTATCCAGTACTAGGCCAACACTGTACTGGGTTATATGATCCATTATCTAAACACTCGGGCACAAACATCCCTACACGAAGGCTGTTGGAATGTGCCTGTAGGCGAGCTTCCTCGCATGGGCTTAGGAGCTCTGAAATGAGAATAGAACAGGAATAGAAAAATTAGCTGAAGTAATAATGGATCTTTTATCTTTCTTTCTTTCTCTGTTTCTTTCCTTCTTTCTTCCTTCCTTCCTTTCTGTCTATCTGTTTATTTGTCTGTCTGTCTGTCTGTCTTTCTTTGTTTTCTGTCTGTCTGTCTGTCTTTCTTTTCTTCCTTCCTTCCTTGCTTGCTTTGTTTCTTCGTTCCACCCTTCCTTCCTTCCTTCCTTCCTTCTTTCCTTCCTTCATTCCTTCCCTCCTTGAGAATTCATCTTCCGTCCAAAAGGCCACACATAAGAAAATCTACTGGTTATTCCACAACAGATAATAATAACTTCATATTGTTATGTACTTTCACAGGTTGGCCTTCCCTTCTGTCTTGTTCCTTCCAGCTCTTTTCCTTTCTCATTCACGCAGTAGCATTCCCCGGTACTTGCGCAACACTGAACCTCATCAAAACTGCCGTCAGCCTTACACGATGGAGGGCCACACCAACCAGGGACATTAACGATGATGGTCTGCATGAGCTGGCAAAGTGTTAGGGGGACTGTCAAGGTAAATGATATTCGAATATATTTTATGCCAGGCAAGTTCACCGAAGTGGGCTGGATGTAGGGTTTAGATGAGGAGTGAGAAAGAGGGACAGACAGGGAGAGGGGAGGGGAGGGGGAAGACAATCACATTCTGCATAAAATCATAAATTGATTCCGCGACCCAAAAATGGTGGAATATTCTGCCTTTCCTCTCAAAATTACCTTGGATACAGGGCTAACATGGAAATACAAAAGAAATGCTGCAAGTTCCATTGAGGAAAAGTGTGATTTCTTTTGTGTTTCATGTTAGTCTCACATCCAAGATAATCTTGAGAGGGTTCTATTTAACTCCACAATTCCATGCGAGATGACTTTGCTCTCTTTCAATCAATCAATCAATCAATCAATCAATCAATCAATCAATCAATCAATCAACCAATGGTCTTTAGTTTTTAAAAATAAGACAAATGTACATATCTTATTTTGCATGACAAAGCGATAGACAAAAAGATGGAACAAAGTTTAAGTACGCTAAGATATAGATTCTACACTGTAAAAAGGTAAATAAGCTAGCAATGCTATACATTGGTAATTCAACTTTGGAAACTCAAAGATGTAATAGATGTATGATATGAAATTCAATAACCTTTTTTGCTGCAATCCGGAGATCCACGGATCTTTGTTCCTGGTACCTCTTTTCCATCTTCATCTACACACCAACAATAGCCAGTCGAGCCCCAACATTGTCTTTCTTCAAACTCTCCAGTCTCTTTGCACTGTGGTACGTATGCACCTATCATGCCGCTGTTCGATGAGGCTAGGAGCTGTTGGCATTTGCTAAGAGTAGCTGGAATAAGAGTTGAAAGCAAGTATTATAACCTTCACTGAAATGTTATCGAACCCTGAAACAACCTCTGGGCTGATCTAAGTCAGGGTATGGCTAACTCATAGATAAAACCCTGAAACACCCTCTTGGCTGATCTAAGTCATGCACAGCTAACTGCGGATTAAAGCCTGAAACAACCTCTGGGCTAACGACCCCACAATTCCATGCAAGATGAGTTTCCTCCCCTTCTGTCCTCTTTGGAAACTCAAAAAGGAAAATATGAAATTCAATAACCTTTTTTGCTGCAATCCGGAGATCCACGGATCTTTGTTCCTGGTACTTCTTTTCCATCTTCATCTACACACCAACAATAGCCAGTCGAGCCCCAGCATTGTCTTTCTTCAAACTCTCCAGTCTCTTTGCACTGTGGTACATATGCACCTATCATGCCACTGTTAGACGAGGCTAGGAGCTGTTGGCATTTGCTAAGAGTAGCTGGAATAAGAGTTGTTAGCAAGTCAGTATTATAACCTTCAAATGTTATTGAACCCTGAAACACCCTCTGGGCTGATTAAAGTCAGGGAATGGCTAGCTCACATGCAGATCTAACCCTGAAACACCCTCTGGGCTAATCAAATCAGCGATCAGCGATGGATAACACACATATCAAATTGGAATTATTTAGTTGAAAGGTTTGAAATTTTTTGGGGAGGCAGGAAAACTGGAGAACCTTGAGAAAAAGATAGCTTTAGCCACGTAATCCATAGCTGGCTGGCTTGGGTAGAGCTGAATATCGATCAGTTCCTGACAAGATCAGAAATCAGGGTCTTGAAATTACAGAGTAAAAAGTTCT
The DNA here is from genome assembly GCA_023349425.1 of Anthopleura sola. NCBI lineage: Eukaryota > Metazoa > Cnidaria > Anthozoa > Actiniaria > Actiniidae > Anthopleura > Anthopleura sola. The sequence goes on along the minus strand of JALHLI010000015.1, from coordinate 5,708,562 downwards.
TTTGAAAAGCTCTGAAGGGGAGGAAATACATTTGCTACAATTTATGTAATTTTAGAGGCGTGAAAATTGCCACCTTACATAGCTATATTACTTTGGAAGAAGTTTAGGGTGACAAAACTTTGTAAAATATTACACCAAATTGAGAAAAGACAAACTAAACACTGTATACGTAGCTGCTCATGGCATTCCTGGCGAGTAACCTTACCTTCAGTAGAAGTCATAACACAAGCGATGAAGAATATCCAAATCATTATGACGAAACCTTTCGATGACTTCTGTTAGTTTGGTTGAAAGTAAGGAAAGACTGATCTCTATGATGATTCAATTTGTCCTATTTATACCTCTTGATAAGCTTGCTGTTTTTGCCAAAACATTATTTAAAAGTAAACAGTCTTTGCAGCTGTGTCGTCGTCTTTTGTTGAACGCGATATAAAAGATTTTAAAACTTTCTTTATGTTTCTGAAAGTCGAAACATGGTTCTTTAGACCTTCTATTTATCTTGTTCCAAACATCTTTTTTCTTTCTTGTTAATCGTATCCACAATTTGTACTGACTATTCTACTACAATACCTTCTCTTGCTAGATAAATATTTGATTGAATACAGAGACGGAGGAGACTGGATAAAGGCCCGTTTACACCACAGGTATCCCAAGCTAGGTTTCGTACGAGAGATACTCCACCACGATACTCGCTCAATATTGAAGTAAATGACCTGAAACTTCACAGAGACTCAAAGAAAAATTCGAGACATAAGTTAGAACATTTATTTGTATGATTTATTGAATTAATTTTTTTTTTCTAATAATTTTTTTTTCTAAGGATCGCCATACATTGCCTTATAAGTCTGATATGATGCCACAGAAACCCAGCTTGGGATACCTGTGGTTTACACTGGCGAATTTTGCGGCAATTTTTGCTGCGATTTCGGAGGCGATCTCAATTTTGAAATTCGCTAATAAATTTTGCTACATGGTTCTAAAGAGACATTAATCCAGGTAATCTTGGTGTCTGGAATACAACTTTACAAGTTAATCCTTTACCATTTTAGCTTATGACACAAATCGTCTTAAAAAATCGCTAGTGTGAACGGGCTTTAACGGCCTGTCTAAGTGTCTACGTGTCTAACACAAACATGTTTATAAAAACTCTTCTTCCAAAGCTCACTCCTCAAACAGTTTTGTTTAATCAGGTTTTTTTCTTCAAAACGTAACGTGATTCACTTTTTGGCCGAACTAATCGGTACCTTCCTGAAGCGACCATCTCAAACAACTTTCAACAGACAGCATTAAACCGACCATATTCTATAAGTAATCATTATTTTACTGAAAACCCCTCAAATCAACCATACAACGATCATATTTATCTCGGCCAAAATTTCAACATCTTTTATACGAATATGAATCAAAAACCATGAGATTTGTGAATCGAAATCCGTTTATTTCAAATAAATATAACGTCAAGGTTAGCTACGAGTCGCGGCCGGAAGATTGAAGATGCAGTAATACCCGGGCAAGAAAGCTGTGTAACTATTGCAGCTTGCCTTTGTTGGGTTTGAAGCTGTTCAGCAAACGTTGCTCTTATCATCCAACACAATGCACGCAACAGAATTCCTCCTTGGTAAAAGAAGCGAGATTGTAAAAATGCTAGAATTGCAGCCAGGATCTATAAATTTTCTAAGATTATCAAATTCACTATTAAATTCAAATGTAAACGCGCGCGCAGTTTCCACCCTTTTTGTCAAGTGATGAAGCCTGTAGCTTTACATTCGAAATGTCTTGAAGTAAAAAAATAACTAAGTCAGTGTCAAATACTGTTTACTCTTAGAAAAAGAGATTGCACTTCGGGCAAAAAAGAAAATTGGTCGCGGTAAGAGCAGTTCTCGAAGAAGGGATAATAATTTCTGGCAAATTTCATCTAATGACACAGCAATGTCGGTGCGCGATCTTTTTCCTTATTTTTGTGGACAGGGATATAGACAAGACATCTTTACACAAATCAAAAAGAATCATTAAAATCCTTTCATGTTTAATGCTTTTAGTAACACGAACACAAAGTAAACTCAAATAATTATACTCATAGGAAATTCGTTATGCGGTTATTGTTAATTTTTTCCTAATTGTGCGGTCCAAAGACGCATACTTTAAACGTATACATTGTTCTTATTTTGGCCTGCAACTGTGTGGGGCAGTAGCTTAGTGATTTATATGTACATGTTTCAGTTAAGAAAGACAACTTTCCTGTCTATGTTTTCTTAATTCCTTTTCCTCTGCTTGTTATTCTCTCATCCGAGCCACGTCACATCAGCTCTAGGCTGCCATTTTTAACCTGCATTATATTGATCATCATTAAGCGATCTTTAATAATACTTTTGTCAGAAGAAGAAGGAATTGCTTTACGATATATTATGTATAGTCTTACAAATTCTCATCCATGATCCTTTTATTCTTTAATTTTCTTATTTTCCTTTCTCTTTATTTGTTTTTGTCCATTATTAATGATGTGTACTTTAGCTCGGCAGCTTACAGAGGCAGACATCGGTTCAAGCTCTTTTCCGTTAACTTGGTAAACATTGAAAATCACACCAGGTCAAAATTGACAGCAGTTGATATAAGTTTTACTATTCATCTAGAAGCGACAGAACTGGCACAAAATGACAAACAATGCGACGTAACTTAAGTGTAATGATGAATGATTGTATAATCGTCAAATATTTTTAAACTCTTTAAAAAAGTCTTAAACGCACATATGGTAATCCGGGATTTGACATGTGCTATAGGACACGTGATGGCTTCCCGCCATGCTGGATGACATAGAAATAGACAATGTGCATCAAAGCTCACAAAGCACTCTGGGAAACCGAGTCCTGCAAAAATGAAACGGGGAAATCAAGGAAATATCAGAAAGAAAATTAAATTACTCTGTTATTTTCGTCTGTTGAAATACTTACATTTCCCTTAGAAGTTAGAAGATATCGAAGGAAACTGATATTGCCAGATGAATGTTTAGAGAAGCCAAAAAAGTGTAAGGACTCGGCTTTCCAACATGCTTTGTGCTAGAAATTCGAGCTCATGATATTGGCTATTTTCATCCAAAAGTGAAACTTTTAGACTATATTATCACGTGACACGAGTCGCGTGTTTAAGATTCCATGTTTCAGGGTTCGATCTGTGAGTAAGCCATGCCTCATCCCAGCCGGTAGATGTCATACACCGGGTGTCGATAAAATTGAAGGATTTCGTTAATACACTTTTATAACTGTTCCTCAGTTGTCGTATTTTAATCCTCCATAGAGACTTCACACCCAGTTTTATTCAAGCCTTTCTGCCATGTTCTTTGTGTTTCAGTGTAATGTTCAATATCTAGTTTATCGCACATCATTATTTAGTTCCCTCTTCTTTAACATGTCTTATTCCTCCAAGAGGACTGTACAGTCAGCTCAAAAGAAGTTTTCCTACCACTGCTTCTCTGCCTCAATGGGAACTTTAATATCTTATTCATCGTGCGTCTAAACTCCTGAATCCTAAATGTATAAATTATCGGATTCACGAAGGAATTTGCGTAATGAAGAAATTTAGTAAAAGAAAGTACATGGATATTGTAAAGTTGAACACGACAAGAGACACAGAGAGACATGATGATATTCATGACTTCAAACGGGAGCCAAGCGACGAGAGAAATGGCTGTTGCTATGAAAAGAGTCATAGCAAGCTTATTGTCTCTGTCACAAGATTCAACACGAAGAGAACTTCTTTTCAACCTTGGAATGTTTGGTTTTCTTGTACTTGATTTAACTTTCTTCCAATCTTTTATCATGCCTGTACAGTAGTTGATTACTCTGGTTGAATCGCCGCTTGAAGAGTCGCTTTGGCATAATTTTGCAATACATAATTTCGGATTTTCAGTCTTCCTGTCTACATCCTGGTTTTCGTTCTGTTGAAAATTATTGAAATTGTTAGTTGACGTAAGATTCTTTCGATTGAAGAGCTTCCAACTCCACTTGGATGTCCTTGTCCGGTCATCCATTTTCTTATTCGTAAAGTTACTTTCACGGGGACCATTTTGAAGATCGTGGACAGATCCCGTGTCGTCACTGGTAGACCCGAGATAATCCTGTATAGAGCATGTTTCTTTATCAAAATCATGCGCACCGGGATCCCGTACGGATCCCGTATGGTCACTCGTAGGCCTGACGTAAACACTTATAGAACCCGTTTCTTTATCAAAAAGCACCGAGGGATCCCGTACAGATCCCGTATCATCACTGGTAGACCTGAGATAATTCTGTATAGAACCCGACGTTTCTTTATCAAAAAGCACCCAGGGATCCCGTACAGATCCCGTATCGTCACTCCTACACCTAGGAAAGTCCCGTATAGTACGTGTCCCATAATCAGAGAGAAGGGAAGATTCACCTTTTTCTGACACCCAAAACCTAACCGAACCGGTTTCTTGGTCCTGGTTTTCTGAAGTACTCCTAGTAGACTTGGTTTCTGACTCTCTCTGAGTAATTAGTTTTGCTTTTTCCCGCCTTCTGAGAGGACCGCGAGGTCTCTTTGACTTGACTATGACCCATATAGAAACATATGACATGATCATTAAAAGTTGAGAAATCGTTAATAATGGCAGTACTATATAAAAGAACACGAGGAAACGGTTCTTCGATGCAAGAAACGATACAATAGATATAGCACTAGCTATCATCCATATGACCATGATAGCAATCACATACGCCTTGTCACTGATCGTACGATGCTGGAATGGACGAGAAACAGCGAATAAACGGTCCAAAGCTAAGGCAGTTAAACCAAGAACAGATGCCATTCCAAGAAAAATATCCACAGATGTATAAATAGCAAAAACCTTAAGGTAGCCCTTGAGCGTTGCTATGTACAACGGCTCAGAAAATGCTCCGATGAGTAGGTCTGCTACAGCCAAGTTGATAATGAGCCAGTTGCCTCGTTTTTTAAGTGAAGAGGCATTTGACAACACGACTATGGTGAGTAGGTTTCCTGTCACTATGGCAACGGATTCGACGATGAAGATCTCTGGCCAGATGTTATCCATTCCTAATCCAGTATGTAGTCTCGTTTCTCTCTGATATTCTTTATAAAATACGTCTTATGTCTAAAAAAAACACTAGACTGAACTACTGTAGTTACCGCGGCAAAGTCAGAACGATTTTTCCTTGGAATCTGCAGTTACTTAGAAGAAACGATGAACAAGTTGCTCAAAATGGAACGAAAACTGTTGTGTTGCTTTTTTCTTGTTAACTTGATGTTCGATGTGTAGTATTCGCTATTCTGATGAAACTTTAGAAGAAAACGGTCAAAGAAACTCAACCAGTGTCGCAGTTACTGTTCCCTAGACTGATATCATCCGACAACAAATTATCTTTGATCATCTAATAACGTCGGGCATTGTGTGTGCCTTGTTTTATGATAAATGAATGTAATTTCGTCGTGAAGTCGAATGACGGAATTGAACTTGACGTCAAAATCGTCGAACGATGAATCTCATTTCCTTAAATTTAGCGCCAACCGTTGCTCAAATTTACAAAATCCCTCAAGTAACGCTCAGGTTTTGACCAACTCGAAGAGTCAAAGGTACTTGCACTTGTAAAAGATAAAAATATCTTTCTTTAGAAACTGAATATTCAATGTTTTCCTCAAACTTTTGGTGGAAAATTATTGCTCTTAAAATGTCGCCAGTTTGTTCAGTTCAAAGACGATTTATCATAATAATTCCATGACATTTTTTTGTCTTAACAACCTTGAATGTCGAATTAACGATAAGAAAAGAGCAACACAAATAATGATATATCACCTCGTCCATGGATATTTCCATTTTAAAAGGAAAGCAATCAAGGGAATCGTTTTAGGAAAGGTGTTGTGTAAAACCACTTGATGTGGCTCGGATAAAGTGGTGCTTAAGTGCTTGACTGTATGCGCATCATCGTACAAACTGTCAGATCCTTCCTGTTGTTGCCATCCTCACATTTACCCGCTCACTTCTACACAATATATCTGACTTAGACTTTAAAACCGATTCAGCAACACCGCAGTTTTAATTTCAAATGGAGGATTCAAACTTCTTAAAATGTTTGCTATGGATCATCAGTTCTAAACGCGCGCAGTAATATTGCAATTACGAACCAAATGAATTATCCTATTAATCTTTTAGCTTTGTTTACCCAAGGATGAACACAAAGACAATACGAACTTGTAAAATAAATTCAATTTTCAATTACTATTTTACTGATTATTCAAGAAACTGGAAGCTGTCGCAATAGAATAAAGAGGTTCGACTTTGTGGAATAGTATTCTTTCTCGCAAAATTATCGGGAAATAATGCTGGAGTTTTTCTTGATTACTCAGTATGATCATGATTATTACAGTTATGTCTAGCAGGTCTAAAATGATAAGTAGATAATTGAAAATTTTCGAAAATTCTTAGAAATAATAGTCGAATGCCGCACCGCTCTAGCAATAGTGGCAAATTGTTCGTACTTGAAAACTGTGTTGTTTGGAAAACACATTGCCATACGAGATCAATAAAAGACAACATAGTGAATTACTAAAAAAAACTAATGAGAAGTGTCCATGGTTAAAATAAACTTATCTTAACAAGAATCTATCGCCACTACAGACCTCAGTTTTGTTCTTGAGCATGCCAAATTACTTTCAGATAACAACCAAAAAACGCATTCAAATAACTCTTTATTGATTCTTGAATGATACGAAGTTATTACTTAGACAATTGACCAAGGATGCGGATCTTTTCTTGATTGGAGAATATTTTCTCTTGCTACGTACCATGATCCTTCGTTAGTTCTGGAATAATCTTTTGGGGGATTTTCCCACCTACTTTTATCCTGGGATAAAGCCAAATTATTACTTAGCCAAATGACAGGGGATGCGAATTTTTTCTTTTATTGTCGAAAAAAGTAATTATGACCCGCAATTTTTCTAATAACTTCACTTTAAAGGTCAGACTTATTTTCAGAATAAATTTAAACCAAGACTACTTTTTTTAATCTTTTCATGAAAATTACTTGTCATGTTTGAGTCACAGTTGGCAGCTTGTGATATTTCAATTGCCTAACTGACGCATTGATATCATTCATCCCAGAAAATCATTCATTTTCATTATCTTTTTTGACATCCAACTTTTTTCCCTTCCCACCTAAACTTACCCCGGAGCGAACGTGCGTGTATAACAGATGTATTATTTATAGCATGTTAAGTAGTGCGTACTTACTAACCAGACTTTTCTTGTAAAATTGTAAATCAGCTTTATTATTATCTTGCTATAAATGTCTTTTGCGTAAGTTCCGTTTTAAAAGGTTATTTGTGACGTTTGTCCTACTTCTTCTACTTAATCGTTTATATTTTTGGTAATAATATTTATCTCTTAGCATCAACGGACACCATCTGACACCATTTTCTACCTTGTCTGGTGTCTTTGGCATACGAACATTTTTCAAAGCCTTAAATTTTGGCTTTGATTTTCCTTTTTTGCCTTATGCTTTGGTTTTCTTATATTATTTGGTAATATAATAATATATTAGGATCAAAGAAACTTTGAATCCCACAAAGTCTTTTTTCCCAACCTGTGGCTTTCATGTTGCTTGTTTTACGATATGCTTTGGTTTCTTTTAGAGACTTGTGTCATTAATTTGAATCCCATCTCTACCAGAGACTTGTACAGTGCTAGGGTTGTTATTTAGTATCTCATATCTGACAGCATGGCCTTGACATTCATCAATAGTGAAGGCATTGTTATCGTAGTTGGTTGTTAATGGTACCACCCTTGCACGGTCGAGTTGAGGTCTTCCATTAGGGACTTGTACTGCAGGTTGATGTTGTTTACAGCATCGTACTGAATTGAAAACAGCTCTCTTGAACTGAGGCATGCGCAGTGCGTAAATGATAGGATTGACGAAGGAGTTGCCATATTGTAGGAATTTAGTCGTGCCAAGAAGAATATATTTGTCCATGAGACACCTGTTATGACAGAACTTTCCATAAATCATAAGAGCTTGAAATGGAATCCAAGCAATCAAGCTGATGACCGTGACAATCAAAAGCGTGACAGTCAGCCTGATGTCACGTCCTTGGTTTGCGTGACCTTGTACAACTGTCATGCAATTCATCTTAGCCCATATAAGGAAATATGATATAATGACTACGATAAGAGACCCTGCGATTGGGACAGTTTGTGTACAAAACCGAAATATCCCATCAAAATAGGAAAAAGAAAATGCAATAAATGTCGCCATCATCCATATCACTGCTATCCCGATCATGTACACACCTTTCCAAAGTGTACGGTGTTTGAACGGGAAATATACGGCATATACTCGTTCAATGGCCACGGCTGTCAAACCAAACACAGATGCTATACCAAATAAAATATCTTGAATTTGGAACAGTTTCTGTATGGCTCTTGTGTAGTTTAAGGATAATATGACATACATTGGCACCGAGATCACTCCCACGAGGAGATCAGCCACTGCCAGACTCACTAGTAGGAAATGTTTGCGCTTGCGCAGTGAGGGTGTACGAGTAAAGACAACCAAGACAGTAATATTTCCTGTTACTATGACAACTGCTTCCAGAACAAAGAACCCTAAATACCACATCATGTGCCCTTGTTGAGCGACGTCAGAAAATTTGTTTTCTAATTGGTTAGTAATCTTTGCACAGTTGGCTATGATTGCATTGGCCTTTCTTACATCCACTTCCCACTGATCTGGAGTCTGTGAGTCTGTGTTTGTACTTCAAGACGTGACTTCATAATAAAGTAATCTACAAATATACAGGGACAGTTGAATAAATGACATGGGAATCAATTACTGAATATTTGAACCTCTAGTAAAAAACTTGTAATGCATAAATTATATTGCATTTGACGCACTATTTTTCATATCTACTCGATCAACTGGGTGTTGTGGTTGATAACATTATATTTCTTTGCCTAAAGGGTGCTCTTTTTGATTTCGTCTTGACCTCAAACTCTTGCACCGAATTCCTCTAATCTGTGTAGATTTAGCTTTTTCCCAAAAAGAAAGTAATACGCACTAAAAACGGAACACTGATATATACACACAGAGGGATGCGTACAGCATACAAGGATGGGTACAGCATACAAGGATGGGTACAGCATACAAGGATGGGTACAGCATACAAGGATGCGTACAGCATACAAGGATGGGTACAGCATACAAGGATGCGTACAGCATACAAGGATGGGTACAGCATACAAGGATGGGTACAGCATACAAGGATGGGTACAGCATACAAGGATGGGTACAGCATACAAGGATGGGTACAGCATACAAGGATGGGTACAGCATACAAGGATGCGTACAGCATACAAGGATGGGTACAGCATACAAGGATGGGTACAGCATACAAGGATGGGTACAGCATACAAGGATGGGTACAGCATACAAGGATGCGTACAGCATACAAGGATGGGTACAGCATACAAGGATGGGTACAGCATACAAGGATGGGTACAGCATACAAGGATGGGTACAGCATACAAGGATGCGTACAGCATACAAGGATGGGTACAGCATACAAGGATGGGTACAGCATACAAGGATGGGTACAGCATACAAGGATGGGTACAGCATACAAGGATGGGTACAGCATACAAGGATGGGTACAGCATACAAGGATGGGTACAGCATACAAGGATGGGTACAGCATACAAGGATGGGTACAGCATACAAGGATGCGTACAGCATACAAGGATGGGTACAGCATACAAGGATGGGTACAGCATACAAGGATGGGTACAGCATACAAGGATGCGTACAGCATACAAGGATGGGTACAGCATACAAGGATGCGTACAGCATACAAGGATGGGTACAGCATACAAGGATGGGTACAGCATACAAGGATGGGTACAGCATACAAGGATGGGTACAGCATACAAGGATGGGTACAGCATACAAGGATGGGTACAGCATACAAGGATGGGTACAGCATACAAGGATGGGTACAGCATACAAGGATGGGTACAGCATACAAGGATGCGTACAGCATACAAGGATGGGTACAGCATACAAGGATGGGTACAGCATACAAGGATGGGTACAGCATACAAGGATGGGTACAGCATACAAGGATGGGTACAGCATACAAGGATGGGTACAGCATACAAGGATGGGTACAGCATGCAAGGATGGGTACAGCATACAAGGATGGGTACAGCATACAAGGATGGGTACAGCATACAAGGATGGGTACAGCATACAAGGATGGGTACAGCATGCAAGGATGGGTACAGCATACAAGGATGGGTACAGCATACAAGGATGGGTACAGCATGCAAGGATGGGTACAGCATACAAGGATGGGTACAGCATACAAGGATGGGTACAGCATACAAGGATGGGTACAGCATACAAGGATGGGTACAGCATACAAGGATGGGTACAGCATACAAGGATGGGTACAGCATACAAGGATGGGTACAGCATACAAGGATGGGTACAGCATACAAGGATGGGTACAGCATACAAGGATGCGTACAGCATACAAGGATGGGTACAGCATACAAGGATGGGTACAGCATACAAGGATGGGTACAGCATACAAGGATGGGTACAGCATACAAGGATGGGTACAGCATACAAGGATGGGTACAGCATACAAGGATGGGTACAGCATACAAGGATGCGTACAGCATACAAGGATGGGTACAGCATACAAGGATGGGTACAGCATACAAGGATGGGTACAGCATACAAGGATGGGTACAGCATACAAGGATGGGTACAGCATACAAGGATGGGTACAGCATACAAGGATGCGTACAGCATACAAGGATGGGTACAGCATACAAGGATGGGTACAGCATACAAGGATGGGTACAGCATACAAGGATGGGTACAGCATACAAGGATGGGTACAGCATACAAGGATGGGTACAGCATACAAGGATGGGTACAGCATACAAGGATGGGTACAGCATACAAGGATGCGTACAGCATACAAGGATGGGTACAGCATACAAGGATGGGTACAGCATACAAGGATGGGTACAGCATACAAGGATGGGTACAGCATACAAGGATGGGTACAGCATACAAGGATGGGTACAGCATACAAGGATGCGTACAGCATACAAGGATGGGTACAGCATACAAGGATGGGTACAGCATACAAGGATGGGTACAGCATACAAGGATGGGTACAGCATACAAGGATGGGTACAGCATACAAGGATGCGTACAGCATACAAGGATGGGTACAGCATACAAGGATGGGTACAGCATACAAGGATGGGTACAGCATACAAGGATGGGTACAGCATACAAGGATGGGTACAGCATACAAGGATGGGTACAGCATACAAGGATGGGTACAGCATACAAGGATGGGTACAGCATACAAGGATGGGTACAGCATACAAGGATGGGTACAGCATACAAGGATGCGTACAGCATACAAGGATGGGTACAGCATACAAGGATGGGTACAGCATACAAGGATGGGTACAGCATACAAGGATGGGTACAGCATACAAGGATGGGTACAGCATACAAGGATGGGTACAGCATACAAGGATGGGTACAGCATGCAAGGATGGGTACAGCATACAAGGATGGGTACAGCATACAAGGATGGGTACAGCATACAAGGATGGGTACAGCATACAAGGATGGGTACAGCATGCAAGGATGGGTACAGCATACAAGGATGGGTACAGCATACAAGGATGGGTACAGCATACAAGGATGGGTACAGCATACAAGGATGGGTACAGCATACAAGGATGGGTACAGCATACAAGGATGGGTACAGCATACAAGGATGGGTACAGCATACAAGGATGGGTACAGCATACAAGGATGGGTACAGCATACAAGGATGGGTACAGCATACAAGGATGGGCACAGCTCGTCGAGTTCTCTCTCCCCCTGGTAGCTCGAGCTTTGAATACCCTTAAGGTATCAGGATACGTTTGAGGCCTTCGAGATTACTTTACGCGCGAGCCAAATTTCTCGCTGCCTTTTCAATATTATTATATAAAAGTATACATTTTCTGAAAGCTAAATAAACGTAGTTTTAAAAAATCAATATGGAATTTTCTGTTTCGCGACACAAAAAAAGTTATTGGCTTTCTCCGCAGTTTTTGAGTGACCAAAATATCGTTTTAAAAACATTGTAGCTCTTTCGGATTACATTGGATCGAAATGAAAATTTGGATTATGATAAATAACAATACGATCTAAAAAACAGTGTCTCAGATTTTTGAAATGTTTTTTCATTCAAAAGATATTGTCTATTTCGTAATTATGAACTCCGAAAATTAAAACATGCGGATTTGACGCCTCATTGCGCGCGATCTAAAAAAAGATATCAAAAATCTGAGACACCGTTTTGAGACACAGAGCCTGCTAATGTACTTTTGATTGACATAGCGGAAATTCTGATCCTGCGGGAAGTTGTCAAATGAAGTGAGGTAGAATGTCAACCCAAATATTGAACCCAATATTTTTTTTGTGTTCCAAAACAGACAATTATAAATAGATATTCGAAAACTACATTTATTTAGCTTTCAGAAAATGTATACTTTTATGGCAAAATATTGTAAAGCCTGTGCGAAATTTGAGGTATCGCGTATAGGGGTCCTAATCATATCCTGATACCTTAAAACGGAACACTGATAAAGAAAGGGAATAAGGTGTGCACCGCTCGTCGAGTTCTCTCTATCCCTGGTAGCTCGAGCCTTGAATACCCTTAAAACGGAGCACTGATGGAGAGAAGGGAATAAAGTGCGCACCGCTCTTCGAGTTCTCTCTATCCCTGGTAGCTCGGGCTTTGAATACCCTTAAAACGGAACACTGATAAAGAGAGGGGAATAAAGTGCGCACCGCTCTTCGAGTTCTCTCTATCCCTGATAGCTCGAGCTTTGAACACCCTTAAAACGGAGCACTGATGGAGAGAGGGGAGTAAAGTGCGTACCGCTCTTCGAGTTCTCTCTATCCGCGGTAGCTCGAGCTTTGAACACCCTTAAAACGCAGCACTGATGGAGAGAGGGGAATAAAGTGCGCACCGCTCTTCGAGTTCTCTCTATCCGCGGTAGCTCGAGCTTTGAACACCCTTAAAACGGAGCACTGATGGAGAGAGGGGAATAAAATGCGCACCGCTCTTCGAGTTCTGTCTATCCGCGGTAGTTCGAACTTAAAACGAAAGATACAGCCTCGATTTCCTCGCAGGGACCAGATAGCGATAATAAATTATTTCATTTTCTTCCTCCATTATTTACTTTCACCTTTTTTTCATCGTTCTGATAGGTATTTGATGCAATAGCTATATGATGGCCGTTACATGTCTTGACTAGAGACGCTAAAAAAGCACCAGAGAGCCGTGGTTACGTTCTTGTAAGTATATCGTATATATATGTGTACTATAATCAAATTTACCTTAGTGAGGTTCCGTGATGATCATGAAATATTCTAGAGCTATAAATCATGAAACATTCAAGCTCAATGCGTAAGTGGATCTTTAAGCCGAGTTAAGACTACATGTCGTTTATATGTTAAAATTTTTGATTAAATGAACCCAATGTAAATAATATAAAGACCATCTGGATGACCAAGGGTATGTCTGTCAGTAAATTGAAGACGTGGGTGTCGTATGCTGCTAATGCGTCGTCTTTTATCGCTGTGGTCCAACGGGTCGGGTCGCTGGTTCGAGCCCTGCGATCGCCACATGTGAATTGAGTTTGCTTGATGTGTTGTTCTCTCCTGTGCTACCAGGGTTTTCTTTAGGTACTCCAGTTTCCTCCCTCATTAAAAAATCAACATGTGAGTCGAGAGTTGTATATATTGTATAGAACATTCAGTCGAATGTAGTAAAGAGGAGTGTGTATGGAGGACACACGGTCCCACAAGCTTCTAGCTTAGAAGCCTACCGTATATAAATAAAAATATTTTTTATTTAAAACCTTTGTAAATTGATATAACTCCATGCAATAAGAATCAATGAAACAGGATGATAGTAGGGTTAGATTTCGTGTGATTTTTGCGATAAACCGCTTCATATTTCCAACATTTGTTATAAAATAGACGACAAAAAACCTAGATTGATATCTTAAGATCTTTTTATCGTCGTTTTGGGCTACATTCTCCTTTGCAGTTGTCATTAGTGTCGGTTGCGGTAAGGTTGGCGTAGCGGTAAAACGATCGATCCTTGCCACAGACTGTTAGACCTATGGTCGGGTCGCTGGTTTGATTCCTGTTAGCTGTGTTCCAAGTCTTAGATGTGCTTCCTTGCCACGAGGGTTTTCTCAGGGTTCTCCAGTTTTCCTCCTCCTTCCGCAAAGCAATATGGGCAATGTGAAGCCGACGTCGTTTTTATCTATGTTATCTATAACCTTTTATCAATATGGAGACGCAAACCTCTTAATGTCACACTCAAACAGGAATATTTACATAAGACTGTATTACCAGTTCTCCTAAGTTCCTTGTCTATCCATGACATTTTCTTCCTTTGACAAACTTTGACCCTAACTTATCTTTATCCAATACTCCCCCATGAGTGGCTATCAATAAATGCTGGCTGATATATTTCCATCGATTTTAAGAGACGTAGTAAAATACATTCATAACAATCCTACCATCCATTTTCTGTCTTGTGCAGAATGTTCATCAGGTGAATCGCAAGTTTCTATTAACATTCTTTTTGTCTCTGACAGCACAAGTGGTCAGTGTTTGACCACCTTTTGGAGCAGATAATGAGACTATTCAAAAACTTGTCAGCTGATTGAAACTTTAAATTAGATTTTAAATTAAATTTTATAATTAGAAACAAAGTATTAACATTATCTCTCTGTATCGACATTCATGACTTACTATCACCTACGATATTGCAAATGATCGTTGTAGCAGCAATTGAAGTATAATTTTAAGAAACAAAACGACAACCTTTAGTTTAAACATGTTTCAGCGACATCGCTCGCCATCGTCAGTGAGTTTTATTGAAGATGTGAACTGTATATAAGTAATAAGGAATTAACATAATTGACAATTAACAATCGAAAAATTATTCCAGTGGGAAATAAACTACACTTTAAGCGTGATGTTAGAGTGGTATAATAGCTGGGTTTCACTTGACGTCATTTCCTGTCTCGTGTGGAATGTTCCTCAGCTGAATCACAAGTTTTCAATAGAATTCTTTCTGGTTGACAACACATAGTGGTCAGTGTTTGACCACCATTTGGAGCAGATAATGAGTCTAAGACTTTTATCAGCTGATTGAAACCCAGCTATTGTTGATTTAGAAAGGGGCTGACCTACTTAATGTGCAACGCCTCCTTCATTTTCAAGTTTCAATAAGGACTAAGAAAGATAAAGATTAATTAGGACCAAGGTATCGGCATTAATATCGCTAAAATAATTAAAGATTTAGACACTTGACTTGTTATTTCACTACTAACTGATCTCATACCTTGTCTATCTATTTCATTCTTCTTTAAGCATGTCTGAATCATTTATTTGCTGGGGTCTTTACGTAGACCACTAAAAACTAAAGATAGGGTTTCTGGATTTTCTAAGAGAATAAATCATGAAAGACATGGCGGCCATGTTGGAAGAAATAACAAAAAAGACTAATGACAAATCATTTGGAGGCAAAAGCCAGCAAATATGGTCGCATAGACAAGTATACTACTCTTACTCTGGTCTTTAAATATGGCGAGAGGCGGTGATAATACAAGCCACGTAAGCGCTGTTGCTTATATTATCAACTTGATACTTGTTGATGTTAATTTGGCTTTCTTATACAACAAGAAATAAAGTAATGCTAGAAACGGAAAAAATTCTTAAAAAAAGCCTGTACTCATCTACAGGAAACCACTCCTTCCATTTAAACCGCAGTCTCTCTGTCTTCGTCGGCTACTTGTGTGATATTTGTCTCCTTCACGAGAACTTCATTTTCAAGAGTTTGAGTGTCTTGGTTGGTTTGCCTTGGTCTGGATTCCTTAGTTGCAATTCCTTCATATCTTTGGCACACTTTACCACACCTGGAAAATCTGACAAGAGCTCTCTTGAACTGAGGCATGCGCAGTGCGTAGATGACAGGATTCACAAGCGAGTTCCCATACTGAAGGAATTTTGTTGTTCCTACAAGAACATGTTGGTCAAAGAGACACCCGTCTTCACATACTATTCCATAGATATTGACAACTTGAAAAGGGATCCAAGCAACCAGGCTGACAATCGTAACAATCGATAGCGTGACAGTTAATTGTTTGTCACGTCGACGTATTGCGTTATTCATTTCTTGAGTCACGCAATTCATCTTTATCCATATAAGGGTATACGATATGATGATAGTGATAAGAGATGTAAGGATCACAGCCACTCCAGTGAGAAGGATTCGTTTGTCGTACATTTGAGAAAATGCCCCGAGTACCGCTATCATCCATATCACTGTTATCCCGATCATGTACACACCTTTCCAAAGTGTACGATATTTGAACGGGAAGTATACGGCATACACTCGTTCAATGGCCAGTGCTGCCAAGCCAAACACGGAACCTGTACCAAACAAGATATCTTGTACAGCAAATACAACAAACAGTGGCCGCAGATAATGAAAGTTTAACGTGACATACAAGGGCACAGATACTAGTCCCACGAGGAGGTCAGCG
The DNA here is from genome assembly GCA_023349425.1 of Anthopleura sola. Classification (NCBI taxonomy): domain Eukaryota; kingdom Metazoa; phylum Cnidaria; class Anthozoa; order Actiniaria; family Actiniidae; genus Anthopleura; species Anthopleura sola. The sequence goes on along the minus strand of JALHLI010000015.1, from coordinate 5,691,884 downwards.
GCTGCAAGATTAACAATAAGAAAATGCCTGCGCTTGCGCAGTGAAGATGTACCAATAAATATCACCAAAACTGCAACATTTCCAGTTACTATGATAACTGCTTCAAGCAAGAATACCCATGGAGTCCATATGCTCATACTAATCTTCGGAATAGAAAATGTCTGTTGAACTCTAGCTCGTCCAAGGCTCGTCCAGTTTCAAATCTTCTTCCCGAATAGGTTTTTTACTGTTCATGAAACCGTCTGTAATATGTTGCCAAAAATTGGTATGACACCTTATAAAGATTAACTGTAGATATAAATGCTTATTGATTCAGGTGTCACACTCCAGCGAGGTAACTCTGACAGTCCAGTTTTATGTTCAGACCCTTCAGTTGCACCTAAATTCTGGACTTCCTTGCGCCTTTCTCGTGAATGCTGTGTATTGTCTTCTGTCTTGGCCTTAAATACAACATGAATTCTAAAAATATCAAGTAAATTCGTCGCAACAAACAAAGAGTTAATCTTATTTAAAGGATTGACCCAACTTGACCAGATCTCAGAGCAAGACATGTTGGTATGCCATCGCTTACAAGTGTAGGGCGGAAGACAAGATGGCCGCTATTATAAGGACCAATAAACGAGTTACATATATATATGTCTTCAAATCTCATGATTAGGTCCATGCGTTGTTTCCTGGTTTATAGGGCTCACGAGAATATTCTTCGAGTGTGTCTGAGCTGTTAAGGGTATGACAACTTTCTAGGTGTGATATATTGAATATTTTACAAGAATTCTGATTGTAAATATACTGTGGTTAAAATTCACCAAGAACGCATGGCTGTGTTTGGAATCCTCAAGTCTGTCTGTCTGTCTGTCTGTTGTCATGGTGACTGGCATTGTTACTGCCATTGGTGCTGTTGGTATATAGCCTGTTGCCATAGTGTGGCTCATAGCTATTGTTACAAGCCATTATTGATACAAACAGTTGTTCGATCTAATATGAACTGAAAGCATTTTATATACGTGTGTATTACTACTACTACTAATAATAATATTTAATACTTATATTGCGCATTTTAACATTTGAAATATGATTAAATGCGCATTATTACTGAACAGTATATATTAATAGTAATGATTTAATTCTAGCGCATCACATTGAATCTCAATGCTCTTACATGAAATAGAAATTATAATGTAATGAAGGTGATGTAAATATGAATAAATAAATATGTATATATGTGTAATAATATAGATTTAGGAAAAAAAAGTATATGTGCAAGTAATATATATTTTCCCAGTTTGTAATGACATTACGAATCCTATTTTCGATATTGCTCTGTGCGGTTGGTTTTTGAAGTTTTTGCCGCCCTAATCAACTTTCTGTATATAAGCTTACTTTGTTTTTTCTTTGCAGCCGATGTCAGTACGATTTTTTAATATTGAAATTTCTTGATTATTTTCTAAACGATTTTTTAACATCAGCTTCCACTGTGGAGGAATTGCCGAATCCAAACACACCCAGTACAAATAATGATCTTTTTCTACACCCTTGGACTCTGCAGTCTGCCAATTTAAGCAAATGAGAATAATAAGAATTGGGTTTCATAGACAAGTTACCAACTTCAAATCCCCAAGTACACCTCAGCATCTGGACAAAGACTATTTAATTATAGAGCTGTTAAGATTTGGAACTCATTGGATTTAGAACTAAAAGAACTTAAGTCGGTAAGAGAGTTTAAACGCATTTAAAGATTTTCATGGTTTATATCAGCTAGATTTTGTATTTTAGTTCATTATTGATTATTATTAATGTAATAGGTTTTGAAAAGCCTTGTGTGGAAAGCCTGATAAAGTATGTAAGTTAATGCACACTTGGGCTTCTACAGTCATTTAGACGTTAATTCTGCGCATGTCTATAGTTTATTTATAGTTTAGATTCTTGGTTAGTTCCATTAAACTCTTCATTGTCAACAGCCAGTGTTTTCATTTCATTTGTAGACTCTGAGCATCGACAGGTGTTATTGCTGAAGGTGGCGGGAAAATGGATTACAGTAGTATGGTAAGTACCATCGTTACCATGGAGATTATAGTTGTTTTCATGAAGACTGCTACCTTTTTGGTCGGGTTTTCTTTTATCTTCATAACAATCTTTGTCAGTGGTATGATGATTTAAAAAGTTCTCATTGATTTGAATCCCATCTCTACCAGAGACTTGTGCAGTTCTAGGGTTGTTGTTTAGTGTCTCTTCTCTACCAGATACTTGTGCAGTGCTAGGGTTGTTGTTTAGTGTCTCATCTCTACCAGAGACTTGTGCAGTGCAAGGGGCGTTATTTAGTGTCTCATCTCTGACAGCATAGCCTTGACATTCATCAATAGTGAAGGCATTGTTATCGTAGTTGGTTGTTAATGTTACCTCCCTTGCACGGTCGAGTTGAGATCTCCCATTAGCCGAGACTTGTACTGCAAGTTGATGTTGTTTACAGCATCGTATTGCATTAAAAACAGCTCTCTTGAACTGAGGCATGCGCAGTGCGTAGATGATAGGATTGACGAAGGAGTTGCTGTAGTGGAGGAATTTAGTTCCTAAAATAATGTTTTTAATGTCTTTAAAGTGACACCCATTTTCACAAAGATTTGAATAAACCATAAGAGCTTGAAAGGGAATCCAAGCGATCAAACTAATGACAGTGACGATCAAAAGCGTGACAGTCAGTCCGTTGTCACGTTCGTGGATTGCGTGACCTTGTACACCTCTCAAGCAATTAATCTTAATCCATATAAGGAAATATGAGATAATGACAACGGCAAGAGATACTGTGATTGGCACAGTTTGTGTACAAAACAGAAATATTCCATCAAAATAGAAAAAAGAAAATGCAATAAATGTCGCCATCATCCATATCACTGCTATCCCGATCATGTACACACCTTTCCAAAGTGTACGGTGTTTGAACGGGAAATATACGGCATACACTCGTTCAATGGCCACGGCTGTCAAACCAAACAATGATGCAGTAGTAAATACAATATCCTGGATCGTAGTTATTATCTCTATGGTCATTGGGTAGGCTATGAAGAACATCGTTACATACATTGGCACCGAGATAACTCCCACGAGGAGATCAGCCACCGCCAGACTCACCAGTAGGAAGTATTTGCGCTTGCGCAGTGCAGATGTACGAGTAAATACAACCAAAACCGTAATATTTCCTGTTACTATGACAACTGCTTCCAACACGAATAGAATTTCCCACATTTTTACGCTATTGATAAATTAATAGAAAAACAATTGAAAAAAAGACAGATAAAAAGTTATTAAGTAAAATTTGGTTGCCATGCAAACTTGACGTCATCATACTGTTCCACCAAGAGAGCATAAATAAGAGAGGGAAACTTCTTGATACCGCGCGCGCCATGTGAATTCCCGGTTGGGCTATCGACGAAAAGTATGTTTTTTTTTTGAGCGCGCGCGCACACTTCCACGCAAAAAATTATTTATGCTCTCTTGGTGGGACAGTATGATGACGTCAAGTTTGCATGGCAACCGAATTATGGGCCTTAGACAAAAGTGTTAGAAGAAAGAGCGAATAAATTAAAATTAGGAACTTTATATTTGAATAATCTACCAGATGTTTTAACAAATTTTCAAATTTAAAACCCAAGAAAAAACTTAAAAGAATACAAACAGAGAAACAAAACAAAAAAAACCCCACAAATATAGTGAAATTAAAGTCTGAATAAACCCCCAACTACTACTACGATTACTACTCCAAGCTATAAATCTAAGGAAGAAAAATTTTCTCACCTGCTTTCTTCGAGGTATAGTTTTATCTTCTTTTAGTGGTCTTAGTAATTACAATTCAAACGAACTTGTGGCTTGCGACATCTAAGGGGGTCTATGGTCTCTATGGGATATACCTTCCTAAGGGCTAACGGTTATTTTGGCTTTTTTCATGGCATACGGTTATTCATGCGTTGCTGTTAATGAAAACCGAAATTTTGTGTTCGTATATGCTTATGGTTGCTATTTGCTTTCCCCCTTCATACTTGTCAAAGATCACTTTAAGCACTATGATAAGAGGGCCCAAAAAGGTGTTGTTTTTACATAAAAGCCAGCGTTTCTGACAGAGGAATGTCATAAACAGTTCTCGGAATGAGTATTCATATGCCTGAATAGGTCCGTAGAGGAAGACAGGATGTCAAAACACTGTTGAGTAATGAAAAACTTCTTTGTACATCTTTAAAAAAAAATTTCAAACGTAGAAAATCGAAACAAAAAGTCATTGCGGTTAACTTTTTACGTCTAACGGTTAAAAGTACTTGTATTTTTTTAATTTTTTTGCGCCTTACGACTAATTTTTTACTTGTGCCTTTTTACGCCTTACATAAGGTTAACTTCAATTAGATCCTCTTATGAAACTCAATTTGAATTTCCTGTGTTCAGTTTTAATGGCAGTTTCCGAGTGTTACGCAGATGTTTCTGAGTGAGTTTCATGAACCCGTAAAATAGATGTTAGTGTATTTAGCACGATTAAACTCTTGTTCTTTTGTTTTCAATTCACTACCACACTCTTTTCACACTCTTATCAGCAATTACACTTAGTTTCACGATTTAATGAATTAAACCACTCTTATAATTTGCCTTAATTCTAAAATTTTCATGAGCGTCTTGAAGAAGTTTAGGGATAAAAAAGATCATGAAATACTTTTAAGTAATGATTTAATAATTTAATACTTCAATAATTTAATACTTCAAAGTATACTTAAACTGACCACATAGCGCTCCCTGAAAACAATCACCTTCCACTTTCTTAACTTCATAAAGGGTTTTTCATTTTTTTATCATATTTATTTGCCGTTTCGTACATGTTATTCTTGTGGCTATTAAAGCATACTGCAAGGTTCTTGCTTGGTGTCTTACTAAATGTCCTTCTACTGATGCTACGAGAGCAAAGGTGCTCACAACAGGGTGACCAGAACACTTTTCTTCTTTCTTGGTGTCTTATCAAATGTCCTTCTACTCGTGCTACGAAAGAAGACCAGTTTTCGTAACCCGTTTCTAAACTCTGGCATCCTGAGCGCGTAGATTAACGGATTAATGAGAGAGTTACCAAACTGAAGAAACTTCGCAAGGTAGAAAATATGATGCAAACTTTTCTTACAGGAGCTGCACAGAGGTATCAGAATATTGAGTACTTCTAACGGTAGCCAGGCAAGCAGTGAAAGAATAGTCACAATAAACAGAGTCATAGCGAGCTTCCTATCGTGTCTTGTGCGACTGCACTGTATACCATCTCCAACAGATTTCGAGGCATGGACTTTGACCCAGATGATGACGTAATTTATGCAAATTAGTACGAGAATTAGAGTAAGAAATGGTAGTACGAAGTAAAAGAAAACATATTGGTTACCGTGTCCGGTAGTTGAGACAATGCCGGTGATTGTTGCTATCGTCCACGTGACACTAATCAGGACTAACAGGTTTTGTTTTCTGATCGTACGATGCTTTATGGGACAGCAGATAGCGTAAAGACGTTCCCATGACAACGCCAGCAATCCTAACAAAGACTCCACTCCCAAGAAGACGTCAAAAAATACAAAAGCCTTCTTGGCAGAACCGTGATACCCCGTATGGAGAATATAAAGGTATAATGGTATGGTTACCATGCCAACCATGAGATCAGCCAATGAGAGGTTTAGAAGTAAAAAGTATCGCCTTTTTCTTAAAATTCTGTTAAAAATCGATGAAACAATGACAAGAAGGTTTCCTGTGATGATAACAAGGGCTTCTATCGTAAAGACTATTTTCCATCCAATCATCTTGCATGCGATGTCTTTCCAGAATGTTCTAACAATCAGGAAGGTTCTTGAACTTGTGAAATACTTGAATCTCTCTTGTAATGCTGAATGAGCTAGATTCTGTTGTCAATAACGCAAAAACGAATAATGGCGCCAAAGCTCACATGAATCTGCTCGAACTTGGAATCTTCACTTTTCAAATTACATCCTCTGTTGCCAAGGAAACAGAGACGTAGAACTTGCTATCATGAAAAATCCTGTTGAAAAATGACAACTATTAACATAGGAAAGTAAATACTTCTTCTATTGAATGTATAATCTTAACGGGTTATATGATTTTGATCTAGAACTGTCTTTACCAATCGCTTCAAGATCTTATTCAAACGCTGTTGAGATAAGGATACCGGCGCTGATTTCATTATCTAGTGAAAGGCAGTCAAGATACGCCTTTCTCATAAGTTTTCTCTCTAAACCAATAAAAAAAAAACATATTTTAGTCAACATCCTCCGTTGTCCTAAGATATGTCAATTTTAGCCTTCTTGAGGACATTTATTTATTTATACTTTTCACTTCTTTCTTCGTTCCACTTGACATTTTTTACTGTCTGGGAAATGGATTACATTTGTAGATTCCCTCGAGATTTTAACACTATCCATGTTTGTATTTCTAACGCAACATCTGTTGTTTTTTTACTGGATCTTTAGTTTTTCCACTGAGCCATTTCACCTGACTTCAATACTTAGACATCATCATTCAATTTCAGTTTCCACAAGTTTCTTGGTATTCACAAGCGCTAGATTTTAGAAATGAAATGGAATACAGAAAGCTTTTTACATTCTTAATTTCTACTCTTGCGAAATTTTCTTCATCATTACGACGAAACTGTTTATAAAATATTAACAGGTTCCTAAATGCTCAATAAAATTTCTATGTACAGCCCTGAACTATAGTGCTTTTCATTTGTCTCTATCATACATATATCAATGCAGCTACAGCTGTCATTCTGCCTTAGGAAATCTCTGCAATCATACAAGATACTAAAAAAATCAATGAAAAAATCAAATGAAAAAAAACTAAAAAAATAGATAAAAGCTGATATTTGTGTTTTGTTTTATTTTCTAAATGTTGTAAATCCTTTAAGCTCTTATAACAACATGGAGATTTTAAGGGTTAAGATTCTGCAATTAAAAAATTGTACGAGTCTCTTGGATCGAAATTCAAAATATCTATTCTATCTTGTTGTACCACAGACTGTAACTTGCTCAGAGATTTGAACTCTAAGAAATTTTAAAACTTATTTTTGAAATTTGTATTTCACAAAATATCAATCGTCATTAATATTCATCTTTTCTATTTCACATTTCTATTATATCATTTCTTTTTCACACGTTTATAAGTTTAAAAAACTGACATTTTACTTCAGTAGGGTTGCGTAATGTACACCAAGCTTGCAACGGATTATTTCTGAAATTTTTAGCTGATATTCTCAGTGCCTGGCGATACTAGTTTCATTTGCAGTTTCAGGTAGAAAGTAAGAGTTTCTAAGTCATGTTTGTGCCGCAAACGCAAACGTTGCCTCTTTCTTGGCGGGAAAGATGTGCAAGGCTAGCATTTTACCTTCAATTCACAGATTGAACCCTGAAACAACCTCTGGGCTGATCTAAGTCAGGGCATGGTTAACTCTCAGATTGAACCCTGAAACAACCTCTGGGCTGATCTAAGTCAGGGCATGGTTAACTCTCAGATTGAACCCTGAAACAACCTCTGGGCTGATCTAAGTCAGGGCATGGTTAACTCTCAGATTGAACCCTGAAACAACCTCTGGGCTGATCTAAGTCAGGGCATGGTTAACTCACAGATCGAACCCTGAAACAACCTTTGGGCTGATCAAAGTCAGGGCACGGCTAACTTACAGATCGAACCCTGAAACAACCTTTGGGCTGATCAAAGTCAGGGCACGGCTAACTTACAGATCGAACCCTGAAACAACCTCTAGGCTGATCAAAGTCAGGGCACGGCTAACTTACAGATCGAACCCTGAAACAACCTCTGGGCTGATCTAAGTCAGGGCATGGCTAACTCACAGATTGAACCCTGAAACAACCTCTGGGCTGATCTAAGTCAGGGCATGGCTAACTCACAGATTGAACCATGAAACAACCTCTGGGCTGATCTGATTCAGGGCACGGATAACTTGTTTGCATACACATTCACGAAAAAGTTTAACCTTTGCTGTGATACTTTTGAACGACAATTTCCAAGGAAAATGCAAAGAATGCGTACATACCGTTTTACGATGAAATTATTTTATAAAATGATATCATTACGCAATTTCAGTTTTGATCTTCCAAAACAGTATTCCTTACCTTAAGATACCAGACATGTATGTTTGTACGTCATGACCAGCTTTTCCATTCACTGTTACTTGCACTGCAATCACTGAGCAAACAAGTACTCCAAACCTAAGGACTCTGGCTTGACTGTATTAGCAGAAGCAAATGAATTGCGGATATAAGAGGCACGTACAAGAATAACCCGTCACTGCGGACGTGATAACAAAGCAGGTGGAAAGTCTTACCTGCTGTTATTCATGACACGCGCGCTTTTGAACATTTTATTTCCTTCATAAATTATGAATACTGACTAGAATTTCTAGATAATTAGTAATTCAAATACTTCACTTTATCAGCCAATATTAAAATTTTATCTTAAGTTGTTACAAAACGGTTAATTAGTAAAAAAAGCTTTTAAGTTCGCGAAATCTTTGTGAAGTTATTCATTTAATGGGAAAAGCTTTGAAAGATGCAGTTATGAATGTGTTACAATTGATGTTTATTTCACGCTTAAAAGCTAAATCGAAAAACAAACTTATGAGCAAACTTTCGGTATCAAGGTACGAATTAAAACAATGTGCCGAACGGAAATTTGAATCCCTCAAATGATATTGAAGTAGGCCCTCATTGATTATTATGAAATTTTGATTTGGTACTTTTAGTAAAATTTATTTTCTAGCTCATTGCGGAATGTAAAAAGAGTTTGTAATTATCGTGAGAAAGAGTTTGCTGTTCGTCAGGTTTTTTTTATCATAGTTTTACTAAACTGGTTTAGAGATAAACGATGTTCTCCAAGGTGAAAAACGGATTTTTTAATACGAATATTGTAGGTAGTGTATCCGTGTATAGTCCGCTCAGATTCTAGTTTGTCTTCCGTTTTGTTCTGATTGTCTGCCCGGTACGTGATTTTTTTTCCTCTCGTCTCTCTTTTTCTGTCGTATTACATACATATCGTGTCTACCTGGCTGCAGTAGTTTTACGTGTCTATCCTTTCAAACTTATCAACATATATCATAGCAAAGCTACAGTAACTATAATGCATGCTTTGATTTGTTTTTACTCTAAGGCCATGAACTGCACATTGATGTTTGCCAAAGGCGAACTATATACTAAAGGTTTTATTAGAATAAAGGTAGATTTTTTTTAATTAACTAATTATTTTTTTCGGTTTTGATATCCATATTATAAAAACAATAATCCAGGCTTTAAAAGCGTGCGTCCATCGAGTTATGGATGCACCTTGGGAAGTTGCTTAAGAACTCAAGAAGCTAGAGTGAGTAGCACTCTTCATTTTCTAACGAAATTCTCTCGCGGTAGAAGTATTTTTAGAAACAGTTTTTGAAATCATTTATAGGGGGCGGCTTGCAGACAGCTGTCGGTTATCTAGGTAAGCAAACCAAGCAACATTTCCTGTTTGTTCAGCGTGATAATATCTCCATCATACAGCATCGAAGGCTTGTCTACTTGTCCGGTCAATAATTCCTTACCATCCCTTTTCCCTACTTATACCCAGTTTTCACATTTCGCTTCTTCGTACGTGAGGTCGCAACCTACACATATGAGTGACAAGGGGATATTTGTAGGGTTATTGATAGCACGTCTAAGTCCAGAACTCAGCACCAAGTCGTATGTACACACGTCCGCGTTTTTGGCATAATTAAAATTTATTAAAGTGTCGAAAGTGTAGTTATGATGTTAGGAAACCAAAACGTATACCAGAAAACGTACCGCTTTTGAAGCTGTTGAATATGAGTAGATTTTTTTTCGTTTTTTTTTTTTTTCGTAACCTTTAAATATATGTTTAATGTAAAAAATCTTCACAAATGGTTTCCAGCTGATCTGGGGAAAAAATGTTAGCCAAACAGAATAGGGAAAATTGACAAAACTGAGGTATTTCTATATGTCGGTTTTCGCAGGTTTCATGACACCTCAGTTTTGCAGTGAGGTAATTTACAGTATTTGTTACTATTTCACGGATTAGCTGGTTTAAATGAGAAAATATTACGCCCAAAGTAAACTGAGGGTCTATAAAAGAAATAATACTCAAGGGAATGACATGTGGTCTGAAATGGGAAAACATTATGCCCAAAGTAAAAGGGTCTATAAAAGAAATAATACTCAAGGGAATGACATGTGGTCTGAAATGAGAAAACATTACGCCCAAAGTAAAAGGGTCCATAAAAGAAATAATACTCAAGGGAATGACATGTGGTCTGAAATGAGAAAACATTACGCCCAAAGTGAAAGGGTCCATAAAAGAAATAATACTCAAGGGAATGACATGTGGTCTGAAATGAGAAAACATTACGCCCAAAGTAAAAGGGTCCATAAAAGAAATAATACTCAAGGGAATGATAATTGTTGACCAGACAAGAGTTTTTATATTGTTCATTTTTATTTTACGTTGCATCACATTATTTTACAATATAAAATGTTTAAATTCAAGTCGATAGATACTGGCACCTAATCAGGAGGTAAATACTCCGTGTAAGCTATAACTCTTGTCTTTCTCTACAACAAATCCATCAATATATACCTGACATGAATTACCAGGTGAAATATAGAGATTTCTTTTTACTTGTTCATCAATTTGTGCTTATAAAGTTGAATATAAAAAGGCTTCTAAATATATAAATGTTTTTGAAAAAACTGATTCGAAAAAAGTACTTCAAAATACATTTTTCAAAAGTTTTCAAAACGATAGAGGATATAGATGTAATCATAACTGATGTATATTGGGTTAAATATTAATATTGAAGTATTAAGTGTTGCTGTCAATATAACGAAGCCATAAGTTTTTTGCACTCTTTTGTTTGCGCTGTAGCTATTTTGCTTAATAAATGCATGTATAAAATTTAAAACTGTCACGAAAGGTATCTTCGGTGTTGCAAGAGGCATCTGCAACACATTTTTGAGGCTTCGATTGCAGATCCTTTCCTAGATCAGCCACTGTGTTATGACATACTTAAAAGGAAATTTGAAAAGCATGGCAACTGTTTTCACGTGCAGAGCAACAAAATGTGTGTCGTGCATGGAGGAATCAAGTTCTTTCTCGCTCAAAGAGTTTGATTGTCCCTGCATGTCCTTCAACGTGAAATCTATCATAATATCTTGTAAATATGGTTAACATACATTCACACTTTTACTTTGAGTGAAGTTTTTTTTTCCCATTTCAAACCTCTTGCAAAGACATTTGTTTGTTTGTGTGCCATGCATATTCATAAATCTTCTACACTACGGTAAACAAAGAAATAGTACTCAAGGTCTGAAATGGGAAATAATAATTAAAAAAAAAAGAAATCCGTCCATTGCACATGGCGGTTAATCAATACAAATTAACAAGTTACATTTGTCCTTTTTTTTAGTAATCTGGTGCCTGCGATACTGTTGTCATGGAAACTGCATTGTCTGGGTTCGTAGCGCTCTGCGGTCCGCTGATTCCCTTGACAGTCCATGCTCCGTTGGCACCCTTATTCGGATCAGGCTCGTCAGATCCTGAGCAGCAGAATAGATTCTTCAATCCCCTTTTGAAGTCAGGGATGCGGAAAGCATAGATCAATGGATTGACAAGTGAGTTGAAGTAGTGTAGAAGCTTGGAGGCAAGGACGTAATGGTAGGACAGCGTTTTGGCATGATCTTTTTCAAAAGTGTAAATGAAGTTAAGGGTTTTGAATGGTAGCCAAGTGATGAGGAAAACGATGCTAACGAGCAGAAGAGTGATGGCCAGTTGAGTCTCGCGGTGTTCTCTGTTGGGAAGTGATGACAGCGTGTCCTTGTGCATGAAGAGTTTCACGCTGATCACTATATAGCACACCAACGTGATCAAAAGACTAAGACCTAACAGTACCTAGAAAAATAATAAGGAACAGTTAATATTACTGAGGTTCTCAATATTCTACGACCTCTTCACTTCGTTGTGAAATTGGTTTTTCGCTGCCATCAATCAAAATGGCCTAATTTTTCGAACCAAAATCAAATTCAAATCACCCAGATTCAACATAACAACATGCCATATTGAACTGCATGAAGCCAGTCTCGCGTTTGCATTCACGTATGCAGTTTGACTAACAGATATCAGTGTTACACTCCCTTGCCTTCAAACAATTGTTTCTATACATTAACTGTATTGTTGACCCAAATGCCTTGACTTGAAACAATTTTTTGAAGGCAATGGAGTGTAACTCTGATATCTGCCATTAATTGAAAACAGATCAAATGAACATGGATTTTACCATTATTACTACTAAGAATCCCGTTCTTGTGTCGTTATTCACTCTGTAAAAGATTATGAAAGATCCCGTCATGATGGATAGGAGCCACGTGACAACGATGGCTGTGATGTACGAAATCTGAAATCAAAGCAAGAAATCATGTTAGACTGATAAGCGGAAGAGCAGAGGAAAAAAACAGCATTCAACTTTATAAATTGGTAAGTATGTCTGTGCTATTACAGACTAGTTAGACTAGTTTTGGCCCCCTCTTATTCCCTTGAGAACTATTTCTTTTTCTACCCTTTTACTTTTGGCGTAATGTTTTCTCATTTCATGCCACGTGTCATTCCCTTGAGTATTATTTCTTTTATGGTCCCATTTACTTTTGGCGTAATGTTTTCCCATTTCAGACTACATGTTGTTCCCTTGAGTATTATTTTTTTCATGGACCGTTTTACTTTAGGCATAAGGTTTTACCATTTCAGACCACATGTCATTCCCTTGAGTATTATTTCTTTCATGGACCCTTTTACTTTAGGCATAAAGTTTTCCCATTTCAGACCACATGTCATTCCCTTGAGTATTATTTCTTTCGTGGACCCTTTTACTTTAGGCATAAAGTTTTCCCATTTCAGACCACATGTCATTCCCTTGAGTATTATTTCTTTCATGGACCCTTTTACTTCAGGCATAAAGTTTTCTCATTTCAGACCACATGTCATTCCCTTGAGTATTATTTCTTTCATGGACCCTTTTACTTTAGGCAAAATGTTTTCCCATTTCAAACCAATTTCTAATATTGAATTTATTTTGCCGTAATTGAAGTACTTGCCCTAGATTCCATCGAATGTTTCCATGGTAACACTATAGCCAGCATCCTCTCAATAGCAATGGCTGTGAGTGAGTAGATGGAGGCATACGACACCATTACCTAATAATAATATTAATAATAATATTGATATTAATAATAATAATAATAATAATAATAATTTTTTTTTTTTGAAAATAAAGCCTTGATAATGGAGTCACGATGACTCCGAAACGTCGGATTTACGCGTTAGTTTTTATTTTAAATAATAATAATGAATAAATAACAACAAGATATATGAAATATGAAATATGAAATTTGAATAATTCTAATAAAATAATAATGATAACAATAATGATAATCATACTGCTAATAATCATACTGCTAATAATAATAATAATACTAATAATAATGATAATCATACTGCTAATAATAATAATAATACTAATAATAATGATAATACTAATAATAATGATAATCATACTGGTAATAATAATAATAATGATAATAATTTATACATGGAAAATACGTGAAACACAATAACAAATTTATACAAAAATGAAAAAAATAGACAAAAATATACTCAAAATACCTCAATGATTGTTTGCGCTTCCTGGATGTCAGTTTCTTTCGGCCAAAGTCCATAAGCTGTACCAAGAAAATAAATGAACATCGGTACAGCCAAGGCGCCCACTAGGAAATCAGCAACGGCCAGGCTTACTAGAAGATAGTATGTTCGTTTGTGTAGGGACGGGGTGATCAGGAATACTAGGATTGCAATTGCGTTTCCAAAAACCGTTAAGAAGCCCTCGACACCATACACGACGCACCAGGCCTCGATTTCCCCTTTCGTAAGTGGATCGGCGGCAGGACTGGTTTCACTAGAATTAGAAAGCATAAGAAAGAATATATAGTTTGATACTCTAAATAATAGGGATATTTGGCATAAACGTTCAAGTCAGACCCCTGATGAAATCCATGCACATGTGAAGATACTCACTTGGACATTGTTGGAATTTTGGTTGTTCAACTGCTTGTGTGCTCTGGAAACAAAACATAATAATATCAATATAAATAATAGATATCCTATAAATATTTGCTTGGTATAGCAAGATCTTGGGATTTTTTATGCGTGTCATTCTTTTGAGTATTATTTCTTTGGTTATTGGTAGCTTAAAGAAGATGCATAATAGTATACTCAGTATGGTACGATCACATATACATTTCACTAATGGGACTATAACATACTAATGAATATAAATCGAAGGTTAATGGAATAACATGTGCTATGAAACAGGTCGCCCTAAGCTAATAATTCTAATTAATTGTCTCAGGACCATTTGTAATCACGCGACTGTCTCCCGCCAAATTGTGTGGCGGTGTTTCCGAGAAACCGAACTTTTGCTATAACCTGTTTGAGAAAGCACTGCTTTGTTTTAGTGTCATTTAGCATCAATCATCGTCTTGGTCCTTATGAGATATTATCTAAATTATTATTTCGCGACCCACTTCCAGTCTGGTACAAGTGTTGTTCGAAATCTAATGAATACTGTGTGATAACGCCACCCATCTAGAGATAAGTTTCGACATCACTAGACTAGCCTTCTACTTTGGTGTTGACCCGCGGTAAAGAGAGGCTGCCAGTGAACAGGCCTGTCTGACCTTGGTATTGATGTAACGGAATAGCATTCTTCTGGTATTAAAAAATGAGCGATGTCGTCTCAGGACTTCTAATTTCTAATATTTCATTAATCTATATTAAATATAGCCATGGACTAAAACCCTTTCAGTTGGTGTTGTGATGAAGACACGTCAAATACATAAGGTTTTGAAGCATCAGATATTAATAAATTATATTTATTTATATATTTTCACTTTTTAGGCCTAAAAACTCTCTAATATATATTTAATAATATCTAATAGTGCTCAAATCATATTTTTCATGTTCTTCATTGATAAAACATCTTGAAAATATTATTTTGTGAGATATGCATCAATGGATACAGAGTTATTAATTTTATCAGCTTTTTGCATCTCATTAGGTATTTGCATATATGCATAAATGTATACTACGACGTTTCTGCAATCGAGTGTATAAAAAATCATTCCTATTTGTTATTTTGGTAATTTTTAATTTCATATGAAAACATTGTTGCAGTTAGGTGTATCTCACAAAATAATATTTTTCAAGACGTTCTGTACATAAAGAACATGGCTGATTTGAGTGCCATAAGATAGTATTCTTATGACGCTCAAATCATCTTTAAAACACATATACACATACAAAAACTTTGACTGTTTTATCAATGATAAATACGCATCAAAAATACACAAGGAAATATGTAATGACTTCGCTGATATTTGCAACTCGATATTTCG
Source organism: Anthopleura sola (assembly GCA_023349425.1). NCBI lineage: Eukaryota > Metazoa > Cnidaria > Anthozoa > Actiniaria > Actiniidae > Anthopleura > Anthopleura sola. The sequence continues at coordinate 5,676,369 of JALHLI010000015.1, read as the reverse complement.
TTCAAATAGCTTTACTAGTAAATGTTTCTAGACATCTTCTAAGTAATACTTAATCAATGATACCCAATGCTATTCCAAGTAGTAGTTAATAAATCATCAAGTCAAACCTTTTGTTGTAGCTCAGTAAACTGTGGACAATATTATATAAATCTTATCAAAAACATTACCGGAATGTTAGATATTTCATGTCTTGTGCCAACGATGAAGCAAAGTCGTGGTTGGCTAAGGAGTCAGAAGTTCAGTCTTTGACTTAGAAGTCTGGTATATCTTCAATACTGATGTACCATCATACCGTTATTTCTATCTTGCTCGCGGAAGTTCGTATTTCGATCGAAATAAGTTGACAATACGACGCAATCGATGCAAATATGCCTGCATACTTTCTTGTAAAATGAACTGCATCCACTCGAAAAGAAATATCAAATTCAAGACAAAAATGAGCTCAGCTTTTATTCTGAGTCAAGTGGGACTTAAGTTGAGATAATGACTTCATGAGAAAGTTAAGACAGCATAATTTGAACAAAATCTTATCTTAGGTAATAAATATTTGCTTAATTAAGTTTTTTTTTCATTAATAGCTATGAATATTTTCAATTAAGTGCTTCAAAAATCCACGTATTATTATTCCAAAACTTTTCTAAAAAGAAAAGCAATTCCAAAAACTAATTTTCATTTCAAAGCAATTTTAGTGTTCGTAAGAGTGGTAGCTTTGCCCTTGAATTTTAATCCGATTTTAAAGATTTGAAATAAGGTGCAAGATTTATAATGTTTACTTACCAAGATATGAATCAAGCTCCTTCAACTGTCACCCGACAACAGCCTAGCTTAGGACTCAAGGGACAAAAGTTGGACTAACTTGTTTTAAGATTTCAAATGTGTGAAATTTGTCTGTCAGCACTCCTCAGGTTTTGAATAGTTGGGCCATACACTCGAGTAGTTAAGCGGTATGTTAGCATTCGATTCACTACGATAGTTAAAGAGTAGGAGAGGGTTACAGAAGCTTGTATACTATGTAGGACTGAGGGAGGGAGGGAGGGTAGGAAGCGTTAGAAACCCCAGGTTTTATAATCATTTTTATCAAACTGTTTTTATTCTTTAAATACAGACACAAGTAGTTGACATATCCATAAGAGTTCCTCAGTAAAGCAAGCCGATTATTTATCTTTTTCCAAATAAAACTATCTATTTTACTAACCTACCACAAGCCCTACCCTATCTACCCTATTCTACAAGGGACGGCAATGCTGACCACATTACGTCATTGAACTAATTAGAAATGGTTTGCTATCCAATGTTGACACTTAAAGCCAGATTTGATTACTTCTTAAGCCATTATAATAAGTTTCTACGATGAATCCTTTTGGGATTC
>JALHLI010000015.1:5570000-5670000 GCA_023349425.1 Anthopleura sola | reverse complement strand
AGAAATCCTTTGTTAATCATCTTCCAAAGCATATCCAAACTTATTTATTTAACCAACCCTTACCTAAAAAAGAGGTTCAAAAATACGATGAAATTTAGTAATATTTAGATACAATTAGTAACTACGCATGTTAATTTTTTTGTGAACCAGTGAAAATGTGTTGGGATGTTATTTTGTTTATTTGTTTATCACAGTTATAATAAGAAATAATACTCAAGGGAATGACTCGTGGTCTGAAATGGGAAAACATTACACCCAAAGTAAAAGGGTCTATAAAAGAAATAATACTCAAGGGAATGACATGTGGTCGTAATTGGGAAAATCTGACGCCCAAAGTAAAAGGGTCCATAAAAGAAATAATACTCAAGGGAATGACATGTGGTCTGAAATAGAAAAACATTACGCCCAAAGTAAAAGGGTCCATAAAAGAAATAATACTCATGGGATTGACACGTGGTCTGAAATAAGAATAACAACATTAAGTAAAGGGTTAATGCTGCTTATTTGTCATTCGTTTGCACGCCTTCCCTCTCCTACCCTGAAGGTATTTTCATGTTCGGCTTCACACCAAAAGAAGTGACACATGGCGACACGAAACCTTGTTTTTTTAAGTAATCTTCTAAGTAGCTAAATTTAAAGCATTCCAAATAAACTTGCTCATTGGTGACGTGAAGTTCCTTTTTATCTTGAAAACTTTGTTTCTTAAAAGTATCTAAAAGAGTTTTATTTATCTAAGTGGGATTATCCTTTACTATCGACGGTTTTAAAGTACTCAAATTAGACCCTACGTAAGACGAAAGTGCGATTCAATTTATATTACTTTAGGTAAAAAAATACTTATCGTAAAAAAAATGATATCGAAGCTTTTGTTCAAGGCATTTGTACACTTGAAGAAGCTTCAAGCAAACGCCATACTGACCGTGAAGTAAGACAAGTGGGAACGTTTCTCAAGTAGCTTAATATCAGATTATAGTCAATGGTTTCAATGTCTTTGTATTGTAAATGTTCTATTGAAAGAGGATTTTTTTTGAAATAATGTTGATAATGATTGCTGGTATATTGTTGGAGTCTTGGTGGAAAATAGCTGTGTAGGAAGAGTGGCTAGGAAATGAAAGAATTGAAGTAATTTCTTTCCTTTTTCCTTCCTTCTTTCCTTTAGTATTTCTTGTTCTTTCTCTCTCTCTCTTTCTCTCTCTCTCTCTCTCTCTCTCTCTCTCTCTCTCTCTCTCTCTCTCTCTCTCTCTTCCTTCCTTCCTTCCTTCCTTCCTTCTTTCTTTCTTTCTTTCTTTCTTTCTTTCTTTCTTTCTTTCTTTCTTTCTTTCTTTCTTTCTTTCTTTCTTTCTTTCTTTCTTTCTTTCTTTCTTTCTTTCTTTCTTTCTTTCTTTCTTTCTTTCTTTCTTTCTTTCTTTCTTTCTTTCTTTCTCTCCCGTCTTGTTATTTGTAACTTAGAAAAAAATGTGGTAACAGAAACATTTTTCTGATAATACTTGTCAAAGTAACAATCAATTCACTCTCTTTTTATTTTCACTCTTGTGGTTCTCTTCTTTGCCACAATAAGGCACAGCAACCCGCAAGATACATCAGTGATCATTCTCTCGCTTTCTACAATTTGTTGCAAAACCAAAACTTAGAAGAAGAAAAAAAAACACATCTAAACAAAAGTTTCTGAGCCCATTGAAGTCAGCCTGTCAACTTGTTTGAAGAGAAAAAGATTAGAAGAAAAACCTTCCTTGAATTAACAACCTCAGGACTGATCTATGCTGCCACGGTTACCTCACGGATTGAATCGGAATTTTGCATGTTACTGAGGTTTTGTTGAGGGAGAAAACCAGAAGGAAAAAAACTGGAATCAAGGGAGAGATCCAACAAACTCTTCTCACATGTCATGCTGAGTCTGGGAATCAAATCTCAGACCCCAGATAGAGAGACAAGTGAGCTACCGCTACCCCCTGATTTCTCACACTTTCATCATCATTTTCATCAATATTTCATGTACTCGTTGAAAGCTGACTTTACTTACCAATGTTAACCTATTTTTCAAATTTTTCCTTCATTTGTGCAGAGTTGGGAGAAGCGCATAAAAACAGCAAGGCGTGTCCAACACGTGCATACAATACCCTCGCCTTGGAATAAACCCATGTGTGAATGTAAATCAAATCAAGGTCGTGCTAGACCTAGATAAGATCCTGTCGACGAAGCTACCATCAGCTGAATCGATCAAGCAACTAGTCATACCTTTGACTGTGTTCAAACGACACTCTGATCTTCTTGAGATTAAATTCTAAGGTAAGCAATCAATGACTTGTTTATGTTTTACGTCTTTTCCTAAGAGCAGTCACTTGACATGTCGTAAGTGCTTGATAGCTGACATGCGTAGCTATGACTCCCAGCTGTTCGGTGAAAATCGTGATAAAAATCGACTTGTCTTTCGCATTACGAGTCAGTTGCACACCAAGCTCATGTCCAAAAGCATGCTCAACTAACTGGCTCTATCATTATAGTTTAACACATTTAGAAAATAAATTTCCAGGCGAGATTGTTTACTGGTTGTCGCCGTTCAAAGCCTATCAATCATTTTTTGGGAATTAAGTCTGCCGTCAGATTCAGCACGCTAGGCTGAAGGACGTTCACGCAGAGGTGCATTCAAAAACAAGTCTACCACTCTGGCTAATAACTTGATGCACAAAACACCAGGTAATCAATGGTACATCAATAATGCTTTTAATTTTAAATATTCCTTTTAACTACTCAGTGATTTGCGCACTGATATTTGTGAAGTTTAACAGGCGAGAGCTCAAACACTAGATAGGATAGCTAATATGGTGAAAATAATGCATAGATTTTATTCATTTTCTGCACGAATTTTTCTATGTAATAATGTCAGTCGTACTGTACAAAATTCAGTTGTTTGGTGTCATCTACTCTGAGGGCTAGCGCTATACGAAAGACCTTTTAAAAACGTCCTAGTGTTTACTCTCAACCATAATAAATGTCTAGTAAAACTGTTCAAAAGATTGAACTGTTCCATATTTGCTGTTTGTATTTTGCATCTTGATCAACGCTGCCTCATCGTTGACAATTTCTTAGTGGTGAAACCTTGTCTACTCAAACTGCATGATGGCTTTATAGGATTTTGCATGACTTCAGTTGTTTATATGAAGCTTGTTTAAGCGTTATATAAAAGCTTGTAAATTGATAGCAGATTTCTATTAATTTTGTTTCCATGGGACAAAATGTTACAACAATACATTTGGCACTTTGTTTGACGTTTCTACAGATGTTTACTCTAACATTAGAGTCAAGAAATTAATGGCGCAGAAAAATCATTAGGATCTGTTTTTGTCATGACTTTCGTAGGCCAATTACTGCGGGCCCTTAAGAAAGTGTTGACTGCTAAAAGGAAAAACGCTTTGATGAAAAACTCCTCGTTGTTTTGGGTGTGATGACGTCTTCAAAAAATGAAAAAATAAAAACAAAATGATGTTAAGCTTTTTACCGAGATTTTTTTTCTTTATCAGCGAACGACGAAAAGTAGATCTCTCGAAGCAGTTTGAATGAATCGACTCAAAAAATACAAATCTCAGATGATCTGTGAACAGACTTCCATCAACGTGATTTGCTTTGTTTTATCAAATCATGGATTCTATCGAAGCTTTAATCTTGATAAGTAAAGCCTCGCATGACCCTGGGGTTATCGTAAACATTTCTTGTAAGAGAGTCGAATACTCTGTTTTCGATTACTTTTTCCTAGGTAGTGTTGGATGTAACTATATTTTCATCATACTCTCGTGATATCCGACAAAACGTGGGCTAGCGAATATTTTTTTAAATTCTAAACTAAGCAGCTTCATATATTTTTTGAGCAATGTTTCTTTTTGTAAACATTAGTTATTGGTAGACATGGAATTTGAAATAGAAACAAAATACCTTATATTTCCCCCAAAAAGGTGCGATTTCTTTTGCAGTTTGTACTTTTACAGCTATCCATATCTCCAAAATTACTTTGAAAAAATGATCTTAACTAACGGTCTGTTCGAGTCGAAGCGTGGCGAGGGAGTAGTATGAGTGGTGGCTTAATGTCAGCCATGTTTTAGAGCAGGAATGACGTAATATTTTTACATAACAAAATATTTTTTTTAGATGAGAAAATTTCTGTTGTTTTGTCCAGAACATGTCTGCTGTTAAACCGCTCTATACTACTCACTAAACCCTCTGTTCTAAACCCTTTTGCAAATAATTCTTCCCACGGGAACATAAAAGAGATGAATCGGGAACGATACGACCAAAGGGCTCATAAATACGAACGATACCACGCATCAAATAGCTTTCTAATGTTTACAAATACTGGACAGTTATCAATAAACTATTTCCTAAGGGCATGGTTTGTGCGAGAATAGGCTTTGAGTATAGACATTATAACTGACATCTACCCTGTCGGGCGAGCTCTGCCAGTCAAGTGTATTTTGATTGTAGCAAGGCAGGCGCAGCGTTATACAAGTGTATTATCTGCGAATAACACAGCAGAGGAAACAGGTGTTAGGGTGTTACAGTAGAACCTGATATACACTTGATTTGCATTGGATTAACACGACCAGAAACAATGGTTGTTAATTACGAAAACCTCATAGGGTAGTCTTTAGATTTTCTCCGTGATTTTCTGATTTTCAATTGTTCATTCAAAGCGTTCTTCCTGTCGTCTTAGAATGGGTCTCGATTCTACATCACGCATTTCCAGTGCCGCACATTATAATTATTTCTAGAATGTTTAGCGTTGTGTTTAAAGATAAAGTTCGATTCAGCAAGAATCCTGGTTTAAAGGGGGTAGGTGAGCTCTCGCTTGCTTTATCGGTGATCTGTTTTAAAGGTATCCAAAGCTAGAGTGCTCCGTTTTCAGGGTATTCAAAGAGCTACCAGGGATAGAGAGAACTCGAAGAGCAGTGCGCACTTTATTCCCATCTCTCCATCAGTGCTCCGTTTTAAGGGTGTTCAAAGCTCGAGCTACCAGGGATAGAGAGAACTCGAAGAGCGGTGCGCACTTTATTCCCCTCTCTCCATCAGTGCTCCGTTTTCAGGGTATTCAAAGAGCTACCAAGGATAGAGAGAACTCGAAGAGCGGTGCGCACTTTATTCCCCTCTCTCCATCAGTGCTCCGTTTTCAGGGTATTCAAAGAGCTACCAAGGATAGAGAGAACTCGAAGAGCGATGCGCTTTTTATTCCCCTCTTTTCTATCAGTGCTCTGTCTTAAGAGCATCCACATCTAAAACTACATGAATCACAGACACATTTCTCAACCCATCGTAAAACGGATAAAGAAAAATCGAACATTTTTACTTGATCTTTCAATTTTATCGGATCTTAAAAATGCCGATTTCACTACAGAATAATTAGTCTACTCTGATGGGTTTTTTTCGGTATATTTTTGTGTTAAAAGAATAATTGCTTTAGTCAAACATATCGAACAAAAAAAGATAAATTATTTAGCTCAAGTGCATCCGAAGCCAAACTAAAACGCACTGAATGATTTGAAATATTTCAACCAATATTTTATCATAATGAATTTTTGTCATTTTTGCTCTTTTGTGGACACTCGAGAGAATGTTGTTTTCTGCCACAAGGATAGCGATAGAGCCCAAAAGTCTCTCCCCTAATTATTCATTTATAAAAAAAGACGTTTTCTGACGCAATTGCTTTTCGAGTGGGTTTACTCATCTTAATCCTCGATTAATCCTGCAAAACTGCTAATATCCAAGACATTATGATTCACTTTGACAGAATCTCCTTAAGTAGATAATTACATAAACTATACGAATCGAAAATGAAATAAATGTCGGTCTTCAAAGCTTATTTTTTTCGAGGTGATTTTTTTCTTGCTAACTGAATTGGAAGCAAAATGCTAAGGTGGAATAAAAGAAAGAAAAAATGAATGAATGGATTGATGGAAGGATGGATGAAAGAAGGAATGAACAAATGAACAAATGAATGAATGGATGGATGGATGGATGGATGGATGAATGGATGGATGGATGGATGGATGGATGGATGGATGGATGGATGGATGGATGGATGGATGGATGGATGGATGGATGGATGGATGGATGGATGAAAGAATGGATGGATGGATGGAAGGATGGATGAAATGAATAAATAAATGAGTGGATGAATGAATGAATGAATAAAAGAAAGAAAGAAAGAAAGAAAGAAAGAAAGAAAGAAAGAAAGAAAGAAAGAAAGAAAGAAAGAAAGAAAGAAAGAAAGAAAGAAAGAAAGAAAGAAAGAAACGTGGCGCGCTACACTAGATTATCAAGCGAAATTACTATTTGAGTTTGATTCACGTTTCAACTGCGCGTCGCGAACAGGTGTCCATAGCGTGTCCCTAATGTGTTTTTAATAGCTGGACAATTCTCTTGATGCTCTTTCTGTATTTTTCTTTTCTTTAACTTCTTTAACACTTTTAGTTGCCACAAGTCCGTTCAACCATCAAAATCAAGCACTTTTGTAAAAGCAAGGTTAGGATCAAGGTCAGTGGTTTGGTTAGAACAAGATATTTTATGGGATCATATTCCTTGATAAAGCTGAAATTGATCGGGTTTGATTCCTATTCGATCCTATTTCTTTTATACATTCTTGTACTTTTTTGCGCTATTTTATTTATCCCTTCTTTCTATTCAATCTCTTTTTTCTTCAATCAATCTCTCAATCAATCTTTCTTTTTTTCTTTCTTTCTTTCCTTCTTCCCTCCTTTCTTTCTTTCTTTCTTTCTTACTTTCTTCCCTTCTTCTTCCCTTCTTCGTTCTCCTTCATTCATCCTTTCTTCTTCGATTATAACTATTATCTTTCCATCTTTCGCTCTCTTTATGATATCTGCCGCCATTCATTCATTCATTCATTCTTCTTCCTTACATTTTTCTCCCCCCTCAGTTTCATTATGACTTTCCATATCAACAAATCCTTTCTATTATCTCACAAAGAATGATTTAATCGAGCAGACCCCTTCTCTCCATGACTTAATTTCCTTCCCAACTATCTGTCGCGTCATACTTTATCTTGCGCCAGCGAATCCTTCATCCTCATCTAAGAGAAACAATTAACGTCTGCGTTGATGAAAGGATTCGTACAAGACAGCATCAACCAGATGCCATGTGCCAAGAAATCTGACCGGAGTAGTATTTAAAGTCAAGTTACTCAGATAATATGATTATCCAGGCGTCATGATTTCATAAATGACATCCGTGTTTTTAAAGAAAATTCATAAATACAAAAAAAGCTCCTCAATACTTTAGCCTTTAGATAAACATTTGGTGGAATGGTAGCATTATTGTTTTTGTTCTGTGACTTCTTTTTTATCAGATATCTTCATTTGTATAATCTTATCTTTCACTTGAATGTGACACTGAAATGGGTTTTAAGATAGGCAGTTAAATGGCTTTCTGCGCACGTGATTCAAAGTATGCTTACTATACTACTTATTACTCCCAGAAAAACGAGATAGTAGCTCTTTATCGTATATATCTTTATGGGCATTGATAGGAAAATGTGAATTTTAATGTTTCCCTCTTTCCTTGGCAACTTTTGTTTCTTACTTCATTTTGATAAAACTCATTAATATTTTTCATGCCGGAACATTTGCTTTTGCTTCAAGAGGCATGAACAGTGAAATGGCTTCTTTGCGCACGTGACTAAAAGCAATCAACTGGCTTTATTTGCGTTGATTTTTCTTTTGATCTGTGGTTATCAATCCTACATTTTATCAAAGGTTTTCGGAATTTACCGTATTGAATAACGAGGATTTGTGGTCGTTTCCTAAACCAGCTGTTAGCTATTAGCCGTGCCTTATCAAAACCTCCTTTTTATACATTTTAATGTAACTGAAGAATATTTTATTAGAATTTGATTTGATAATAATGCCTTAGTGTTATTCAATTGATTTCAATAAACAAAATTACCTTTCCCAGTAGATAAAACATAGCAGGACAAATATGAAGTCATACGTTAGAAAACTATAACAGTCTAATTTTCATTCTATTTCGAGCACAAAAGCTAATCGCATAACTAAAAATATTTTCTAAAACTAATGTTTTTTTCTTAAAGTTCTTGCTTCCGCACAAGGTTTCAAAGGATTATTCTGTTTCTGTATACTTCAAAAGGAATTCCCCAGTGCCCGACCGCACATTTCACCGCTTGCCCAAAAAAATCAAGTCAGCTTCCTAAATTAGAAACGGAAACATTGATTTGTCCAAGGAACTTAGTCTTCTTGCTCTGAACAAAGCGATAATTGATTTTGAAGGCAATCAGCTACATTTCGGGACGCTACATAGACTTGCAGCATAGATTAAAATACTTGTTTCTGATTGGTCGATCTTGCGACGCGGGAACCAATCAGAACCGAGCAGAGATAATTCTGGTTTCCCCTTATTTGATATCTTATAAAGGTACTGTCTATTTCCCTTAGAATTTTTTCTTCTTATGCTAGATTATCGGCCATCAAGATCTTCGAGATATGCCTTTGTTAGATCTATTTCATAAAGGTCACGAGAAACTACGCCGAATTGAACTGGTGAGTTCTCCATTGAGGATGCCGCCAAACAAATCTAACAGCCACACAAATACTTGCTAGTTTGAGGATTTGAGTGGCATTTTCATTCACGCTAAGCTAGTTCAGTATTGTATGTTTATTGATCATATTTAGATCATTCTATCCTGACCACTGGGCATCTGGGTTTGTGGTTGAGAATAGTATAAACGCGCCCAACAATTATTCTCCGTGTCACAACCAAACGACCACAGATCAATTTGAAGAAGCTGGAGAACAAGATCCTGGCAGTTCAAAACCAGGTACACAATTTGTTTTTTTCTACTCCTCATATCGTAGATTCGGGTTATTGGATTTCATTTTGTGTTAATTTCTATTTCCGATTTGATGCTTGAAGTTTTCATATTATGTACCAAGATTTTGTTACAATCTAAAGAAATAATGGCCAGCTTTTCGCGAACAAATATCAAATGTTTCACAACCATTCCCCCAACACTAGTAGTATTTAAAGGCTAAACACAAATTATAGTCAACTAAATATGCCTCAGGCTATTTCGAGAAATTAAAGTCATTTCTAAAGCTTCTTTGAACTAGTAGCGGTCGTAGAAAGGTCATTTTTAGACAATGGACGTTTTTTTGACCTTTTATGAAATCATCTGTTCCGCAAAGCCGACAAGTTTCTAATTAATCGCCAAAAAAAAAAAGTATTTATCTTGACGGTTAGCATTACCACAATTTTCGGGGAATTTAAACATCGGATTTTGTATCTCAGGAAAGTAAAACAACATTTTAGAAATAAATATTTAATTTGTAAAAATATACCGATACTCGTATTACCATTCGACGGATTGCTTAACATAACGTATCATCATTGGGGGAGAAACTTTGGCGACTCATGCGAGCAGATGTGAACTATTGATCATTCGATGTCTTTGCCTTACCTAGACCAGTATAGTTTATTGGTTAGGAGAGATTATGCAAAGAAGACCGCGCAGTGGGAGATGAAGGCTTTATGCACGCATAATTTGAAACTGGCTGTTGCTCCCCTCAAATCTAACGCAAACATCTTTACTTGTTTCGTCTTGGTTGAACGTCTCTTATTCTTCTTAATGGATCCACACCACTTTGAATGTGATTTTAGTTTTAAATCATTGTTAATCTCTGCGCCTGGTTATCTTTTAATGACAAAGATTATCCTAGAGTTTAGTCCATTGATTCGAGTAACCATTCGGTTGCATTTCGCGGATCTGCCTTCAGCAGACAGATCCACAAGTACTGCTTCTTTTTGATCATTTAAAACAGTGTTCGGCAGGAACAGAAAAGAATCACAGCCTAATTCAGAAACTGCGTCTTTAAAAGCGTATCACGAATGATAACATCTTTTTGATCGTACACTGGGGCTCAATCGATTTGTTCCACAGAGATTTAGATCTGTTTTTCAATCTTTTCGTAGTTCTACCCATTTCGGTGTTTTTGATGTGCACTAATGGGCAACTGCATATTTGCTGTCCTCGATCCTACTGTGTGAAAAGGAAGTCGGTGACCTAACTACCCTTACGTAGGTCGTCGCGTACTGTTCAGCTTACTGTTTTCTATACCCGTTTGATTTTTACATCATTCGACACCGTATTCACTGTTAAAGTAATTATGCATCCACCATGACTGATATAGCACAGATCGGAGGTTTCTTTCAGACCAAAATATGACATTGTAACCTCAAGAAAATGTATAATTTCATATATATAGATAGATAGATATACATATATCTGGTATTGATTAATCAACGTATTTTGCTGCTGTCGTCACATGAAATTCTTTGAAATACATACAACATACAACGTTTCTAGGAACTGTGTTTGTTTTCTTTTCGCTTTTTTCTCGTAGTTTTTATTTTTCTGTCATTATCGCTCTGTTTTTCTCTTCCGTCTTATTTCCTTCTTCGGATTCTTGTACGTTTTGTTCTTCAGCTTTTAGTTGCAGTTATAGTTGTTGTTTTTTTCTTCTTGTTCTTCTTCTACTTCTTGTTCTTCTTGTTCTTCTTCCTCTTCTTGTTCTTCTTTTTCTTGTTCTTTTTCTTCTTGTTCTTGTACTTCTTCTCCTCCTTCTCCTTCAGTTCTTCTTCTTCTTTTTCGTATCGTTCTTCTCCTCTTTCTTCTTCCACTTCTTCGAGCAAATCTAAATTTAATTGCAGATAAATGAATACATCCGCCATACACACAAACAACAACATTAATAAATAACTCCGTCAATTAATTTCCTTATTTCCAAATTTCCAATATTATTTCCAAACCTTTAATACTCAAAATAGACCGAAACCATTATCAAGAAAACCCAATATTCCTTATTTACAGTATTCTTCTAGTTTGTTTTCATCGTTATCTCTGTTTACACGAACAAGACGGATAATAATGACTAAGAAACGCTGAAAATAAAAATATTAGAAGAAAACATCTTAATAAAGTCGCGACGAACCATTATTAACTACACCTGCGCGGGTGTGTATTTGATGATAGTCTTCCATCTGACAACCACATTAGGATTTTGTGAAGCTAGTAAGTTATTTTTCCAAGTGGTTGTTTCACGATTCGACAGGTTGGGCTGGTAACAAATTTCAAACGTCGAATTCGTTTGCCTCGTTCACTTATGGGCCGGACAAACAACTTTCATCCTGTTCTACTCGAACGAATATGAAAATATAGAATGACTTGTCAATCCTCGCGATTACAGTGAAATTTTGCTACTTCGTTACAATCATAATCATTTTGATATTCGTTGCTGATGTTTCTTAATGTTAGAGTCGACAGAGAAAATATTGACAGATTAGCCAGACCTAAAATACTGCAGCTTCCCTTTAATTTACTACCCTTATATTTATTAGGATTTTGTCGGAAAACCAAGAAAGATATCAGTCGTAAACATTAATAAGAGAGATGATCTTCAATTTATTAGTTTGGAGCCAGATGGGTGTGGCATAACCTCATTGCTATCACAGAAAAAACCCACAAGTGTAACGGTAATGCCTTAAAGTTAAGCCGACTTTTCTACACCATTCCCGCCAGACTAATAGCAGGAATTATAGCACAAATATGTTTCGATATTTTCTTGGGTAAACGGATTAAATTTCCTAAAACCAGATTATAGTTCTGGATTCAGACAAGACTAAAAGTCTAAATCTTGAAAAATTCCTTTAAAATGAAATAGTAAGCTGGGTTTTTTTTGATCGTTTATGGAAAGCACGCACACACTTCAAATGCTGACAATATTGGACAATATTCTATTGATATTTTTTTACAATGGATCTTTATAGCTTTGGTCTAATGTGTTCTTATTTTGAATAGGAGTAAGATTCTTTGCTTTAAGCTGCATGCAATTTTTGTTACCTTTTTTAAGTCTTACCGGTTTTAAAGGAATAATACTCAAGGGAATGACATGTGGTCTGAAATGGAAAACATTATGCCCAAAGTAAAAGGGTCTATAAAAGAAATAATACTCAAGGGAATGACATGTGGTCTGAAATGGAAAACATTACACCCAAAGTAAAAGGGTTTATAAAAGAAATAATACTCAAGGGAATGACATGTGGTCTGAAATGGAAAACATTACACCCAAAGTAAAAGGGTCTATAAAAGAAATAATACTCAAGGGAATGACATGTGTTCTGAAATAAGTTAGTGTTACGCCCAAACTATGAAGGTCTATCAAAATTCTCTTTCTCAAATGGATTATTAACTATCAAAGTGACCGTGTATATTTACTGATTGACTATAATACCATTAAACCCGAGGAAGGTCAGTTTCGAGACTCCGTGGTTAAGCGGGCCGCCTCTTGTCGGCCATTATTTCCATTTGTACAAGTTACGTGATTATGAAAAAATACATCTCTTGCGAGGGGCCACCTCGGATGTCAGCAAGAAAGGGTTGATGTAAATGACTCATGATAATGTTCTTTGTAAGAAAAATATTTAACCTTGAACTTAGATTGCTTCATATTCAATGCGACTGAGCTCTCATCAAAATCATGTCTCAAATGCGGGTAACCTTCCTTAACCGACCGCCCGGACTTTTCATGTCTAAATATCGTTCGATTTCTGAGTTTATTTATTAAGTAATAGACCTTTCCCGAACTCGCTTGGATGATCACGAAACTGGTTTCAAGTTGAGGTTGTCCTTGATAAATAAAATACTCAAGTTCAGTCTCGACGTTGAACCACGGTTTCGTGATCAACCAAGCGGATTCAGGAAAGGTCTTTTCAACACTGATGGCCGAACACAAAAATGCGAATTTTGGCAATTAAATGTTTATCTTTTGTGATCTGAATTGACCAATTATATTTGTGCTTTTGGTAATGAAGACTGAAAAGCCGCCAAACACGATAAAACCGCCCTGGAAGTAACGCGAACGTCGATATTAAAAAGATATATATTTTAATCAGAGAAATCGTAAAAGCATGAGGTCTTACAGGCAACGTAATTTCTCTCGAACTTCAACGTATCAACTGAGAAAAGGATGATTTTCGTACTAGACATATCGCCGTTATTTTGGTACAAATATTTCACTAGTACTTAGCAGTGACGGCCTCTAAGGCCTTAACATTAAAGAACAATAAATATAGAGTATCTGAGATAACAGTGTTGATCAACATCACAGGATATGACTCAATGTTATCGAGTTCTGACTTCATGGGGGTCCATATTATTTGAACTATTGAATCCGCTATCTTTGACATTGTGGTCTTTAAATATTACTTACATAAAGGAAGTTGAATACAGCGTGCTAGACCTCAATCAGAGGTTAAATTAGATAAAATAGAAATACTATAACCAGATTCTAAGAGTCTTGTGTAGGCTAGTGTAGGCTAGGGAAAATCGTTGAGTTAAGAGCAGGGAATAAAAGTGGCAGCCATGTTGGATGATGTTCACTATAAGTGGTTTGGAATCATTCCTAAGGGAATAAAAGTGGCAGCCATGTTGGATGATGTTCACTATAGGTGGTTTGGAATCATTCCTAAGGGAATAAAAGTGGCAGCCATGTTGGATGATGTTCACTATAGGTGGTTTGGAATCATTCCTAAGGGAATAAACGTGGCAGCCATGTTGGCTGGTGTTCACTATAGGTGGTTTGGAATCATTCCTAAGGGAATAAAAGTGGCAGCCATGTTAGATGATGTTCACTATAGGTGGTTTGGAATCATTCCTAAGGGAATAAACGTGGCAGCCATGTTAGATGATGTTCACTATAGGTGGTTTGGAATCATTCCTAAGGGAATAAAAGTGGCAGCCATGTTAGATGATGTTCACTATAGGTGGTTTGGAATCATTCCTAAGGGAATAAAACTGGCAGCCATGTTAGATGATGTTCACTATAGGTGGTTTGGAATCATTCCTAAGGGAATAAACGTGGCAGTCATGTTAGATGATGTTTACTATAGGTGGTTTGGAATCATTCCTAAGGGAATAAAAGTGGCAGCCATGTTAGATGATGTTCACTATAGGTGGTTTGTAATCATTCCTAAGGGAATAATCGTGGCAGCCATGTTAGATGATGTTCACTATAGGTGGTTTGGAATCATTCCTAAGGGAATAAAAGTGGCAGCCATGTTAGATGATGTTCACTATAGGTGGTTTGGAATCATTCCTAAGGGAATAAAACTGGCAGCCATGTTAGATGATGTTCACTATAGGTGGTTTGGAATCATTCCTAAGGGAATAAACGTGGCAGTCATGTTAGATGATGTTTACTATAGGTGGTTTGGAATCATTCCTAAGGGAATAAAAGTGGCAGCCATGTTAGATGATGTTCACTATAGGTGGTTTGGAATCATTCCTAAGGGAATAAACGTGGCAGCCATGTTAGATGATGTTTACTATAGGTGGTTTGGAATCATTCCTAAGGTAATAAAAGTGGCAGCCATGTTAGATGATGTTCACTATAAGTGGTTTGGAATCATTCCTAAGGGAATAAACGTGGCAGCCATGTTGGCTGGTGTTCACTATAGGTGGTTTGGAATCATTCCTAAGGGAATAAAAGTGGCATCCGTGTTGGATAACTCCTTGTTGGATAACTCCTTGTCCGGGTAACAAAAGGAGCGATCATGATTTTTCATAATATCATTCCCATATTCTCAAATCTAATATACCACATTTTCAAATTTGCGGGTTTGTTGGCGTCAATTGTGTCACCAAAA
The DNA here is from genome assembly GCA_023349425.1 of Anthopleura sola. Taxonomy (NCBI): domain Eukaryota; kingdom Metazoa; phylum Cnidaria; class Anthozoa; order Actiniaria; family Actiniidae; genus Anthopleura; species Anthopleura sola. The sequence continues at coordinate 5,655,285 of JALHLI010000015.1, read as the reverse complement.
AAACCCTATTTTTTCAAGGTGCTGAATCTTACAAGGCTAGTATAAATTCCCTGGCGTCAGACAAGGGTTTTTCCATTAATAATATTGTCGATTCTCTTTCTATTAATTGACATATTTACTAAAAATTAAGAATTTTAGAAGCCCAGAATCCTATGTTATAATACAATCAATCAAAACTGTCGAATTCTACGTTTGAGGTCGATGTGATCAAATTAGCAGTTTCTAGCCTCGTTAAATATTTGACAGCCGTGCCAGGGATCTTGATTGAAACTGATTATTTTACTTTTGAATTCTTAACAAATATTTCAGTACTGTGCAGAGTTCCTGTCTTTTGGAGAAACTTCATTTTATGTGTCCGGGGGGTCTGGCTGTCAAAATTGTAGAGGCTAAGCTTAATGGTGTCTAAGCTGCCCACTTAAATTTCACCAAATATTCCAACCAAAGCCTTTCTAAGCTTACAATAACTCGCATAAGCTGGACAATATCAATTACAATATATTCCCTCCCCTTTCACCCTTCCCCGCCGCGCTCTCTTATAAGCATAGCCCACTTAGGTGCGTGCAGTGTAAAAATATCATTAATAACAACTGGGCGCGAGTTGAAAGGTGGTAGGTTGCCGTCGGCGCATTTACAACAAATCGTACTGTGTTTTATGGAAAATCTTCCCATGTTATAAAAAATGCCAAGAGCTATTTTTTCTATAAGATTTCGATTTAGAGGATAATTGAACTGTTGACCAAAATTTCTGCGCGCGGTCTTCTTTAATTTTCGCCAGGCGTAAAAGATAAAGTAACTCAGCTATTTCCTTCAGTTGTGGGCTTTTGGTATTCATTCTATGGTGTGTATTTAGGAGTGCCATCTTTCTTTATTTAGGATTTTTAATGGTTGTCGGACGGTAAAGAATAATTTTTCATTTTCTTTGCAGACAAAATGGCTAGCAACAACACAACCGATGGAGACCCGGGAGATTATTTCATGTACGAAGCATCGTATTCCTTGTCAGAGATCATAGCCTGGTCTATAGCTTTTGGTATTGAAGGATTTCTTATTATCTGTGGAAACATTTTAACAATCTCGACATTTTTTGGGACTAAACGCCTTCGTCGGCAAAGCACAATACTCCTAATCAATCTTGCTACTGCCGATCTATGCGTTGGTTTACTCTCCATTCCCGTATTTATCTACGTTTTCGTGGATTTCCATTACTTATGGGGAGAAAGCGAAGTCTTGGGGACGGTTCATAGGATACTAGACGCCGGGACAGCCTACGCCTCGTTATTCTCCCTCGTGTTGGTGTCGCTTGAGCGCGTGCGCGTCATCGTGTGGCCGCTGCAACACCGGCTCACAACCAGGAAGTGTGTGTTTGCTTCGATTGCTGCAGCATGGGCATTGGCGTTTATATTGCCTTTTCTTGATCTCACTGATACTGGTGTTCCTGTTTCATTCTACGTTGCTGTTCCAATGCTAGCGGTTTCGCTGATCATCATGTGTGCATCCTACATGGTCATCTGGGTACAAGTCCGCTACAAGCGACAGAAAAGCCACAGGAAAGAATCCTCAGATTTCGAGCGCGCCTTCGCGGTAACCTTATTAATTGTGACCGCTACGTCTGTTATTGCTTGGTTACCATATCAAGTGATCCTGATAATCGAGACGCTCTGCGAGGGAAAATGCGCCCCCGTGTCGGATAACGTCCTTTATACCAGCAAGCTCTTGCATTATGGGAATTCTCTGGTCAATCCTGTTATCTATAGCCTCAGGTTTCCTGAATTCAAGAAAGCAGCTTTTCGTATTCTCAGCGTGAATCGCCATAGTGGAAGTACAAAGAATAACGACCCGGCTCTTATGCCTATGCAAGAGATCGTACCATCGCCCAACCAAACGGCTAATAGCTCTATTCGATGGACGTGGAAGTCACGAAGCGCGCGCGGATCCACGAAAAGTAATGGAAGTCCGCGACTACAACTCAAAGAAGGGGAAAAACGAAGAGAAGATTTGCAGGATTTAGTGGAACAGTCTTAAAGTTAATCATCAATCTACGCGAAAATCCGCGGCAAAGCCAGATCATTACTTCTATTACTCTTAAAAGGTTGTTTGCGGAAGATCGCAAAAAGAGAAAATACTGGAAGGGTGAAACACGAGATTACAACTAATCACCAAGAATATCTTCCAAATGATACCAGCGCGCCAGACAGGCAGCACAACAATTTTATTTAAAAGCTGTTTTGACGGAAAAAATATAATCGAAAATTCACAGACGTGCTTGATTAATGCAAGATTAAATCGTAATGGAAAGAAAAAACAGGTTAAAGTGAATTATAGCGGAAAGAGAAACTCGCACAACCTCTATTTCTGGAATGTATTACAGAACGATCTTATTTTTAACACGAGAAAAAGGATTTCGCCGCTGTAAAGTAGGGTTTATGGTAGGAAATGGATGGCAAAATAAATCAGGACGTTTCGTAGACTAATTTAGAAGAGCTAAGCAACAGAAGACGATTCGTCTTTTTAATGGTCTACTGGTAATCATCCGCTAAGCCGGTGCAAAATTAATAGTTCCAAGCGTTACAGCCGAGGGCATTAAACTGAAAAAAATAATCTCTTGACAAAAGAAAAAACAAGAAAAATATCAAGCGCTGGTCTGGTTGGATGAAGCTTGGGCGAGCGCAAAAAAAGAGACTTGTAAAGTATTTTCTTGATCGTGAAGGCAATGATCAAGAGAAGAGGAAAAAAGCTAATGATGATAATGAGGAAATCCTGATGATGATGATGATAGTGATGATGACGATGATGATGATAGCAGTGGTGATGATGTTAATTTTCATTTTGATGGTAGTGTTGGTGATGATGATGATGATGATGATGATGATGATGATGATGATGATGATGATGATGATGATGATGATGATGATGATGATGATGATGGATATAAATTGTTATCGTAGAAACAGTGGTAGCAATAGTGGACCTTGATGTTCATGGAATGCTGCTGCTACTGCTGTTGAGAACGATGATGAAGATAAAAAAGATGATGACGATGATATTATGAATGGAAATGGTGATGTGAATGATGATGGTGATGAAGATGATGATGATGATGACAATGATGGTGATGGTGATGACAATGATGATGATGGTGATGATGACAATGATGATGATGATGATGATGATGGTGATGATGACAATGATGATGATGATGACAATGATGATGATGATGATGATGATGGTGATGATGACAATGATGATGATGATGATGGTGATGAAGATGATGATGATGATGATGATGATGATGATGATGATGATGATGATAACTATGATGATGATGATGATGATGATAACTATGATGATGATGATTAGAAAAGTCAATTCCGGGGTAATAAATATAACAGCAAAGTTAACAACGGTGATAAAAATTGAGAACTTCTTGGTGACAATTATAGCATCACGATTTAACGATAAATCGATAATTACCGATGATTATTGCCATAAAGATGAAGCCATTCCAAGCTGTCACTCAGTTTGGTAGCGCGCGCACTCAGATAGTTTGACGCATATATGTATATAAAATAGATCCCTTGCAGCACGTCAGGATGCAGCTCAATTTGAAGAACAAAACAATAGGTTTCAATTATTAGGAGATTGAAAATATTTTGTTTTGTCCTCCAAATTGAGCTACTTTTACGTCACGTGCAAGGGACAGATATACCATTGTTAAGTATATGAATGTAAAATATTCCTATACTTATTGCACGCATGGGTAGGATTGATATAATTATAATATGGAGTAAGAGTCTTGTAAAAAGAATGTTGACTCAGGGTAGGATTGGTATATTGGTATGGGTAGGATTGTTATAATTTTAATATAAGGTAAGATTTCAGTAAAAAGAATGTTGTCTCAGTGATTTATGCTGCCTTGAGGTCCAGCAAGCCTTGGTTAGATCAGCGTCCTACTAGGTATCCATACACACCTATGCTTGCCTCATGTAACTAGGAGCATGTCCTATTAACAATGGATTCTTTTAATTTTGGAACAAAGGTTTCTCATTTTATTAATGTAAAAGCTGTGAATCAGGTCTACTGAATCTATAGATCTTCACAAGAGTCGATAATAATAATAATTTATTATGACAATATATATATGTGTGTAGGGAAATGTATTTGATCAAGAATCATTCGATGACATGGCTTCTAAATGGCTTCCCTATTTAAGCATTCTGATTGGCTGTTGTAACGGATCTCGCTCTTTGATTGGTTGAAAGTGGAAATCCATTTGAAAGCCATGGCACGGTTCAATTACGCCCAAAATTTAAATGTCACTGAGCTCTGGCTTGTCCATTGTATGTCCAGTAAAAAAAAGCTTTCATTTAGGGCCAAATTAGGAAAAATAATGTCAATGTATGTAATAATAGTTGGGTAGTTTATCATGATAATGGCGACTAAATAGTACAACCTATAATACATTAATGATAACAAATATTAATCAAGGAATATAATATTATTAGTGAGTTAGCCGAATAAACCTATAAAATACCTGTTGTTTTGAACACCATTAGGTCCTGACCGATTCAGTGATCACGTGATTATTTGCCGCCATTTTGAATTCAAAAATGTCTATGTCATATAAGCCAGTTCAAAGTTTAAGAATCGTTTTCAGTGTGCATGCGATTTTATCCGAATTTCTAACCTTCTTTTGTTTAATTAAAAACAAAAGAAGGCTTAAACCAGAAGGTGAGAAATTCGGGATAAAATCGCATGCGCACTGAAAACTATTCTTAAACTTTGAACTGGCTTATACGCGGCTTTCTTGCGATCCATGAAGTATTTCGATTCGGCTCATTTGCATCAAATTTGAGGGACATTTTGCATAAACACAATAGTTTTCATGTGTAGCGAAGGATAACAAGCTATTGTATTTATGCACAGTGGCCCCTCAAAGTCGAGAATAAGAAACCAGTACTAGTCAATAGACCGATAGAGATAAACACTGAATTTATTGGGTTTTCTTTTTTTTTCAAATACCTGCTGCGCCAGTGGACAACAGTGGATATTGGATTGTAGTTTTTGATCAATTCTTTATTTTCCAGACCTATATATAAACTATACACTGCGCACTTTCCTCCACAAAACTATTACGCTCGCCGCACAATGACTGAAATTAACCGTGCGCAAGTTTGTCAAATGAAATTTCTATCTGTTTTATTCCTTGACTTCTTGTGAAAACATTTAAAGAATTTTAAAGAATTTACAAAATTCCAAAGAGAGTCGAAAAAAGAAATGGCAGCCATGTTGATAGTGCTAATTAAAGGGCCAAACAATAAGTCCTTTGTCAAATTCTCACTGACAAACATGACTGTCATTACATAACGCGCACTCAACCGTAGGTCAAGAGTGTTCGTACAACTCAAAGAGTTCGTTTGCTCGGTTGTGAATTTGGAACACGAAAAGTTAGATCCAGCTCAAAACATTTGCTAACAAGAATCTCAAGAACCGCAGAATCCTTAGTCTTCTGGTTGTGTGACTATTTATCAGTAAGTATAACACTCAAATGCACTTATTGTTCAATACTTATTCGATGCAATGTCTGAATTGAATGTCAAAAAGCAAGGACTGTTTTGCGCATTTTGCTTGTCCTTGCTTGTCCAGCTTGACGAAAGTCCTTCATTTTTCGAGTATTTTTCGAGTAAGTAATGTCAGAGAAATAGTTCTACTTTTGCATAACTTTATTTAAAACCAACCTAAAGTAATAACAAAGCTATCTTATTTCGCGCATGCGCTCTTGCAGTATCAGTCACCACAGGGTTCCCAATGGATTCTTTTCCTTAATCATTTTCTGTAGTATATATTTTAATACTTATGATTAATGCAAAAAGTCGCGCAAGGGGAAATATGTTTACGCACGCAAACTGCCCATTATTCAACGTTTCAAAGGTGGTGTACGTAGTGGTATTCTCTCTCACTTCTGGGATCTCCGGCTCGATTTCTGGACTTAGTTATTTAGGTCTCTCTGTTGATTCTAAGCTTTTCTGGTCCGGTATACTTCCCTCCGCAAAAGCTGACATGCTAATTTCAATTGCGATTCGTTAGTTTGGTTGTGCCCTGACTTAGATCAGCTAAAAACTTCCTTGAAGGTTTCATAAAATTAAGGTTTTGATCGATAACAGTACATGCATCTTACAATGTTTAAGGAAAACACCTATTAATAAAATTAATATTAACGCTTTTTTGAAAGGCTTTGATTGCATGTCTCAGTATCCTATTTTCACACCGATCTATTTGGTTTTGTCTGATAAAACCTTTTAAACCCGCAGACAAAACAAACCAGAATGAACCCTTTTCCTGTTACTTTCGATAATATTTTTGCCAGCTATTTGGGTCATGATCTAGATATGAATTTATCTGAGCTGAACCTTTTAGTTACGTGTCAGAATATACTGTAATTACAACGGATTCTTTAGAGGTTCCGCAACGTTTGATCAATTCCATCAACTGACGTTACACGATAATAAAACCTTTAAGTCTTTGTTGGTTTATGCGTGTTCAAATAGAAAAAGCCCTACAAGGTTATTAAATGCATTGGTCATAAGATTTTGAGTTTTTCTTTTCTTTAAAGATGTTGAAGTTGTAGTCAGGCTTCATGTTTAAGTTGAATATACACTTTTGTCTCTGATTTTTGTTACTTTTTTATTAAGACGTTTCGATTGTGAATCAACAGTCTTCGTCAGTTATTTCAGTAAGAAACTCTTCTAGCAGATATAGGTAGATACTTGTTTCCATAGCCCAAAATGCTCTTGTCAATATACACTTCTGTCTCTGACTTTAGTTACTTTTTTATTAGGAAGTTTCCACTGTGAATTAACAGTCTTCGTCAGTTATTTCAGTAAGAAACTCTGCTAGATTTTTTCTTTTCTTTTACTGTTCTCTTGTTTTTTTTTTGTTTTTTTTTTTCGTTTTCCTCCTATTTAATGACTGTGTACCTTTTATTTAGTATATCAGTAATTGTTTGATTTCTACTTTCAATTCTTTGATGACGTACGGTTTCCATAGTTACCAATGATCTGCACTCCTGACAATTACAAATGGCCCGTCGTGATTTAATAAACTTGATGCGCGCGTCAAATCCAATTGCGTCATGTTGACTGGATGGTTTGCGCAGGTGATATTTTGTACTTTCTGATCGTTTGGAGCAAGTTAAGTTTTTTGCGCAAAATCATGACCATAACATTATTAGTGCTTCAAATGTCTTTTGCCTCAAGCGTTTTGACTGGTCGGAACTAGTTAATTGATTGAAAATAGCTTGCCTCAAGCTTTCTGATTGGTCGGAAACTATGATACTGTGTCCTATTTGAGTATTCAAAATACGCACTCTTCTATGCTCTCTGTTTGCTCGAAAATAGCTCAACTGCCTCAAGCTTTCCTTTTGGTAGGAAACCATGCTAACTTGTGTCGTCTAACTGTTCGAAATGCGCACTTCTCCGCACTCTGCGATTGGATGAAAAAGAATTGCCCGCGTTCTCTGATTGCTTGTGCTATAGCTTTCTCAAGCTTTCAATTTGGTAGGAAACCATGCTACCTTGTGTCGTCTAACTGTTCGAAATGCGCACTTCTCCGCGCTCTGCGATTGGTCGAAAATAGCTTTCTCCAGCTTTCCGGGTAGTCGGAAACAATGCTACGTTGTGTCATCTAACTTTTTGAAATGCGCACTCCTCCGCGCACTGTGATTCGTTGAAAAAGAATTGTCCGCGTTCTCTGACTGCTTGTGATGGCCACTGCACGTTGCTTTATTTTATATGATAAGTCAAAGCGCGCGCTTTTGTTTGAGAGATTTCATACTTGCGCTGCAGGATTCAATACCTTATCAGCTAGACTGTACACTGCTTACATATTTCTACCTATGTTAAGGATTTGAAAGCAAGTTATATTATAAGAAGGACGCAAATACCGCAGCGGGTAATTACCAAAAGTCATATATACTCAAGTAGGAAGCTTGATTTTATCTCGGTCTACTTCGATACTCGTAAAATATAATTAGAATCTATGAAATGATTACGTGACTATAATTCTTATCTTTAAGTGCTGATAGAGATAAGATCAAATGCGTAGCTCCAAGCGGTCATGTACGGATGATTATTTAGTACAATATCTGATCAAGGGTGGCGTGTGTAAGTGGTACTGTGACAGATAGACATGTCCCGCTTTATAAACTTAGACCTGGCAAAAAATGAGAAAGAGAAAAAGCAAATATACACAGACAAACTGACAGAGACAAAGTCAGAAAGAGAGAGAGAGAGAGAGAGAGAGAGAGAGAGAGGGAGAGGGAGGGAGAGAGAGAGAGAGAGCATCTTTATTCTCGAGACACCAACACAGACAAACTGACAGAGACAAAGTCAGAAAGAGACAGACAGACAGACAGACAGACAGAGACAGAGAGAGTAAGGGAGAGAGAGAGTAAGAGAGAGTAAGAGAGATAGGAAAAGAGATAACGACAGGGAAAATAGAGCTTTAGAATTATTTCATTAAAGTTGTAAACAATGATATTATTTCTAAATCATTATATGATTAAACCAAAGATAGCATGCACGCAACTTGTTCATATCGTAAAAGGTTCAGCAAAGCATAGCAATATATCACTCTTATCTTTTAATGTATCTCGCTGTACGCGCTGATAATCACATTTCCTCTTTGTTAACTTCGGAAATAAAATAAGATTAATGTGTGCTAAAAACATCTATCAAATTGATCTTTTTGAAAGAACTTTGGCAATGAAAAGCTTTCATTATTTGAGATTTTAGTTCAAAATGAACTCATGATTGAAGCGCCAATCAAAGACGAACTGGAAAAAAAAATGAAAAAAACTCAGTGGCCAGTAGTAGAAACCTAATGCTCGACATTCTAGTTGAGAACAAATTGTTTCATGCTGGAGGGAAAAAGAACATTCTATCAATTCAAGCTTTGTTCTCAAATTTCTTCTTCTTTTTTTTTTTTTTTTTTTTTTTCTAATGAAAATTGATTTTCGCTTTGCGTATCAAAAAAGAAAGTCTAGAATTGCGTGCAACTCGAAAGAAAATAATATTCTATCAAGTCAGTTCAATAGTTTTTCACATTACACATTTCTTTCATTATAAAGATTGATTTTCTATTTGCGCATCAAAAAATTTAGAAAATAGAACTGAAATTGCGCGCAACCTGAAACTCGAAATGTGAAGGTCTTCACTCAATGGTACCTTGAGGCACCAAGTTGTGACAAATAGCACGCAGTCAAAGCTGTGTATCTTCTAAATGACTATCATTTCAGATCTGAGGATTCAGTTTTATAAACGTGCTAGGATTCTACTCTATTTTCATGTACAATTTTATCGTTCTCGAGTGGATTCACCTTTGTTTACACTAAGTGAAGTGCTTCGATTCGTTCTTGATTACAAATTGCTAACAGTGTTTGTATCAGATCAATTTTTCCAAAGGTACTTCTATGATAATATATTCCCTTTCGCAAGGCTTCATGTTGATATATTAAAAATTAATAACTTCATAAACGCAGTTGTTATGTTATGAAGTATAATTGAATATATTTTATTAATAAAAAAGTGAAATCGGATCTGCAAATAGCGAGGGAGTTAGAAAAACTACAATCCTGTCAAATTCTTGGGATAAAATCGTATCAAGCTGCTTTAAATCCTGGGAAAAAATATCCAGAGAACGGAAAAAGCAGCGACGTTACGCTCTTCCCACATAATTTTTTTCCTAAACTTCGCCAGACGCAATCATTTAATCTAACACCCTTAAACAGATAAAGAACTTTTATTATAGATTTAAAGCCTACAATATGAAATTATTAATTTTTTTTAAAAAGTATAAAAAGATTATTGAGATAAAATGAATTAGAAAAGTGAATTCGTAAAAGGATTACAAACCTTGATTCATGTCTATTTGTTTAGGTTTATTTCACTTCAACATCGTTTAAAGATTTTCTAAGGATAGGATTGTAAGTACATTTCTAATTTTGTAGTTAGATTTAAGAATTTTAAAAAACTCATCAAAAAAAAAATTCATAACATCGATGATTCTGGGTTAAGATAATCATTTTTCTAGTAAATTTAGCTTAACTTTAAGCTCGTTCTTATACTTGATTTAATCTCAAAATTAGCTGGTTAAAATTTATTTATATTCGCTTTCGTTTCCTGCGCAATTCTTTCCCACGAACGTATTTCTTTTCCTTTTCTTTTTCCTTTTTTTTTTATTCTCATTCTTCTTCCCTTCACCAATCGAGTACTACTCAAGCGTAGTCCTATCGCACCCTGTTCTTTAACACAAGCAGATGCTTTGAAGACCTAATTCGATTTCTAGAGTTCTTATCAGAAAAAGCCCAAACCAAACCAGGGGGCTGAACACCTACCACTTGCCAAATTAAAAAACACTGTTGAAACATCCATACTACTTTTCAATACATAAAATCTACATTTCTTTACCAATGGAGCTATAATTTCAATTTTTCGAGTTGAAACTTCAAATCTGCGGAGTCATTCTGTTTTGTCTCGTTTCTCAAGCCAAATCAAACAGGGAATTATTTTTGGAAATAACTTCAAAAGGAAGAGTATTTTAAATCTTTTTTGGTTCACAACTGTCTCTGCTCGCTTCAGTTTTTTATTACTTATTTAATCTACTACCCTGCCATACAATTTGCGCTTAATTTAATATATTTTTGTGTGCGAGATTGTGTGTGGTTTTATGCCTATTCGTCTCTAACTGTTCGACTGTTTACAAACTAACACGAGCCATCTGTCTGCCGACGATATCCTAGATCTTGCCTCGTAACGATATATGCAGTTCTCGGCATGAATCAATAAGAAAAACGTTGAAAATATGAAAACTGAATAGGTTATAAAGGAAGTTATATTCAAGCAAAACAGTCTTATTAATATTACCACCTCCAACTCCTTTTTAGCTAAGATGTGTGGTTGTTTTTCTTAAGTATAATGATGGTTGTATAGCAGGTGTATCATGATATAGCATGCCCGCGGTATTGGAAAGAAGACCAATATTAATGCACGATTTGTAAATATCGTATCTCACGTTCTAACTTTTCTCTTCTCTTCTCTTCTCTTCTCTTCTCTTCTCTTCTCTTCTCTTCTCTTCTCTTCTCTTCTCTTCTCTTCTCTTCTCTTCTCTTCTCTTCTCTTCTCTTCTCTTCTCTTCTCTTATCGGTTTCATTTCTATAGCATTTATGGGAATCACAACCATTTATTTATTAATATAATTTTTTACACTGTATTATCAGTCCATCCATCCATCCTTCCATCCATTGCTTTGCTTTCTTTCCTTCTCTCTCATTCTCTAACCTTTATTAACTTATTCATTTCGTTTCTAAATAATCAAGTCTTTCTATTTACTTTTATTCCTTTATATCTTATCTCGATGTTCAATATTATCAGGAAATTATCTTCTGCACATGCGCCACCACCACACCTGTTCGATGCCTCGTTCTTATTCTCTTCATCTCCCTCTGTTATTCTAACCTCCTCTATTCTTAGCAAACAAAAAAAATATTTTGATGCAAAATTATTTCTCTAGTTGTCCCTGAGTTTTGGATCAATAAAATTTCAAGTTCCAAAACATCTTACTTCATATTTTATTGAAATTTCTTCACCATCCCTTTTGGCCTTTCTTTATTCTGTTTTCTCCAACTCTGTAATGGATCTAACACCTTTTTTAATGTCTTTAACACTATTATCTTTTAACCTTGTTTTTCAAAACATCTTTCTATAATTATTTCGGCACCTTCTTCACTATTCCTTTTCCCCCTTTCTTTATTCTGTTTTCTCCAACTCTGTAATGGATCTAACACCTTTCTATTTTGATTCCTCTAACACTATTATCTTTTAGGACATTTTAACAAACACCGATGCAATCAAATCATTAATCACTTCCTCGACTACAAACTCTCTTATTATTTTCTGCAAGGAATTTCCTTTTTCAATAATGTATTTCATTTCCTTGTCAAATAAACACGGAGACCTACCTAATTCACCCATCAATACCACACTCTTATAGTCGGGCTACAACATGAATTAAATAATGAAAAAGACAGGGAAGTCATGTTGGTTGACATAACAAAAAAAAACTAAAGCCGGGCAAAGCTGTTAAATTTGGCCAAGATGGCGGCGTTCAAAACTGCGATATGCACGCTTTCACGTGAATTGAAATTGGCCCCAAAACTAAGTATTCCTCACTAAAAGCGATAAGAAAGCTATCACGTGACTTGAAATTGGCCCCAAAACTAAGGATTTCACCACTAATAGCGATAAGAAAGCTATCACGTGACTCGAAATTGGCGCCAAAAGCACGAGTGTTTGTAGAACACCATCGCGTGGAAAACTAGGAGTATCTTTTGGCTACCCTCGCGTTTTGTTCAAGCGACACATGATCCATATTCTATAGTCTAAATAGTACAAATTGAATGAAAAATAACGGTTTTTTTTTTCTGTGATCGATGTCGAACTAATAGTCGTTATTAGATACAGAGACAAAACAATCTACAAAGGGGACCCCTCAGGGGAACTTTGACATTTCTATATATCTGCCTCAAGACACTAAGCTAGATTGATCAAATGATACAAAGATCTTTCAGTTTTGACTTTGATATATCAAATGTTCAGGTATAATATACACGTTACTTTATTTCATTTTATTCTACATTTCCTCTAATTTTTGAGAACTCATATTTCAACGTAATTAATATTTGGATTAAACATTTGAAACCCTACCACGCTCGGGGATGAGATCGCTTGTAATTTAATCAAATTTTGAAAATAAATTTGTGTCTAACTGCACAACGACGAGAATGTCTATTATAGGGCTAAGGGAATACTAGTATAATAAGCTTAATGTTTCTTCATCAGGCTAAGCTTTGACAGTTCTTATTAGCAATTATGCAAAGTAGGGGCAAATATAATTTTGAAAGGACACTGATTAATCATTTTGCTTTGTCAGAAACCATAAAAGCATAGATAGCGGGTGCGGACGGTAAACATATCCTCCGCGTTGCAATACTTTCTTTATCACTTTGAATCTCACCGCGTTCTGGCTCGTGTTCCAAGTAGGTCCACGCTGTTTACCGCATATCAGGCACACTTTCTGCTTAGCTTATATATTGTGGTTACATCTGGTTGATATAGACAGCTCTTTAAGGCATTTGGAAGCATTAAGGAAAGAATTGTCGTGTGTCTTCAACGAGCAAGGGAAGAGCAATCGAGGTCAGTGTTAATCTGAGACGACTAGAAAAAACTGTATCGAAAATTCTACAAAATTCTGCAACAATTTTGATAAAAATATCTTGTCAAATTAAACCACATTGAAAGCTGGTAGGTTTTATCAAAGTGGGCCGTACTACAAGTCAGCCTGTAAGTAAACCGCCCGCACCACGAAAAGACAGTTCACATCAAAGTGACCGTTGACGAACCAGCTTCTTATTCGCTATACTTCAAACTTTAAAAGTAGAGCTGCCGAAACAATGTCGGTGATTTCAAATGGTAACAGTGAATGGTAACTTTTGAGTCGATGTTTGTTGACCATTGTTTTTCTCGTAGTGAATGAAAGTACTAATCAGTGTGGAATCTTTAGAGAAAAAGCCGGATTCTTGTCGAGTGCTTGCCATCCAAGCAATATAATCGTAATCGTTTTATTGTATCTTGGAAAGTACGGAGACTTCTAGATCTTTTTGAATCAACACTTGAATTCGGAATTATTAATTACACTAAATCGTGTACAGAGAGAATTCAGACAGTCTAGTTCTAGTCTAATCAGGAAAAAAAACTTTGCATGGCTCCAGGTTCATGACAACGACCAAAGCAAAGAAAAGAATCGGAATCTTATATGATAGCGAAGATTAAAGAGTTGAGCTCACAAGACGCTGCGTTGGTCAGCTGTTGTCCAGATCGTGTTTGCCGGGATTTCGGTCGTAAAAACTTGGACTAAGCCCAAGAAAATCATAAGTGAAGAACCGTTATCATTTTACCAGAAACCTGCATTTCATCCGTCAGTCATGGAGTCGTTCAACAACTCTGATGCTTACGAAGAATTTGAAGACGCCGAATCGTACATGTCGGCATTGGAGATCATTCTGTGGTCAACTACTTTCATCATTGAGGCAATTTTCATCATTTTGGGAAATATATTAACTATGTTAACATTTCTAAACTTCAAGCTTCGACAAAACAAGCCATTTTTTTTCCTATTGAATCTTTCCTTGGCTGATTTGTTGGTGGGCGCTTTCTCCATTCCTCTGTTCGTCCATGTTTTTATTCATTATTTTAGTGGTCGCAAAATTGACGATGGTATATATTTGAGTCACAGATCGGTGGAGGTTTTTACTCAATTTATTGCTATTTTTTCGCTAGTTTTGGTATCTCTGGAGCGGATGTATGCAGTTGTATGGCCCCTGAAGCACCGAAGAGCAAAAATCAGGTCGTATATGATCTGTATAGTTTTCACGTGGGTGTTGGCTGCCGCTGTGCCTTGCCTTTCACACATCCCTGTCCAATCAATCCAAAAATTAGCATTCTACCTTTATTTCATATTCCACTCTGCAGCTCTGGTTGTCATTTGCATAGCGTATATTATGGTCTGGATGTGGGTCACGTGTCATCGCTCACGAATCATCTCCCGCCATCATGAGCTGGACCGCAAGCTTGCCCGTACTTTAGTCCTAGTGACTGTGGTTTCTCTCGTCGCCTGGATACCATTTCAGCTGATTTATTACATCATGAATCTGTGTAAAACATGCGCTTTGGTTCCTAACACACCATTGTACTTCAGTAAAATGTTACATTATGGAAACTCTCTCGTCAATCCTATAGTTTATTGTTTTCGCATACCAGAATTCTACAAAAAGACTCTACGAATTCTTCACCTCCGTAAACCAATTGCTAATGGAGTAACCAACGATTCTATCGAACTACGAAGACGAGATGATGCTAATGCTAGCCCCCTGGAGAACTCCCTCGTGACCTGCCGCGAAGAATATCCACTCTCCCCAGACGTGAAGTCTATGGACAGCTGCTGTGATGTATGAAGGACAGTTATATAGAATCAGTAGATGATATCAATCGTATTGTATTAGTATTCAACTAGAAACATCCATCTTGACGCCGAGATGTTGGCCTAAGGTGCAACATCACAGAACCATTGAATATTAAGATATTGGTTTATGTTGGCAATGACTGTTGTACAAGACTTCGTGCCTATATCGATGCTGATATCTGACCTAATGTCATTGTCTGTCATGTTAAAGGAATAATTGAACACTTAGTAAATGATTCAAGATGGCCGTGTTATTAGGATCATTTCCGATGAACGCGCACAGTAAACACCTGACTATGACGTCTGTAGAATATTCTATTTTGTTTTCTAAACACAAAGTACATTTTCATTTGGCTTGGAATTATGAGAAATTAATCAAACGTAAGGTTTTCGAAATCAGTAAAAATATTTTCATTTGGCATGGGATTATGAGAAATTAATTAAACGTAAGGTTTTCGAAATCAGTAAAAATAGAGAATATATAATAAATAATTAATAAATGGGATTTAGCAGTGACTGCTCTACGAAGTATCTTATTCATTCACTGAAATTCCAACTGGAATTTAGAAGTTGATTTTTGTGGAGGGAAGAAAACCGGAGAACCCGGATAAAAAACCCTCAAAGCACAGGAGAGAACCAACAAACAACTCAGTCTACTCACATACGACACACAATGTATATTTAAATGTGAAAAGGCCAGCAGCAGTAAGTGTAGATAAGTAGTCAATTAAAGAAGATCATGAGTCAGGAAGACGACTATTATGTCTCGTGATTTCGGCCAAACTTTGCGACTTATGGTGAGTTTATCAATATCACGTGATGTGCTGGGGACAAGGTACGACCATGCGATTCTACTCGTTTGATGCTTCATTATAGATCATGTAGATTACGTGACTCGCTAGATTCATCGCAGATCCGATCACATGACTTTAGTATTACTAACCAAGGATGAGGTCGTGCCGTTGACATGATCACGTGATCTGAAACCATTAACATTTCAGTCGTATTTTGTATCACTTGCATCATCACGTTATTATAGGGCGTGCCTTGGAAGATATTCACAGTCAAATCTAACAAGATCTTCGTTACGTTCCTTTTGACGTTAGTTTTCACTGATCTTATTCCAATTGCGTTAATTTTTTATAATCTTTGATTTCAGATTCGACTGATCTTATCCGCTTTCATAAAAAGAAAATCTTCTTAAAGTGTTGCGAGCAAGTGTTATTCATTCTGCTCCAGGGAATTGCATTAAGTTAAGGAACGACATTTTTCACTGATCTTATTACTTTGAATTATATATACATTTGTTTTGTCACATTTGTTCATTTTCTTGTATGATTCGACAGATCTATTCCGCTTTCATAAAATAAAAGTTGTCTTAAAGTGTTATACGAGCAAATATTATTTGTTCTGATCCAGGAATATAATCGCATTAAGTTAATCTGCTTATGTCCAGCTTATAATGTGTTTTAGCGGATCTTTCTGACAGACGTTGATTATACTATCAATCCTGCTAGTCGTAGAATCGAAATCTTTTTTCTTATAAGTGTTAAACTGTGAATCGTTTTTGACAGTATCTCATCTGCAGACGGATTCCAACCCAACTGCCATGTGTTATCAGTTTCATGATCACGAATTCGAAAGCGAAATTGCTTTGATTCAAACCTCTTCTTCGTCTTTGTTCTTCTTAATGTCTTCCTTTTCTTTCGCTTTTACATTAATGGACCTCTTTACTTTTAGCGTGATGTTTTCCCATTTCAGACCACATGTCATCCCCTTGAGTATTATTTCTCTTTTTCACGGTTTCTACCTGAGAAGACACATGAATATGGATACAAATCAAACAAAGAATCTTAATCTCAAGAGAATGACATGTGGTCTGAAATGGGAAAACATTACGCCCAAGGTAAACAGGTCCATTAATGTAAAAATTACCCGTTATCTGTAACGGAAAAAAGAAATACGCTAAGAAGTCTACAGACGGCGTGTTGCAGCTCACTGCAGTTTCTCTTTAAAATGTTTTTGATAAGTTTTTTAGAGAAGATAGTTTGGTTTTACAATTTTGTTTCTTCAATAGAGATGGCTAGATTTGTAACAGCAGTACAAGTGGATTCAAGATGATTGTACTTCCGGTCATGCTCACCATTCTCGTTGTCACGTGATTCCGCTTGATCCTCGTTTCCATGTCTCTCCTCCATCCTTCCTTCCTCTCGCAACAAGCACTGCATTCTGGGTATTCTGCTACAGACTATTTTTTTCAGGTCACCTCGAAAGCCAGGCAAACGCAGATAATATACTATCGAGTTGACAAAGGAGTTTCCAAACTGAAGAAATTTAGTTGCGACTATCACGAGATACGGAAAGCCATATTTCCCTTTGGAAAAATAAAACACCAGGATGATGACTTGGAAAGGAAGCCAGGACACAAGCGAGAGAACGGTTACAAGAGTAAGGGTCTTGATCATGCGCTTCTGACGCTGTTGCCGCTGGTCTTGTGGGATGTTTGGCAGACTCATCTTGATTCCAATGGCAGTGTACGAGAAGAGAATGAAAAAGACAGACAGGCAAAGGAGAACAGCGATGATGTAGTTGAAAGAAGACTTCGTCAGAACGTCAGGTGGTACAAGGTATACTGTGCATGGCACAAGAGCGGCAAGGAACCACGTGATAATGATAATGATGACGTAAAGGCGCGCTTTCATGGCTTTGTAGCTAAAGGGATACCAGGTAGCGTAGAACCGCTCCAAAGCAATTATAGTTAACGAAAACAGTGAACAAAATCCAGTAAACATATCCAATGGGACATTTAGAGCTATCGGGAACTCGTATTTCCAAAAGAACCTTGAACCCACGGTGTACACTTGTAGAGGTGTTGCTAGGCAACCGACGAGGAGGTCTGAAACTGCTAGGTTAGCAAGCAGTAAGTTGCTTTTGTTTCTGCGATATTTTTTACCAGTGAAAACAAGTAGCGAGAGACAATTGGCAGTGATGATCAACAAGCCTTCGACTACGAATAGCGATACCCAGAGCTGTGCTTCTTCGTAATGTTGCAAATCAATATGAATGGCAGGTCCGCTAGGATCCTTGGGATGTATTGGGGTGGAGTTCGATGATTGATTGTTTGTCTGGTTCATGTTCAGTCCATTCATCTTCAGGGTACCTTGAGTATAAAATCTAGATTAGAAATCATCACAATGCAACTCGAAAATACATCAGTACTGAGTTCTATAAAGCGGTTAACCTCAGTCCATTAATTGACCATCGGCCGCCATCTAGTGGCAAACTTCTCTTTAACGGTTACCTATCAAATGGCCAGCCTACATTAAACGACCACATAGACATAGGTCAACATTTATTAAAGCCGCATCTACATGATAAATTTTTGTTTGAAAAGCTAAGTTTTCCTTGACAAGGAAAAATTGCCCGTGAACATTGAGTAAAATGAACTATTTTTCTTTAACAAAGAAAAGCTACCATGCTGTCTTTTCCATGACAAGTAAAAATTGTCAGGGATGAAATCAAATTTGCTCGTGTTGACGGACCACAAGGAAAATGTGGTAAGGAATATTAATGAGATTAGTTCTCAGCCTGTTACTTTACTGATCGAAACTTGTCAAGGAAAACTTGTTCATTATAGAGTGCAAATAGTAAATTCGTGAAATACAAATTACTAAATAGCACAAAATAGTACGAATTATACAATTAATAGAAAACAATAGAATTTTTGCAAAAATTGTATTATTTAATTTAACTAATTTTTCACGGATATACTGTTTGCACTCTAGCTACAAGAGCAAGGAAACCTTGTCAATAAAAGATTGTCATGGAAAACTTGCTAATCGTCTAAGCGAGCAGTGAAAATTGTCATGGATATTTGTCAAGGAAAAAAATACTCCGTGTTGATGCAGCTTTAGTGGGCAGTCTCGAAAGTTTCAAGTAGTTTTTCTTATGCACTAATTTACACCTCTACTAACCATCATGTGTTCTATAGCAAGCTCTTGTCTTCCATTGAACATTTCCCATATACAAATCCCATAACTATTCGAATATATATTCCATGTCATTTCTCCTGTATTCTGCATTATGACTTGAAGCTTCATCTCCTATCATCTTCTATTCATCCCTCTATGCTATAGCAGTATTTTTGGGGATCATTAATATTTTCACAACTGGTTCGAATAAAGATCTAGAGAGTTTGGCCTATTAGTGACCCATTAGTGATTAAGTCAGTACTATTCTATAGGCTTTGTTCGACTATTAGGCATTGAGTATTTTTAATGATAATACAAACTATAATCGACACAGCCAATGACTATTGGAACATAATAGAAAAAAATAAATATTTAATGAATATTAATTTAAAAATATAAATAATAATAATAATAATATTAAGTTGATGTTTAATAAATGATTATAATTATCAGTTCGTATTTCATTATTTACATGAAAAAAATCTTACATAATGTTAAATCGATCGTAAGAAAAATCGACCTTAACTTGATATACTTAGTTATAAAATCTATATCAACAAGTGTAAATTTGAACATTTTTTTTACCTTAACTAACTTCGTCGTCTTCACTTCTTCCTATAACTCAGTTTTTCTTTTTTCTCGTCTTATCTTAGCGCCTCACTTCTGTTCTACGAGATTGCGTCAAAGAAAATCAGGTTTAAACACGATCAAGATTTCGAAACTCAATTTTCATTTACATCATTTATGCTGTATTTGGTTTCAGTAGGACATAACCAAGAAAGCACGTATTATCCTCCAAAAAGCTAAGCTGTTGTAAGATGGCCAGGCTTGTAATATAAAGTACAGATTGTGTTGATGAAGAAGATCTACTTATAAAAGATCTCTGAGTGACAATGTCATCATGCCTTGTCAAACAAACCACCTTTTGAATAATGCTTTATATTATCCTAAAACAACTATTCAAATTAGATATCCTTCTACTGCGAAAGTGCCTGAATTGTTTGATCTTAAATGCTTTATCTTTACTCACCTGCCAACGAAAACAAAGCTGAAGAATAAATGTGTGCCTTATGTTGTCCCAACTTTATGAATTCTCGTTAATTTTTCCTAAATTAATATAAAAGGGCAAATTATATAAAGTAAGTGTTCGGATAGTCTGATGTTATGAAAGTAAAATTTAATTTCGCAGTTCAAATTAGCAAACTACTTCCTTAAATTATATCAGTAAGTTAGAATGGTGTTCATTTATTGGCTTTTTGTCTACAATGAGGATTCGAAATTAGATTTAGGTTTGCTATTCAGCGTTTTTTTTTTTTTTTTAATATATATATTTTATAACACAACAAAACTCTTAAGTTAAATGCATTTTTTTCTTTCCTTTTTTCGGTTTATTTTTCTTTAATCTTTCCTCTCCTTCCCATAATTTTTTTATCTTTCCTTTCTTTCTTTTTCTTAGCCTCATTCTCTTGTTATTTCTTTCTGGTTTCATGAGGACCATGCAGTGCTGTCATGAGGTCTGCAAGGACAAATAATAATTTTAAAATCACACTTCAGTGTGAAAAGATATTGGAAAAAGAACACCTTTGAATAATAAGAGTGAAAAACATTCAAAATTAATCCTTCATAAGAACCGCGGCAAAAGTCTTCTTAAAAGAAAAGATTATTTGAGTGAGTGTCTTGAATAAAGTCCTTGTAATTTTTGGCTATGCCTGGTTAAGATAGGTATCTTAATTTCAAGGGAATTAAGGTTGGTGGAGCGGTAGTATACTCAACTCTCACCTCTGAGTTCTTGAGTTCGATTCATAGATTTGGCATCACGTGTGAATAAATTTTGTTAGGTCTCTAGTCCCTTGATTCGAGGGTTTTTCTCCGGGTCCTCCGGTTTTACTAACTCGGCGAAGCCCAACACGCTAGATTCAAATTCGATCAGTAAGGAATTAGCTGTGCCCTGACATTGATCAGCCCAGAGGTTGTTTCAGGGTTCGATCTGTGAGTTAGCCGTGCCCTGACTTAGATCAGCCCAGAGGTTGTTTCAGGGTTCTATCTGTGAGTCAGTCATGCCCTGACTTAGATCAGCCAAGAGGTTGTTTCAGGGTTCAATCTGTGAGTTAGCCATGCCCTGACTTAGATCAGCCCAGAAGTTGTTTCTGGGCATGGGTATCGATAGAATTCGACTTTTCTGTTTTTCTTACGTTTTAAGTGAGCTTTACTGGCTTAGAGAAGAAAATATTCCAACCACATTTCTGTTTTTCTAAAAACATTTCTGAGATAAAGCATGGCACGAAAATATATAAAAGATGCCTTTGATTCCTAAATAAATGAATTATTGTTTTACATTCTAAAACGTAATAAAATAGAACAATATAATATAATAATGAAAATATAAGATATACATATAGCTGGTTTGATGACAGTACATCAGCAATGGTTTGTCTTTATAGGACGCGGTACACTAGGCTTCAATTCTTCATTCTTCATTAGTAATTAAGTTGGTCATTTTGTGTTTTTCATCCCAATAATCTTATCATGCGTCTTTTTCTGTTTCTGTTGACATCAGTTATATGTTTTCTTCATTTTATTTTGTATTGATTCACACATTCATCCATTCTGTGATGACACAGCAGTAATAATGTTTGATCAGCGTAAGTTCGTGTTATTGTTTGATTTAATTGAAAGGAAGTGGAAATAAAACTGAAAAAGGAAAGGAAATTTATCCAGATAATTAATAATTACAGGTTAAAGGAAGTTCGTGGAAGAAAAAAGGAGAGGAGAGGAGAAGAGAGGAGAGGAGAGGAGAGGAGAGGAGAGGAGAGGAGAGGAGAGGAGAGGAGAGTACAGATAGATAGATAAACAGCTAGAATGAACCACAAAGTATGCAACTTCTATTGTAATATAATATCGATAAAAGATGATTAATGAACTGAAGATTAAGTGAGCTACAACTGTTACTCACGCCTCTCACAACATCTTATATTATCAGTTGAACATAAGGCACCTAAGTGGCTTTTTGTATTTAGCAAATAACATAACCACCTCTTCCAGCTATTATGTAAATCACGTGCGGTACTTAACGATTTCACTTGGAATTTCGTAAAATTCTGTTAAAGGTTTTCGTTGTTCTTTTCATTGGACAACTTGTTTTTCATCTTCGTCGCGCGTAGCTTTCCAAATGTTCTTAAAATTTATTTTTTTTAAGATATAGTGCACCGATAACTAAATCCAAATAGTTACGTAAAGCCAGTGTGTAGGATGTGTAATAGATAAAAGCAAAAGACAGTGGTTCATAAATTAATCTTATGATCTCAGATTAGATCTTAAAAGCTGACCGCTTTGAATTATTACTTATTGTTGATGTATCATGGATTTTGTTTGTGCAAGAAAGAGGTTTTTGTTACAAACACGACAAAAAAAAAAAGATTTTTATCTGACGCTGCGATTTTTTGCCTATATAAAAAGTCTTTAGAGTATAATTAAACTGACTGTAAATTCTGTGATATGTGATTTAACAATGGACCAAATATCTCGAATAGACGTTGGGTTGACATTGACTAGACCGGAACCATTAGATATATATTAGAGCGTATGTGTTTTATCAGTGTGTAGTATATTCCACTTGCGAAGTATGTGTAACATCAGTGCGCTGTACATTGGACTTGCGCAGTATAATTATCATCTGTATTGCACAGTATATTCGATTTGCACAGTATGTGTAACATCAGTGCGCTGTACATTGGACTTGTGCAGTATAATTATCATCTGTATTGCACAGTATATTCGATTTGCACAGTATGTGTAACATCAGTGCGCTGTACATTGGACTTGTGCAGTATAATTATCATCTGTATTGCACAGTATATTCGATTTGCACAGTATGTGTAACATCAGTGCGCAGTATATTCGACATGCACAGTATGTGTAACATCAGTGCGCAGTATATTCGACATGCACAGTATATGTAACATCAGTGCGCAGTATATTGGACTTGCGCAGTATGTGTGACATCAGTGCGCAGGATATTGGACTTGCACAGTATGCGTAACATCAGTGCGCAGTATATTCGACATGCACAGTATGTGTAACAATAGTGCGCAGTATATTCGATTTGCACAGTATGTGTAACATCAGTGCGCAGTATATTCGACATGCACAGTATGTGTGACATCAGTGCGCAGTATATTGGACTTGCGCAGTATGTGTAACATCAGTGCGCAGAAAATTGGACTTGCGCAGTATGTGTAACATCAGTGCGCAGTATATTCGACATGCACAGTATGTGTAACATCAGTGCGCAGTATATTCGACTTGCACAGTATGTGTAACATCAGTGCGCAGTATATTCAACATGCACAGTATGTGTAACATCAGTGCGCAGTATATATAACATCAGTGCGCAGTATATTTGACTTGCGCAGTATGTGTAACATCAGTGTGCAGTATATTGGACATGCACAGTATGTGTGACATCAGTGTGCAGTATATTGGACATGCACAGTATGTGTGACATCAGTGCGCAGTATATTGGACATGCACAGTATGTGTAACACCAGTGCGCAGTATATTGGACTTGCGCAGTATGTTTATCATCAGTGCGCAGTATATTCGATTTGCACAGTATGTGTAACATCAGTGCGCAGTATATTCGATTTGCAAAGTATGTTTATCATCAGTGCGCAGTATATTCGATTAGCACAGTATGTTTATCATCAGTGCGCAGTATATTGGACTTGCGCAGTATGTGTAACATCATCGCGCAGTATATTCGATTTGCAAAGTATGTTTATCATCAGTGCGCAGTATATTCGATTAGCACAGTATGTTTATCATCAGTGCGCAGTATATTGGACTTGCGCAGTATGTTCATCATCATCGCGCAGTATATTCGATTTGCAAAGTATGTTTATCATCAGTGCGCAGTATAATCGATTAGCACAGTATGTTTATCATCAGTGCGCAGTATATTGGACTTGCGCAGTATGTTCATCATCAGTGCGCAGTATATTCGATTTGCGCAGTATGTTCATCATCAGTGCGCAGTATATTCGATTTGCGCAGTATGTTCATCATCAGTGCGCAGTATATTCGATTTGCGCAGTATGTGTAACATCAGTGCGCAGTATCTTCGATTTGCGCAGTATGTTTATCATCAGTGCGCAGTATATTGGACTTGCGCAGTATGTTTATTCCCCAGTTTCTTAAAACTGTACTCTAGGGTCGTTTGCAAAGATTTTTTCAGCCAAAAAAAATCTGAAAAGAAGTTCCCCAGTTTCCTCGAATTATACAGTAGGATCGTTTGCAAAGATTTTTCAGCCAAAAAAGCTGGGACAGATTTAGACAGTTTGCTAAAACCATAAAAAAAGTCGTTCAAAGATTTTTCCAGGTAAAAGCTGGACAGCTTGCTAGAAATGCACGAATTGCACATTTGCAAAGATTTTCCAGTCAGAAACCCTGGATAACACTTGGACAGCTGGCGCAGTATGGGTGTAATGAATGTGCAGTATTTTCGACATGCGCAGTATGTGTGACATCATTGCGCAGTATATTCGACTTGTGATTTAATCTTTATTTGACATAACCATAAAAGTTTTGATGCTTTGGTCATTGTCTTCAAGCACTACTTTAAATGTTCCGTGAAGCATACCTCGGCATTAACTGAATACAGATGCAGCATGCAGCCGGCGTGATTCATGAATATGATAAACTTAAATATATAAATGAAATATTTCTCAACCACTCTTTGTAGATAAAAGACCATTTTTGATTTCTTACAATACCGATGAGTTCCTTGGTAAAAACCCATTTACTCAGGGTTAGCCCCATTTCGGTGTCAAAATATTCACAAATACTAACTTTTTAAACTAAAGTAAAGAATGCACAACTTCAACAACACAAACGCTTGGAAATTCCACGGACCTTCACTGGAACACATGGATTTTCTAAACAATTTCTAGTCTAATCCTGAGCAACAGAGAGTTCGAAACCATTTTCGTTGAAAGAACTTGGAAGTATGGTTATATTTAGAAGTGACATAATTGATGCATTTTGTGAGTCAGGTTTGAACTGCTTGAGGTGATGGCCATATCCGGATCTACATTTTATCGTCTTGACAATTATCCAGTTTCTCAAGAGGGATTTCCTCGATTCTTCTTGACTCCTCTCTTGCTGGCGAAGGCTTACATAGTAGTTTGACCAAAGTGTTTCTGAATTCGGGCATCTGAAAAGCATATATAATAGGATTGACGAACGAGTTCATGTATTGCAGCAGCTTGCAGAAAAATAGAAGATTGTGTGGTAAATGATTCGTTAAACAAAACCCGCAGAAGAAATTGATAATGTTGAGAAGATGGAAAGGCAACCAAGTGAATATAAACAGCGTTGTGATGGTGAAAATCATGCGTGCGAACTTTTTCTCGTTGGTTGGAGTTCTGTTGCTTTGGCGGTAGTGATAATGGACCTTGAACCACATACCGATGTACGATGTGCACATGACCAACAAACAAGTAGTCAAGGCACAGAACATGATGAAAAAGAAATGCGTATACGAGATGACTTGGTATCTAAAGAGCATGTGCAGACAGGTGATAGCCGCTGACATGATCCATATGATCAAGACAAGGCCCATGTAGACTCGCATTGTCTGTGCCACTCGGTATTTGAATGGGAACCAGAATGCGTACAGTCGTTCCATAGAAATGGCGGTTAAAGTAAAGACTGATGCAAATCCCGACGCAATATCTACTGCAGTGTAGATACTCTGGTATTCTCGGTTTTTAAGGTGGTAATTCAAGAGTACGATGTACATCGGAACAGTTATGAAACCAATCATCATATCTGCAACGGCTAAACTAACCAAAAAGTAGCAAGCACGCATGCGCACGAGCTTCTTACTTTTGAGAAAAGCAGCGATGGTTAATGAATTTCCCACGATGATTGCAATGGCGGTCACCGCGAAGGCTACAGTCCAAAGAATAATCCCTGGGGATGACATATCTGTGGCGCAAGGAAAAATATAATTGTTTAATACTCCTGGAACGGTACAGATGTTTTAGAATCACAAGAGTGATTAATGGCTCCGACTCAGACAATAACGAACCAATCACTAATGCAGCCGTTTTCGCAGTGGAATTAAAACCTTGTCCCTCAGACTACATATATATTTTCAATGCAGCAGTTTTCGCAGTGAAATTAAAACCTTGTTCCTCAGACTACATATATGTTTTCAATGCAGCAGTTTTCGCAGTGAAATTAAAACCTTGTCCCTCAGACTACATATATATTTTCAATGCAGCAGTTTTCGCAGTGGAATTAAAACCTTGTCCCTCAGACTACATATATGTTTTCAATGCAGCAGTTTTCGCAGTGGAATTAAAACCTTGTCCCTCAGACTACATATATGTTTTCAAAAATACTACAATTACATATTTTTTTTCATTTTCGCAGGACTGTAAAAACCTAAACAAATTATTAAAAACCCCTGCGATTAGCTAATCTGAGAAAGTTGTCTTTCAGCAACAAGGTAGAAACAGTACAAAGTTTAAACTCGAGCGAGGATTTGCTGCTGTAAATCCCAGTAGATGCATGTATAATGCTTACTTTTTAGAATAGGTTTTTAAGTTCGGAGATATTCCTCTGTGTCGCTAAATGAGTTAGTATAGGGCAAAGAAACGATATAAACGAATTCTCACAACTTTCTCCAAACAGAATCAGATCGTGACTTATTATTATAAAAGTCCGAATGCAAGAGCCGTAGCAATAATGGAAAGTATTGGCTTCATACGATCTTCCACCCCCGGCCTTAAAAATAACCTCCTTCCCCATGCACTCCTATTCTTACTCTTTGTGTTCTAGTACTCTACATTTCGAGCTACTCCGTCAGTCTTCAAGGCAGTCCTCAAAGGATTTATGCATTTCATTGACAAACTGCTTTCATCTTAGTCTCCGCAGAACACGTTATAAATATAAAACTGTGGGTGAATCCCAACGCTAATTTTTCAGATTTCCTGAAACCGGAACCAGAATAAAGACGAGCTCGAGGGTTATATCGATATGAAATCTTGTGTCCGCCATGAGCGATTCGTTTCGTGAAGCCGAGACCAAAGCAGCGCGAACAAGTAATGATTACCACTACACAGTTTGTGTTAAAATCACTCAAGTAGACTTTCCTACAGAAATGATTACACTTCATAATGCTGGACAATAGTTACACCTGATAAACTAAATTAACTAAAAATGGGGATATATTCCGTGACTATGGTCTAGTTATTTTTTCATTGCACACTGGTCATTATTGAATCGAACGAGAAGAATCCATATCCATTATCCTAGCTTCATCAGTCATAAAAGCATCTCATTATCTTCAAGGAAGTTCTTTCTCATCTCTTCCTAAACTCGAGCAAATATTTGAAAAGTGAAAATTAGATAAATTCAATAGGAAATGAGCTTGTGTATTCTTGTGGACATTTATATTTGCTTAAGGTGTTTCTAAAAGAAAAATATTTTAAAATCCTTCATTACGATAAAAGAAAAACACAATAGTATTAGTCTTATTTTGGGAGATAAAAGGTATTTTCATCAACCTCCTCTCAAACTGGGCGGTGATTCTGCAACCAATATCACGGAAGAAAAGTATATTCCTTGACTTGTCTGGGTGTTTTGGGAGCAAAATCGACCGATTCAATTCGATGTTGAAATTGTTTGTTCTTCACAATTCAAAAATAGGATTTCGTCTAGATGAGTTACACTGTTAACTTCGAGTTTATCGCTATGAACATGTATGACTTTCATTGACTTTAATTTTTCGACATATTTAAAATAAGGAAGGCGGATTGAAACACTACAATATTCAATAGAGTGTTGAAACTGTTATATATGAAACAGGAGGCAGCGTTGACAGTGAAGGCAAACTAGGAACTATAATATCGTGTTTACAATGAGACAGTGCAAAATGCTTTAGGGCAAGATAAATGCATAAATAACTATATCTATATTGGCATCTACTATCACTGAAACTGTTTTCACGCCTCTTACTTAATTTCAACTTACTAATGAAGCTGCATTAAAGCAATTTCAACCATATAACAGTATATTTTTGTTTTATTATTAATTCTCACCAACTCCTTCGCGTCAGAAACGTTTATTGAAATTTCTCATAATATTATGATATCTTTCGATAATGAAATTTTCTCTGAAATTTCAACCTTTCATTAAAAAAAAACAGACTTGGACGTGCTCGTTTTGGCTTGGGAAATTCAATTTAAAGTCACGTTCGACATAGAAACTTTTTTTCCAAGTTTATATACAAGTTCAATCAAGAACCACCTGCTTCCTTATTATGTTATTGACCTGAATGAAGTTGTTATGATGAGAGTCCTCAAAGAAAAAGAAAACCTTTTGAATTTAGCTCATAAGTTTCTTCCAATCCTTACATACTTCACAAAAAGCTTTCTTGGATTATACCGCCCTGATTCTCTTCAAAATATAATTAAATAAAACTCCAGAAAGTTCGTCTAGCTTATAGCAGTCACGACTGTAAGTTTTCAGTGACCTCGCAATAAGTAATCAATTTTGATTTGATTCTGTTGAATTCCGTTCTTTCTTTCTTTCTATCCTTCTTTCTTTAAATATTTTATACATAGTTCTCTAAATTAACCGGTAAACTTTGAATAAACTGTGTTTTTCTTTCCTAAATCGAAAAGTGTACAAACTACAAACATGTAAACTGTAAATTCATATCATTTATACTTCAACTAGAATTGTCTCGCATATTAGATAAATCGTATGTCAGTTGTAAACAAATCTGACAATATAACTTCAATTGTATATATATTTGTTTAAGGCCTACGAATTCAAGAATCACTTACCGTAGGTATTGTCCTCCTGACGTTTTATCTAGCGATGTTTTCCATAAAACGCGAGAACGTCTGTGAAGAAGAGGTGTAAACGTAAGACGATGTGATAATCAATTATGTACCTCACATTGGCTCAGAATGATTACACATCAAAGATCAAGCGAATACTGGAAAAAACAATTAGTTTTTCAGCCGGTGTGCAGGTTCGTTAACCGACTGACTCACAACCTCCTGTTGTGAGAACTGATATAGAGATACCATGTGATCTATAGGACAGCTCAATCGAATCACTAAGGACGTCCTTATGCAATACATCTCTTACAGCAGAGATTACGTACAGAAAGCCTTAAAATCCTTGGATGATTTTTAAGTAATATTGATCATAGATTAGGAGATTTTCTGGCGATATTGACATATTTACCAAAGAAACATTACTAATCCCATGATCAGAAGTGACAACTCTTTGTGAACTAGTCTTTCTGGCTAAAATTACAAACAATTTTATTTCAAAACAATTAATAAATCCGCTCCCAGACACTGTCATTTTATTTGCTTCCATTTAAAATCACTTCTTTTCCATAGATGATTCAACATTGTTTTCATTAGGCAGCCTTTCTAGAGAAATCATGTCTCCAAAACTGATCTACAAAATTCAAAACAAATTCACGAAGCCATCATGTTATTCCCACACTTGTGCATGCGCAAATAACGTTCAAATAAACGTCTATGCACCTGTTCCAACCCCCTGGGGATGTGTTATGGTACCTACCTTATCTATCAGAGATAATTACTTTAACTTGGCTGGCTTCAGTTAGTCATCAGTTCAACTTTCCGTTCAGTTTTCATAAAAGAACTATTTTGTGTTCAAGTTCATTTCGGATTGTATAGTATGTATGCTGACCGCCAACGCCAGGCATTTTCAATTCCATGTTATGATTTGCGTAGGGACTCAACACTTTTCATATCTATGGGGTTTCTAGACTTTCAGACTTTGTTTAACCGTTGATGATCAGTTCTAACAATTAATGTTATTTTTGAACGAGTAAACAGACCAATATGGAGCCGGGTGAAATTTGCATCTATAAATATTATAAATATGTATACTTTGAAAAGAAGTCTCATTTGGTTTTGAAGAACGTTCTTTTTTTTCTTAAATTCTGTGCAATGTCCACAAAGAAACACTGAAATGGCTTCCCATGATTGTCATGAAAAAATTAGGCATTTAAATGGCTTTCTTCTTTTTGCGTTCTATACTATAGCTATCAGAATAAGTTAAGTAAGAGCAGGACCTTCAAATTAAGTAAGATAATTCTTGAACCCGAGTTTTTTTCCAACGATGTGCGTAAATTTTTACATCACTGAAAGAAACACTCGAGTGGCTTCCCATGATTACTGATATTAAAAAAATTCAGCATTCAAATGGTTTTCCTAAGTTTGCGTTGCATATGCTATCAGAATGAAATCAAATTCAGTTAGATAATTCTTTAAGGTGATTTTGGTTATATGCAAGCTTTCTCCCGTGTTGATGTAGGTCAATTTCACAATACAATTTCAACAGATGTCATAAAAGCTCAGTGGTATGACACGTGGGCGGGAAAAACACCTTTCAGTGGCATTCTGCAAAACAACCCTTAAACTGCTGCGTCCTGTCAGAAATGTAAATCGTTTTGTATACTAAAGCAATAAAGAGATCTTTGAAATGATGTCTTTGAGATTGAAAATATTTGCCATAACACTTAAGTGGGTTCTTCTGTGCCCGGCCTAGCACTTGAATGGTTGCTTATGTTCCTGTTGAAAATATATTACAAAAATGAAACGTCTAGCTAGAAATTTGTTAACCATGAGCTAGAAGAAAAATTACAATGCTGAGGTAGAAATTCTAAATCAACGCAATACCATATCCAGACCTTTGTAATTATTCATTGATAAATTTTGAATTTATGTTTTAATTTACGAAGAGCATTTCTGAAAGATTTCTCAGGCCAATATTAATCAATGCACATTATCCCCCTCAATAGGCATTCCTGATAATAGCAAGATTTAACACAGTTGTTTACGATTCTGAAGAGCCTTGAGGGTATCATACAAAGATTGCTGGGTCGAGAAGGGCTTGAGTGTACGTACATGAGACTAACATCTTAACGCCTTAACAAGATAGTAATGAACGTGTATTTAGATCAGATCAAAGCAGACAATATTTCCGCCCCTAGGGTAATGGTTTTAGTTCAAAGCAGGCGCTACTGAAGAAATATATTATTAAGGATAAAATGTCTTTCTTTTTTTCGTTCTTTCTTTCTTTTTTCGTCCTTCTACACAGCCATTCATTTTTTTCCAATTTTTCACCATGTTTCTTCCTTCCATCTTCATACATTGTTTCTTTCTTTCTTAGTAACACTTCCTCCTCTCATTAATTCATTCTTTCTTCTCTGATCAGTCTTCCTTTTTTGTTTTATTTCTATTCTTCTCAGATCACATCTAGCTTACCTCTAAATGCGACCATATATTATTAATATAATATCATTTATTCAATTTTATAAGTAAATGATTCGAACTGCTTAAGTAACGTAGTAATAAAATATTTTGACTTGGTAACCTTTCCTGCCCCTTCTACCGGGTGAATTGGACACCACCGAAGGCGTCATACAGATGGACCGGTGGGCAGTTGGAAGGAGGGAGAATTTGTTGAATTGCGCGGGAAGTCATCCTTAGTTCTCTTCGAATAGGAAGTCCTGGCTCCGCCCCCGTAGAAGAAGAGCCACTCTGTGGAATCCACTTTTAATCCCCATATAATAATAAGCAATTATTGGACGAGGTTAAGCAAAATATGGTGATTTGTATAATTAGTGGCGACTAACAAATCTCGATATTTTACGATAACCGAGTTCAATAATTGTTTTATCATTCAAATTATTATTTATAATCTTTGAGGGGCATTGCGCACAAGTCAAACAATAACAAAGAAGTCAGTTCATCAGTTCAGGGAAGCGAGCCATTGTCAAATGCAACGTTACTGCGCATGAGCAGACCGTCATTTGCAGCAAAATGGCTTTGCATCGTAATGCGCATGAGCAGACCGTTATTTGTAGGCAGTTATTTGCATTTCTCTCGGCCAATCAAAATGACGGAAAAATAATTTGAATGATAATATTCATTATCATTTATTTAATTGTATCAGGTGTCATCAATCTGATGTCCATAGACGATGTTTTCACCACAGGGTACCCAGTGAGTAAAATGTTACTAAATTTGATTAGACTACTTTCCTTTTGTTGAGATCAAGAAGATGAGGTTGAAGCCATCAAAAACTAACAATAGCATAGCTAAGTACAACACAGTCGAACCGTTTTGGTTGAATACAAGATGAAATAAACACCATAAAAAAGAGAAATGATCTGGTGAGATCTTTACAAAATTAAACGCTGATCCAGACCGGCTAGTAAGTCAAGTGGAATTTCTGTGGGGGGGGGGGGGGGGGGGGGGGTTGTGGGAGTAGAAAAAGGACGTTCTTTACCAGGATAGCTTAAGGGTGCACAAATGAAATGCATTTGCCCAGCCAACGGGGGCAGTAAATCCTAGAATCGTAAAATCGACTCTGACAAATTAGTTTACCTTCTATCTTAACACAGTATACCGAAACTAAACAATAATAAACCACACGCATATACTACTATACTATATATAGTATCTTTATGTGTATTCTTAAATGACCGGTGCTTGCTTCAAGCCGTTAGGAACAAAAGGAGAGACCATAAAGTCGAACCACAAGCTTAATCAACAAACTCTAATCCATCCAAATCGTCCGTGGTTAATCTGAAAACACTTACGTAAGAAATGAAAATTTGCGGACATTTGGTAGCTATTTTTTTCTATTGAGTTTCTTCCTTGGTTCTTAGGCTTAGTAGGACTAGATTTTTTCCTTTCTTTGAAAGAAAAGATAACGATACATGCAAAAGTTGAAGGATGTTGATCAAAATTAATTTGAACTAATTTAGAAAGACAAAGCAGAAAATTCAATATATGCATATGTTTGTCTAAAACGTAAACTTAGCTATTGTGAAGAGATAAAAGACCATCGATCAGCTCTCTTTGTAGTAGTTGGTTTAACATAGATTACTCAAAATAATCATGATAGCCAGAGGGCTAGAACACTAAAATCGTATAACCAGGCTTCATGCATATGCTCGAGGTAGAAAACAAGGTGTAACCTTCATAAAAGATGAATCTTTTCTTATCATCTCTTGTCAAAATAAACTTAAATTAGACTAATCTTAATAACATACCTGTTTCAATGTTAATCAAAGCAATCAAGTCTTCAATCGCTTGTTCATAATCACCAAATCTTTAAAACGTTTTGTAGAAATATTTTGCTCGTAAATGATCGGTTTAAACCCCACAAGCAGAACGACGTGAAATCCTTTATCATTCAGTTCATGGAACGTGTTGCCGTTTAATTATGGCTAATCTTAAGTAAATATTTAGTTTCTTTTCTATTGGGGCTTATCAGCAAGCCGTTTGATTGTTATGTAGATGATTGACAGGTAAAAAGCCATGCAAGTGCAAATAATAGGGAACTAGCTGCTAAATGTTCATTCAAATACATTCAACTACTTAAACGATGCACTGATAGATTAAAAATAAGTGCTAGCTTATTTAATTCCAGAGCTTCTCGGATCAACGAGAGAAGAATAGGAAATCGGATAAGTGTTTGGAAAGGAAATGACGAAAGAACGTCTCTTTAAAAAAATAACAATTTTTTTCTATTTGTAACACACACACTATCACTGTCGAAATATCTTTCGTGTGGTTTATTCTGAGTTTTGAATCTTTTTACCCTCAAATTCTCTCTATTTTACACGAAATATTCCAGGAAAAACATAAATAAATCCCTTATTAATAAACTGTGGCACTAGTTTTTACGTCATTTCTTCATTTAGATACATATGTTTAAAAAAATGGCATAAACAATAACTGAGCTTTTTTTTTGAGAATTGGAGATTTTTCCACTTTCTTTGGGAATTCTGCCGGTTTTTCTTATCTCACCCACACACTTGTTCATTGAGTATTAATGCTTTATTCACCAGTAAGAACGATCATTAAATTATTTCAATAAAAAACAATTCATTCCGGCAAGAGGTTGGAAAAGAGAAAACATAATTACGCCCTCGAAAAGCCATTTTAATTTTAAAAGATACTTCAGATAGACCCTTGAATCAAAGAAAGACCAGACCCTCTGTCATATCCAAGGCTCAATTGTTTGGTTTATCCTAAAACTCAGCTTTGCCACAGGTTTGAAGTAAATTTTGTATGAAGTATACATTTGGACCTTCCTCTCAACGTCTGGACCCCCCTCTCAACAAATTCTAACCACCCTTGATCATACCCGCCATTCAAGATGACTCATGGCCAGTCCAAAAAAGATCAGATCCCGTATACATCGTTCGTGCATAGCAATGCGTTTTCACGAATGAACTATAACTTCTAATCATGTAGTGAGTGAGTGTTACTTTGTTTTACACACTAGCTATCTTTCTATATTAAAGAAACAGTCTTTCTTAAGGTATCTAACGTGTACTTCTTCCATCCTTTAACCGTCTTCGGCGCATTTCTGGACTCCCAAAAACTCCTGTTGGATCTAACTTTTGATTCATTCTGTTGGAGTAAACACCAAGGCAGCTAAGATGAAGTGAAGTTTCTAGCTTTCTTCTCAAGCACTGCCTGAAGCCTTTGATATTACAGGTGTAGATCAAGATGTTGATCAAAGAATTGGAATATTGTAACAGTTTGACGAATCTAATCAAGGAAGTTGAGACAGCAGGCTTACATCCATTAACATGGCAAATATAAAATATAAGGTTCATGATTTGAAAGGGAAGCCATGTCACTGCAAATGCACCGGTTACTATGACAACTAAGATTGTTAACTTTCGCTCCTTGTTAGGGTGGAATTCAGACCTCATTCGTATCGCTAGATGTGAGGTTTGGCTGTTTTGGTTTCGCTTTCTCCTGTTCATTGATATCCAGATACTCGTATAGGCAACACACATTGAGAGCATCGAGCACAGTAGCGAAATTACAATGAACTGGAATACCACATCAAATGGCAAAATACTTATTAGAGACAGCAGGTAAAGAAAACTCTGAAATCCTGATGCGACCCAGGGTATTCGTACAAGATACCAATACGTCTTTTTCTTTATTTTACGGTGTTTATGAGGCTTTAGAACGGAATAAAGTCTCTCAAGAGCGATGGCAGTAAGAGTAAAGATCGATGCTAAACCAAAAAATACATCAGTTGTAAGAAAAGTAATGTTCAGTATAAGATATCGAGATAGTTTTCCAGCAGACCATGACTGCACTAATAGAAATACTTGTAACGGTATTCCAGCTACACCAACTGAAATATCCGCGATGGCCAAGCTGAGCAAAAAGCAGTGTTCCTTTTTTCTACTTAGTTTTACGTTAGTTCGAAAAACGACAATTGTCAGAGCATTGCCAATGATGATGATGAAGGATAAAGCTGAGTACATGAGACACCAAGCAGCCAACTCGAGTGTGTTCCCCAAATCACGTGTCGATTTATTCTCTAGGCTGCTATTGGCTAAAATATTCGTGTTGTTCCAGCAATTTGATTGGATACTTGTATTTAGAGTAGGCGTTACATAGGTGCTTGAGTGAAACGATTCTGGAAAGTTCGATGCGTTAGACGGAATCATCGTCAATAGAAGTTTCGCCTGCTGAGCTCGTCCTCACACAATATTCTTCCTCGATTAACTGTCAAAATATCAGACAAAACAGTAACAGATAACTCAGTAAAAAGTTGGGTTTTTTTTCCCAGTTTTAATCATGTTTTTTTATCGACTTATTGCTTATCTGTCTTTAATGGTATCTGCTTAATTCATACAAAATCGGTCAAACCCAATAATCGTTATCATTATTGGAAGATAGCTAACTTACTACTACAATATTTATTGGTCTGCAAAAATACCTTAATCAGGTTTAAATGTAATACACTTGTGTGCTTTGCTGGCCAGACAAGATTTTCCGCTTATCTAACGACTGAATTCAAACTTTGCTTATTCATTTTTTTAATTATATTTGGTTGTTTTATCAAATAAGAATTTCGTGTGATAAATAAAATAGAATGAAGTGGAATGGGAGGGATATTTCAATGGTCTGTGCCAATTTTAAAATGAACAACGAAACAATTCGGGCCTCGACGTTGACTTCATTCAATCTAGCATGACTTACCTTTAAGTTGGGAATAACTGACGCTGTAGAAAGTCTTCAATCTACAATTCGTATTTTTGTTAATGTTTGATGTTTTGGTGTTTTTAGTATGCGTTTCTTCCTCTGCTAGCAAGAATCCCCAAGGATATTACAATATATTACCGTTAAAAAGGAAAACAACATCCACCAAACACGACAGAAACAACCTCACTGTTTTTTCTTTGAGCGCCTTCTAACGTACAATTGTTTTGCCTGAAAAAATATTTATGAGTGAAGAAGCGAGAAGCAGATATTGATGATCGATTAAGATTCGGCTTACCTTACTTCCTTCCCAAGACCAAATAGATTAACACTTTTCATTTTAACTTGCTTGAATTTCATTGGCTGTTCTCTTTGTATGGTGCATTGTAATTTCCACGTTGCCATAGTGACGTGACGATTTGGCGCCAACGAACCTATAAGCCTTCGTCTCTTTCTAATAATATTGTTTGTTTTTGAGGCTATTTCTTGCTTAAAACGGAATCATTACGTGAGTCGACAAGTTCTACGATAATTAATATAGGGCACGTAGATTTGCGTTTATGACACACCGAACATCAAAATATTGTCTCTCTTCATTTATAATTTGGTTAGAATTGAGTCGCAATTAAAACTCCTCTGTGGCGTATCACAGACACGTTAAATATTTAAGACGTGCGGCAAGGAAGGACGCATTGAAATGTTAAATGAGAGGGGACTGAGTCAGGGTTCAAAGTGTGAATTAGCGTTCTTGATAGTTTCAATAAGATAAAGTTTTGTGGGGTTTAACGTCCTCCGGTTCTTTCCACCATCCTACCCATCCGTCTCTTCCCTGATTGACGACTACGCATACTGTATCAAGGCTGGCGCAATTGTAGTGGCACTCGCCTCTCACCCGTCTGGGGTCTCGGGATCGATTCCTGGACTCAGCATCACACGTGAGTAGAGTTTGTTAGGTCTCTTCCTTGATTTGAGGGTTTTTTTCCGGTTCCGGGTTTTCCAGTTTTCCCCCGACTCAAAATCCAACACACTAAATTTCAATTCGATCTGTGAGTTAGCCGTGCCTTGACTTTGAATAAATATTAGACAAAATGAGAATTAATAGTGGATTCCACACAGTGGCTTTTCGATCTTTCACTGCATTCCAATTGGAATTTAGAAGTTGATTTTTGCCGAGGGAGGAAAAACCGGAGAACCCGGAAAAACCCTCGAAGCACAGGAGAGAACCAACAGACAACTCTACTCACATACAACATCGAGCCCGGCTAACTCGAACGCGGTTCGCATTGATGAGAGGCGAGCGCTCT
Source organism: Anthopleura sola (assembly GCA_023349425.1). Lineage (NCBI taxonomy): Eukaryota > Metazoa > Cnidaria > Anthozoa > Actiniaria > Actiniidae > Anthopleura > Anthopleura sola. The sequence continues at coordinate 5,617,845 of JALHLI010000015.1, read as the reverse complement.
CACCGCTACGCCACACGTGTTTCCCTTTGATCAGCCCATGCAGAGTTTGTTTCAGAGTATCGATAAAATTTGAAGTGTTTTTTTTAAACAACAGCTAGCGTCATCCACCACCGTCTCCTCACTGCTAACCGACTTTAAAAATAGCCATACCCTTAAGTTTCAACAGTAAACAACTTCCTCTCTGAGAAAGGATTTACCATGGGGCTCTTCATCCATTGAGCCGGTACATTAAGATATATGGTCGATAATTCTTAAGTAGCAAATTCCAGACAAACTTCGATAGGAAAGATTAGATGTGTTTTCGATGGAGATTTCAGATAGTATGTATGTATTCCTGGTGCACTTAAAAGAAACGGCAAAGTAGAGCCAACCAATTTGTCATATCACTGATTCGTCAACTTCTATATGGTCGATAATTCTTAAGTAGCAAATTCCAGACAAACTTCGATAGGAAAGATTAGATGTGTTTTCGATGGAGATTTCAGATAGTATGTATGTATTCCTGGTGCACTTAAAAGAAATGGTAAAGTAGAGCCAACCATTTTGTCATGTCACTAGCTGATTCGTCAACTTCTTCAGGTACGTTCTATTAATATAACAAACGAGTAGGCGAATCATTGAACGGGTTTTATTGAATATTTACACATAGTTCTTCACAAAAGAGCTTCAAAATATCTTATCTAAATATGAAAGAAAAGAACAGACCTTTTCCCTAAAAACAAAGTCCGTTGATAAGATATTGTCTCCATTTATCGATAGGTGTCAAAGTTTAGTTGGAAGAATTAAAATAGCTTGAAGTTCAGTTCCTCAACAGACCTTGTTTCAGTGCTGCGCATGCGTCAAAAAAACGTCGTTTTGGGATAAAAATCAAGAATATTTGGAAATTCTTTGATAGAAATATAAATTAATAAGAATAGAATATATAGTAAATCATATTTCCTTTTTAAACATTAAACATTTTCAAAAGCATCTTGAATTCACACTTTCCTCAATTTTCGATGCGCGCGCACACAGCCCCAGGACTATCTATGTATATCATAATTTACTTCCTAATATCTTAAAATTCGTCGTTTTCGTTTTTAGGGCCCCTAAAGTTTAAATGCGCTTATAGCTTCAGGACTTTCTATATTTGCTTTACAATTATATCTTAAAATGTTGTTTTTTTTCGTTGTTGTTGCCCTTAGCCGGATCTAAAGTTAATTGCGCCCAGAGACGTTCTATACTGAGTAACTTTGCGCTGTATTTGGATCTCTGGGTTGATCTACGTCAGGGCGCGCGCGGCTAACTCGTAGACGGAATTGGAATTTAGCGTGTTACGATTCGCAGAGGGAGAAAAACCTTCGACTCAAATGAGAAATTCAACATACTCTACTCACATTGTCTTGTGTTCCCAAAAGATTAGTCATATTTGATTGACAGCATATCAATGGTACGTGCACCTATTCCCGGGGGGCCGTCAGAAGAACCAACCGTAGATTTGAAACTACATGTGGTGAACTATCGCTCGATTAGCTAAGGAGATCATTTGATCGAACATTAATGTTCGTAAGGTAATTTACCTAAATGCGCACGTAGCCTGTCTATATTTACTTCCCATATCTTCGGGTTCATATTTCCCCACATGTCGATGCGCACATAGCATTAAGGGACTTTCTATATTTATTTTCATGGCCCACTCTCTTGGGGTTCATATTTCTCCACCTGCCAATGCGCACATTTACTTCCATGTCCCACTCTCTTGGGATTCATATTTCCCCACCTGCCAATGCGCACATTGACTTGACAGACTTTCTATATTTATTTCCATGTCCCACTCTCTTGGGATTCATATTTCCCCACCTGCCAATGCGCACATTGACTTGACAGACTTTCTATATTTATTTCCATGTCCCACTATCTTGGGGTTCATATTTCTCCACCTGCCAATGCGCACATTGACTTGACAGACTTTCTATATTTATTTCCATGTCCCACTATCTTGGGATTCATATTTCTCCACCTGCCAATGCACACATAGCCTTAAGGAACTTCCTATATTTATATACTTCCGTGGTCCACTATCTTGGGGTTCATGTTTCCCGAAATGTCGATGCGCACGTAGCCTTGGCAGACTTTCTATATTTATTATTTACTTCCATGGCCAACTAACTTCAAATTCGTATTTCCCTATGTACCTGTCATTGCGCACGGATCCTCGATACCCTCTCGATCATTACCACAGCATTTGAAGAGAAGGAGACGTGTGGACATAACAGAACAGTATAGAAAAGTCGTCCATTTTAGTACTTTTTCTAATTCTATAATCGCTTCACTTCATCTTGCAGGCTCTGTAGGACAGTTTTTTATTGCTATTAATCCTATAAACTGAAAATATCTAGACGCCATTAGTTAGTTAAATTTCCAGAGACGCGATTTTGAAGCGGTTTTACAGGGTTTATTCAACGTCAACAAAGTTCTAGATATGGTTGATTACGTTAGTTGTCAATAGCCAGAAGTCTCTGCTAAGGACACTTGTGAAAAACACATGAAAAACATGAAAAACATAATGAGCATATTTTCCAAGAATTCAAAATCGTTTAAGCGGATATGACGTTTTGTACTCGGTAATTTGCATAGAGACTACTCTACGAGCATGCGCAAACATTTTTCTCTAATGAACTAATGACTGTATCATATATAGACAATGCTTATATTGGTGACGTCATGTTACTACCCAGAAATCTCTGCAGGCCAGACTATCAGAGGCCTGATACAGTATGATTCTTGGTTTATCATTGGCCATGATAAACCAAGTCCAACGAGATTTTCTATATTTCAGTCATCTAGGACTTCTGTGATGGAACTAATATAATACAATGCGAATTCTGTAACTTTAAGACCGCTGTTAATGCGCGTGCGTAGTTAAATTAGACAGCAAAATAGAAATCCCTACATGCTTTGTGGCATATAATGAACGTGTGACTGTATTATTATTATTATTATTATTATTATTATTATTATTATTATTATTCAATTATTTTATTGATATTATTATTATCTATTTTTTTTTTTTATTGTGTGAGTTCAGGAACTCTGTTTGTGATATTTGAAATCTCTTGAAATCATTTATCGAAAGGTTATTATACTTGGTTTACAATCCAAAAAAAGGTGCAACTTTGTATTGGAAATCATATGGTTTCGAGCTCAAATTTGGAATAAATTTGAACGATCGAGTGAGTTTTTAGAAAGTTTAGAATTGAACGAGCCTGTAGGGCGAGTGCAACTTGAGCTTTTTAAAAACTTATTTAATCTAAAATCAGCACAACATTTAAAAAACTAGTATTTTTGAATACTAATTGAAAAGTCGCCTTTTCCAGTTATTATATTTTGAAAACAAAAATGTCAAAAACTGATTTTGATCGGAAAAACAATTTCGTGATTCCATTTGATCTCTAATTGATCTCGGAGTACTCAAAACCATTTTAAAGTCTTCTTGATATGAACACATTTTCTCTCAGACATAAAAGCACTTTCAGCTGCAGTGGATATTGATAGCCTTTAAATCGGTTCGTAGTTGGAAAATGAAAAGCGCATCCTAAATAATCCCAATGATTTTCCCTAAATTCAAAGCCATTTCAATCTGAGCAGTGTTAAATTGTATCGTTTGTATCTCGCTGCGGCTAAAGTGCAAAAGAGCTACATCCTTCGCAGTTGGGTTTCCCGTTGTTTGTCGAGATTTTGAAGGTATCTTTAAGTCTTGCCTTGACAGAGATGTAGATATTGTTTCATTTAGAAAAATCTTGAAATAATTAAACTCTCCAAAATGATATTGCTTAATCAGATCTGAAATTTATAGAGATTTGCAAGGCTTTAGACACAAAATAACTCGACTCCTTTTCCGTTGTGTAGCCTTACATTTTACAATCCAAAACTGGCTAAAATTCTTGCTCTCTCGTCCGTTTAATTCATAATAAGAATCCAATTTCAAAGAAATGCTCGAGGGTATTTGATATAAACAAAATCTCTAAGTTATTGTGTACGGCTATCTATAGGGAATTCATTTCACGGCTTGTTTTGTCAAACAATTAGCATATCATCAACAAGATTGATAATCCAGCGGTTTCTGTTCAAGGGATTGACTGCTGTGAGTCTGCAAACATGTAGAATAACTGTGTTGAAGAACGACTTCTTGAAGGCTGTACGTTCAATGGTTTGGCAAGGTAAGGAGATAAGTATTATTAAGTAGAATACACGAAAGGGATAGTAAAGAAAACGAGAGCTTACAACTTCACCGTTCCTTAAGTAATCTTCGTTGATTTGAACAGCAATTCATTCGAGCTTTAAGCCTTGGTTTATTAGTGAAAGGTGTTTATCATGAACTTCATCCCCACTGTTCTCCTGGGTTTTTTTAATTCCATGATAAAATTATCACGATAATCCTGCGTAACAACATTATTCCTTACCTAACAGTCAAACATACTGAAACATCTATCCTTTATCTGCGGTTTTGAGATTTCAGTTTCCTTTTATCGTTGTGTACAAAGCATATTTTATCAAACAGAATAATTTTGAGAGTCAATCTCAGCGCCTAGTGTGGGTCAGGGTAGGATATATTCATATATTGCATTTTTGGATCCACATATTTAACTGATCATGAGTGACAATTTTCTCCAAGGAGAGAACTGTTGTTTTTCTAATGAAACGAGTGCTATAATTGTGTTAAGATCATAGACAATAAGACTCCTGTGTTAAATTTATTTTACAATATCCATACTATTTGAAGGATTAAGACAGACGCAATGTTTTCTATATGTGGTAGAATTGGATGATTGAATAGAGCGACATCAAGCGATATAGCCCGGGGCTTTGATGCGCAATATCTTGTAGCCAAAAAAACAATTTATTAATATCATTATTACTATTATTAATGTTATTATTATTACTATTCTTGTTACTATTATTATTATTATTATCGTTATCGCTGTCATGATTAATACTATTAATATTTATTATTACTTATTACTATTAGTATTATCATTAGTAGTATAGTATTACAATTATTATTACTATTATTATTATTATTATTATTATTATTATTATTATTATTATTATTATGTGGTTTATTTCAACTTTTGTCGGGCTTAACTTTTCACAGAAGATTTCGGAAATATGGCATAATTATTATTATTATTATCATTATTATTATCATCATTATTATTATTATCTAAAACCAAAGCATTTCAATTTACTGAAGTAATAACCGTCTCTAAAGCCGATCATACTTCAATATTTCCGCTTGTCTATTGATTTAAAATGAAAAATATGACTAAGTTAAGGCAGATTGATTTAGTACGAAAAATCGAGAGATCGACGTTTGAGATTAATAAAACTGGATACGTTTGTTTACTTGGGGAAAAATCTGACTTTTTGTGCATATATATATTAAGGCTACACTTTCTAACAATTTCAGAAAGAAGAATCGAATATTTTTAACAAATGACTTCAAGATCAAACCAAGATTTTAAATTTTATTTCCAGAAAAATATTCAGAAATTTCCAGAAATTTGCTTGCGTTTTGTGTGGGATGTTTCTATGATCGTATGAAAGATCAATGAAACGGTGGATTCATATTATGAACAGGAACAAACAAACAAGATAAATATATGAAGGGATAATGAAATATGTATTGGATTTACTGAGCCTTTGAGGTGGCTATCCCCTCTGAGAAAAATAATGGGTTTTCATCGCAAAACAATAATTTATTAAAAATATCTTTTCAAGCTTTCAATTCTAGTATAAAAAGTCTAGATCTGTGAATTGGTAAGGACATGGATGAAGGAACACTAATGTACCATTTGAATATTGCTTATACTGATAGACCTTTTTGATAACGCTGAGATTTTGCGAGAAGATTTGTTATCAACTTACTTATCAAAGCTCCTATTCCGTTATACGCACAGATAATGAATTTGTGTTTATTGTATTAATTTTTATTGTTTATTCTCATATATGTGTGTTCTTAACGGATATTATTGGTTTACTGCAATGGAAAGAGAAAATATTTCTCAAAATAGCAGCCTTTGATCTAAACGAAGATCAGTTGTTGATTAGGACAAGTTTTTGTGATGATGCAAACCATCTATCGTTAAAGTGAAGAAATTTGATTTAGATAAGTTGTGGACAAATCTGTTAATCATATTTAAGTGTAACTCTAGTCTAAATAAGAGATATTTAGGAGCAATAGTTCGAATTAGGAGTCGTCGTGTGTTAGTGGATGGTGTCAGAAGAGGGAGTCGTGTGTTAGTGGATGGTGTCAGAAGTGGGAGTCGTGTGTTAGTGAATGGTGTCAGAAGAGGGAGTCGTGTGTTAGTGGATGGTGTCAGAAGAGGGAGTCTTGTGTTAGTGGATGGTGTCAGAAGAGGGAGTCGTGTGTAAGTGGATGGTGTCAGAAGTGAGAGTCGTGTGTTAGTGGATGGTGTCAGAAGTGAGAGTCGTGTGTTAGTGGATGGTGTCAGAAGTGGGAGTCGTGTGCTAGAGGATGGTATCAGAAGTGAGAGTCGTGTGTTTGTTGATGGTGTCAGAAGAGGGAATCGTGTGTTAGTGGATGGTGTCAGAAGAGGGAGTCGTGTGTTAGTGGATGGTGTCAGAAGTGAAAGTCGTGTGTTAGTGGATGGTGTCAGAAGTGAGAGTCGTGTGTTAGTGGATGGTGTCAGAAGTGGGAGTCGTGTGTTAGTGGATGGTGTCAGAAGTGGGAGTCGTGTGTTAGTGGATGGTGTCAAAAGTGGGAGTCGTGTGTTAGTGGATGGTGTCAGAAGTGGGAGTCGTGTGTTAGTGGATGGTGTCAGAAGTGGGAGTCGTGTGTTTGTTGATGGTGTCAGAAGTGGGAGTCGTGTGTTTGTTGATGGTGACAGAAGTGGGAGTCGTGTGTTAGTGGATGGTGTCAGAAGTGTGAGTCGTGTGTTAGTGAATCATGGTGTCAGAAGTGTGAGTCGTGTGTTAGTGAATCATGGTGTCAGAAGTGGGAGTCGTGTGTTAGTGGATGGTGTCAGAAGTGAGAGTTGTGTATCAGTGGATAGTGTCAGAAGTGGGAGTCGTGTGTTAGTGAATGGTGTCAGAAGAGGGAATCCTGTGGTTTCAGAAGTAACAGTCGAGTAGCATTATATAAGTAAGAGTTTTTCGATTCCCAAGTGACATTGAACAAGTTTTACATAAACAAATCTGGAAGCACCTTTTTACCAAGTAAACCGTAAGCTTTTCTAACAGCATAAACATCCAGAGTAATAAATCTTAATAGATCTTAAGTATCTTCAATTTCTTGACGATATTATAACAATTTCTCTAGAGCTATATAATACTTGTAACAACCTAAAATGGATTTTCTATTGTGCGTCATAAAGTACTTTAAGTACCACCTACATCCTGCTCTCGACCGACTGATGCAAAGCAATATTTTTTCCTTGAAAAGAGCTGAGTGTATTGACTTTATATTGAACCACATCACCCTAAGGTAACAAAGTTTTGACTATGTCACCAGTCTGTGATATTAAAACTGATACTATATATTTTCCATTTGTTCTGTAGCTGTCTGTTACTTTTTGAACAATTTTATACAGATATTGAACATTTCCATGGCAGTATGCTAATTTTTGAGACATTATGAAATCGAAATGAAATTATATCTTCAAACGTTAAAGCTAGAATGTCTTTTAGAGATTTTATTAATTTTCATGTATCGTGACACAAATTAGTTACTCTCTTTTTAGACAGGAAATAATTTGAAATCGCTTGTGATGGTCGAGTTGGATTTTAATGCAAAAATAGTGTAAGGACTTAAAATACGACTGCTGTTTTTTTCCGACCAAAACAGAAAACTACAGGGAGGACCTAACATCCTGTTTTTCTATGACACGCATTTTCTCTCTCTTATAAACAAAATGGATTTTTTGTAGTAGACTAAATTCAACTAACAATAACTACGTTGGGTCCCTAGAAGATCGATTTTTTCCCCAATCGACCCCCTGTAGAATTCCTTAATAACTTTGTGTAAAACGAAAATGGAAAGTAGAAATGAATGCTATCCCCTGGGGATCGAAAAAAATATGGTTTGAAAGGGGACTTCGAATTCTTCGCAACAAGACGAAAAGGCACAAGGAAATTGAAATTTCTACTTGAAAAATATATCAATAAGGTGTTTTTGAGTTAACTGTTAAGATTGATACTTTAAGATTTTTTCACTTGACGTCATAGACTTCATTGTACTACTGCACTTTACTACTCCAAGATTTCATTCTCGTTACTGTTCATTTTCTAACCGCTTTGAAATGCAAAATATGGACGTTGATTGGTCGACAAGATAAAAGAGCGCTTCAAAATAACAGGAAATGATTGATAATGAGATGACAGTGTATCGGTCAAAGCCATTCTTAATTGAAATTTTTTAGTTCTGAAAAACACTTTACATTAAGTATCGTGGCTTAGTGATTAACTTCAATAGGTGAAGCCAATATTGAACGAACAACCAGCTTTGCCAAGAGAAATCTTTGGTATATTGTACAGAGTTGGTAAATACTAAGCATATATGGTTGACGAGAAAGGATCCTTGAATTGATCCGGCTTGTTAGAACGGATGAGACGACGAAAGGCCACGCCATTTCGGTAAGGTCACGTAGCCATTTTACAACACGATTTCCCTTTAACTATTCATTTTTCATTGATAAGTAATAAATAGTTAGTTATGTTATCTTAAATATTAGGCACCTTTATTTTGTCGATTATTTTACGATCTTTAGCGAATATTTTACGACCTTAACTTGTCAACAATCATATTCCCTTCATTCATCCGTTTTTCCATGCTTCCATCCATTCCTTCACGCATTCATTTTCTTTCTTTCTCTACTCTAACTCTAAATTTCTCGACTCAAAATTCTGATTTTTTTTTTTAATGTTCGTGACTTCAGTGAAGGCTGCCTTCAGGCAGCGCTATTCTAAGCTAGGTTACTTAACTCTCAGTACAGCTGCATGGTTATGTAATATGATTTATAAACCCTTCAATATTGCCTCGAAAAATATTCGTATTTTCTAGAAATGATCATAACGACTCGTTATATTTCAAATCGTTTGACATTCCCTTAAGTGATATCTTTCTTTGTTTATCATTGTTTATTGCCAAGTTTAATTTTGAAAATGCATCCACCTGCATATAACTGTATAGTAAAGCAAAGAATTTTATTTCCAAATATAAATATATTCTTGAAAATATTACACGAAAACAACAAAATCCGAGATTTATTTCGGTAATAAAGAAGTTAGCTACAGGCTTACATTTCGACTTAGATGTACTCGCTTTCACTAACGATGATCGCAAAAATGCCAATGGTACCCTCCCTTGGGATGGCAGAAAAACAAGTGTCTTGTATAAGTGTGAAACTGGGTTACAAGGCTGAATTTAAGCATTATAGTTAAAAGACCGATAGAGGAAGTTAGAGAAGAGGAGAATGAAGTAAAGGGCAAAGACAAAAAGGGAGGAGCTACAATACAACTCGTAAAAATGACTATAGGGGAATGAAAACTAGAGTTGTTCACGAGATGCACTGCTCATAAGCTTACGGGTTTTTTTTCCTTCTTTTTTTTCAAACTTTTCCAACCTTAACTAAAAAGTTATTGAATGTCAAGGAACATATGTACAGATAATTCCTACGAGTTTTCGGGTAATAAAATGTTTATTGCACGACATAAAAAATGTGTATGAGAAATGAGAATTTGGCAAACTCAAGCAGGCTGCGAAGCGCATCCGTATAATGCGCTATCGTAATTACTAGTCAATGCAATATCATGTAATAGAATATCATACAGACCTGGATTATTCTACTCGTTAACATGGAGTCAATGAACAATTTCTTTTGATTCAAGACGACGTCGTTGCTGAGAAAAACTTTCAAATTTATCGATATCTTAATATAAGCGCTGGGCTGATCGAAGTTAGGGCACGGCCAACTCACAGGTTGAACCCTGAAACAACCCTCTGGGCTGATCTAAGTCAGGGCATGGCTAAATCACAGATGAAACCCTGAAACAACCTCTGGGCTGATGAAATTCAGGGCATGGCTAACTCACAGATGGAATTGGAATTTGACTGTTCGGTTTTGCGGAGGGAGGAAAACCGAAGAACCCAGCCTGAAAAAAAAAAACTGGCAAACTCGGAGAAAACCCTCGCATCAAGGGAGAGACCTAACAAACTCTTCTCACTTGTAAGACGCCAAGTACAGGAATTAAACCCTGAGACCCCATGAGGTGAGAGGAAAGTGTACTACCGCCGCGCCGCCCTCTCCAATCACATGTAGACTAAAAAGTTCGAGTCAACTCCCTATCTTAATCAAAAATATCCATTTATCTTTTAAATTAATAGGTTATCTTTACAGACCTGAAAAGTGATGACCTCACGATTCATTTGTTTTTATCTGATTTTGACACAGCTAGACGTTGAGGCTGATGCGGTAAGGAATCGTACAAAGACAGTGTCTCACATAATGAGCCAATTAACAGCTTTTTCATAACAAAATTTTCATTGCTAGCCTCAAAACTTTTTCTAAAAGACTTCATACTGCGATACAAATACTCCTCCCCCTCTCCCCTCAGTGGTTGGATGCGCAGCTCACAACCGTTTCAAATTCATAATCATCTCGGAATGAAAATCATTTGGATGTAACATTATTGTGTTTTTAGTACAATTTTTCATTTCTATAGCTACAGTTGAAGTAGTATTGTCAGGCATTTGAAAGACAAGGCTTGCCCAAATGACAGCAACAGTGGCCAAGTATCACGTCAAGCAATCTTTCCTCTATTACTTATGAATGAAATGACGGTCCTTTTGTTTGCACAAGTCGGAGGCAATGTTGACAAGATGCTCGTTAATTTTGGGTTTCATTTATTATTCTTGATCACAATCGCAGCAGGCAGTTGCTATTGAGCTGGCTGGTCATTGTGAACTGAACTTCTACTCCAAAACTTCTATCTTCCAACGCATTTCAATTTTAACTAGTTTTTCTTTAGACCAATTTAATTCGTCTCTGTATTATAACCAATTATAGGAACTTTTAGTCCGGTTTTAACAGTGAAACGAGCTGAGAAAAAAATACAAATATTGCTTGGAAATCGTGATGAAAAAACTAGACTAGTTCGCTAAAAAAAACCCAGCTTTTTTATCAAGCTGACACCGTACCGTTTGTGATAAGCAGTTTTAATTTGGATAAGGCAATATTAAATCTTGGCTATAAAGAGACCGGTAGGTATCAACATCTTTTTTCATTGATTCCTATCATTTTGTACCAGTTACCTATACACTAACATTGATCAGTACATATGTACAGTACGATGCTAATCAGTCATATACATATGTATATATAGGTGTCGTTCATAGACGTGTTTTTTGCTGGAGATTCTAGAGACCGATTGGCGTGTAAGGTAAGAACGAACATTAAGTCACTAAAATCTTTAGCTTAAATTTCCGCCACTACATTTCTACCCTAAGTTATAGTTTTAAAATAGTAATTGAAGTTCGAACAGGTTTGAAAGGAATGGATTGGGTTTCGGTCGTTGAGATACTGGTCGTATTACGAAGGCTGTTGAATTGAATTTATGGTCGTTCTATGAAAGGTGCTAGACATTTCAATTGAAAGTATCAAGAAAACACAGTCGTATTAGGAAGGTTGTTTAACTACATTTGTGGTCGTTGTACAAAGGTACTAGACACAAACTGTTGTGTTCAATTGATAGCATCAAGTAACACTGGTCGTATTAGAAGGGTTACGTAATTCAAGTTGTGGACGCTTTACACAGGCTTAGTCTATCATTTATGTGTATTTGTGCTCAGAACGTATTGGATGAACTATCCATAACAGTCATGACACCTCTGAGTTCTGAACTAGGAATGTGCCATTGAACTTATAAAAAAATATTTCTAGCTGTAAACCACAAAAATAATTGCGTGCATGACCGCCTGACGATAATAAGTACGAAAGCTTTATCTTAGAGATTTCAAAGTACAATCATACATCGTTTTTTAAGAGGGTATTTGATATGCTAACGAAGAGAATGCAATATTCCGGCACCATATTGAAAAAATACTCGTTAAAATTAATTGTTATGAAGTAATGAGATGGAGACTTAACTTTTTTATTTTGGGTGTTTTTAGTAAAGAATTTTGGAGTCAAATTCGCAAAGACATATAATTGTAACCAGCTGCAGTAAAATAGTTTCAAAACACTTCAATAAATGTCTTGACATATTTTTTCATTTCGTCATTGCAAAATAAATGAGCTTTAAACTTTAAGAGAATCACTAATGCTCTCGAAGAAATCAAATTTATGGGAATTTTTCTTCTCAAGTAAAATTATATATCTTGATAGATTTTAAAACAAAACATTTTAAGACTGCCGCGAGCAATCATTCTATGATGACTCAGTCTATGAAGTGAAAGTATTCGGGATATATATATATTCATAATTTTTTTGAAAAAAGAATAAGCTTATTTTTTAATATTTAAAATCGATATTGCATTTCTTTATACAAATACTAATAATCATGAACATGTGAACTTTCACTCCTTATAATTAACTTAACTTGGCAATAAATGGTATCTACTTCTGATATTCCATTCAGAATTAGTGATTTCGCGAGCATTCTAAGAAAGACAACACGTGCTTATACCCATAATCCTTCGCAATTTTGAAAAATTCAGACCGCCAATAAAAGAACTGGCGATGTCGGTTATCAAACCTTTTATGTGTCAAAGATGTATAATCTACCTAAGTGTTACAATCTACGACGCGATCTGATGGTATAGAGTAGAAAAATATGTCAGAGAAAAGATGTTCTGGTTTATGTAATATCAATGAACAGTTGATGTCGGTGAGTGGACTAAATGTTGGTTGATCACCAAGGCCAATGTTAGATTGAACTTTGGAATTAATTTTGGGTAGGCGGTCTAGATTAAGTCATTATTTTTTTTTTCTTTTCTTTTCTTTTTTTAATAAGTTTCTACCTTATTCCCTTTTATCTTCCCTTGACTTAATGACTTTCCTTCCTTTCTTCCTTCTTTCTTTCTTTCTTTCTTTCTTTCTTTCTTTCTTTCTTTCTTTCTTTCTTTCTTTCTTTCTTTCTTTCTTTCTTTCTTTCTTTCTTTCTTTCTTTCTTTCTTTCTTTCTTTCTTTCTTTCACTCTTCTTCTTCTTACTTTGTTTCTTTAGAATTTTTTTCTTTTCTTCACATGTTCATCCATTCATTTTGTCATTCATTCCTTCATTCATTTTTTCAGCAATTTCCTTTAAGTTCCTTCGTTTCTTGTTTTTATCTTACTTTCTTATTTTTGCCTCTTTTCTTCTCTTGTTTTCTTTCTTTCCTTCTTTCTTTCTTCCTTCCACAAGACAAGAACAATATTTCATGCCAATTACACATTTTACAAGACAAACAAACAACACCAAACACCATGGAAAATGCTTTGCTAAATTTCTCCAAAATGACGACCATGTGGTCTCTAGATCTAGTAAAATAGGTTATAGCAATAATAGTACAAATGCCACAAACATATCTTCAACTTCCAGCTTGTTAATCTGGCGGTACAACAAAAAAGGCCAATTCGAATTTTTGTAATAAATTATTCAAAAGATGGTTAAAAAGAAATGTGATGAGATGATCGCCTGCTGACAGTCCCTCTTCCTTTATCTGCTATTATTTAAAAAAAATATTTGATCGATTCGTGGAGTACTCTTTTCAGCTATAAATTACTATCACTAATCAGTGTTGCAGTTGATGTTGGTGCTGTTACATGTCGATGATGATTTTGGTGTTGTAGATGATGATGATGATGGGTTGATGGTGTTGATGATGATGATGGTTATGATGATAATGATGATGGTGGTCGGTTGCATGGGTGGTATAGTGGTTTACTGCTCGCCTCTCACCGCTGTGGTCCAGGCTTGGGTAGGAACATATGTGACTTGAGTTTGTTTGATGTGTCGTTCTCTTCTGTGACATGAGGGTTTTCTCCGGGTACTCCGGTTTCCTCTCTCCGTAAAAATCAACATGTGAGTTGAGTTGAATGCATAGAATATATAATGTACTGGTAGTGTCTGTGTGGGTGTTTATTATTTATTGATGATGATGATGATGATGATGATGATGATGGTGGTGGTGGTGGTGGTGATGATGATGATGATGATGATGATGATGATGATGATGATGATGGTGATGATGTTGGTGATGATGTTGGTGATGATGATGATGATGATGATGATGTTGGTGATGATGATGATGATGATGATGTTGGTGATGATGATGATGATGATGTTGGTGATGATGTTGGTGATGATGTTGGTGATGATGTTGGTGATGATGATGATGATGATGATGATGATGTTGGTGATGATAATGATGATGATGTTGGTGATGATGTTGGTGATGATGATGATGATGATGATGATGATGATGATGATGATGATGTTGGTGATGATGATGATGATGATGTTGGTGATGATGTTGGTGATGATGATGATGATGTTGATGATGTTGATGATGTTGATGATGTTGATGATGATGATGATGATGGTGTTGATGATGATGATGATGATGATGATGATGATGATGACAATGACTACTGATGATGATGATGATGATGATGTTGGTGATGATGATGATGTTGGTGATGATGTTGGTGATGATGATGATGATGATGATGATGATGATGTTGGTGATGATGATGATGATGATGATGTTGGTGATGATGATGATGATGATGGGTTGATGATGGTGTTGATGTTGATGATGATGATGATGTTGGTGATGATGATGATGATGATGGGTTGATGATGGTGTTGATGTTGATGATGATGATGATGTTGGTGATGGTGATGATGATGATGGTGATGGTGATGATGATGATGGTGATGATGATGATGATGATGGTGATGATGATGATGATGATGGTGATGATGATGATGATGATGGTGATGGTGATGATGATGATGATGATGATGGCAGACGAATCGGCAATTGCAAAAGAACTACTGAAAAGAAACTGAAAAAGGCCATCTTACATTTTCTAAAAAAGGAGTTCGCTTATACAATCACCGCTATTGATATTATAAAAGTTATTTTTTTAAATCACAATAATCTTTTAAAACAATTCGTACCTACAAAAAATGCCCAAAAAATTTTTTTGACTAATAATACCTTTCGTAAAATTAAATTATGGAGTCGGGCACCACAAAGGAAATCTCAAAGGAGTTTTTTGAATGACTCATTCTTGGACTTGTCTGACACAACTTAACGCCAAACTAATGAAGACAAATTTAGGTGCAAAAATTAGCATTTTTATTAAAAAATATTTTTTTCTTTTTCAAGTTTGTTTGCCCTCTAGACTATTAAAAAGGCGCAAATATAACAATCTAAATAGCTCCTGGAAAATTAGATTTTTCGCTTATAATCACTTACGTGTTACAACAAACTAATTAGAAAATAAAATTTGAGTAAGACAAAAGTTTACAATCATAACGTGAGTTTGAAATGATAAGAAATCTGCAAGGAGCGATTTAATAACGAATTATCAGTTTTACATTTGAATTCCCAATATATATATAGTTACAGCCAGAAAATTAATTTTGTCGATAGTGGTAAGGCTGGTGTTTAGTGTTGACTTACATCAATGTAGAACTGGAGTTTGCCCGGTAGAGACAGACTTGTCGCCACAGATCACGAATCAAGAAAAAAATAGCCTTATGAAGAAAGGAGAATCTGATGTTAGAAGGTAAAGCTATTTTACTTCCCAACAAGATCGAAGATACTAGGGGGCTAAGTTAAAATAACCCTTGAAGCGTTTTTGAATGTTTTGAAAGTAACGCTTTTATGCTTCTAAAACGATTACAACTTTCTTTGCTTTTTTCTTTCTTTCCTTCCTCTTTTCTCTCTGTTTCCTCCTTTCCTTTCTTCCTTCCTTTTTTCCTTTCTCTCATTTCTAAATCTTTTCATTGGTAAATTTAATCTACCTCGTCTATCGCTCTTTTTCTTCTTTACTCGTTTGGACACTTTCATATTTTCCCAACTATAGTTCAGACTCTAACTTTTTCACCACTGAACATTCTAAATATCTATTTACTAACATATTTATATAATTTGCTGCTCTCCTAACGTTCTGTCTCATCGACTCACCTCACTCCTAATAAACAAACTTATCTTACGATCTCGCTAACAAATGAAACTGAGTTACGATCTATGTATAGTTCACTATCTTAAATCATAAACAAACACACACATTTTGAACCACAGTATACTTCAAGTCGATTGTGATCATGAGTTTTAACCTTGGAAAATCATTAAAGTTATAAAGATAAGAACATTTTAATTATTTTCTAACCTTGTGTCTCGAACAAAACTATCCAGTAGAAATGTAAACATGAAAGATAGGATTTAATGAAGGATCTAGAATCTAGAAGCGGTTTTTAGTAGGGTAAAAAATAGCCGGCTTCCAGCCAGACAAGTCGCTATGTTTCCTCATTCTTCTTTCCTTGAAAGACACGTTCTATAAGATTTCCGCAACAATTTTTCATGCATTTTTCGACCGATAATTTTGCCTCTGGCGACGCTTCCAGACCTCGTAGAGTCGGTAGAATCCTCAATTAATTTTAATTACCTTTTTTTTAATTATATTCTGGCTAGTGTTTGGTTTTTCGTCGATTTACTTGTTTTTTTATTTGCAATAGGATATGAGCCGACTGCAGTTTGCTATCTCATAATTCTCATCCTATTCTTGGTATAAAAGAAAACTTAAAGTTATACAAAGATGTGAACTGACTTCGAACATTAAGTTTGAGATCGCGCGCGCATGCGCAGCTCTTAGTATCTAAATCTACACGGTGTAAAATTTGCTTACAGCTGTCGCATGTAAACTGCTTACGCTACTCTTACAACACGAATCCCGTCATGTAAATCAGCTCTACAACTTGCTACAACGTTTTTCTTGTACACAACAGTTGTAATTAAGCAAAAATTCGTGTAGCATGTGAATCGGCCTTAAGACTGTCTGGTGAAAGTACTACGTTCGTTTTCTTTGTGGTACGAAGAAAGCGGACTAAGCCAGAGTTACTTGTTTATCCCAATTATTCTGTTTTCCACTTCTTTCAAAACTGTTGTGTCTAGCGACTGACGCAATTGCAGATCTAAGTTTATAAACATAACACAAAGTATTCAATATTTATAGGAGAAAGGAGTAAATTTTCTATAATTGTATAGTTTCCATAATTGTTGTAGTAAAGCATGTTGATAAGGCTAGTTTTAGTTTATAAAAAGAACTGGTCTTGTATTGACGCTTGAGGACTATAATAATGGACGTATTATTCACTAGAAACATTTAATTTTAGCTTATGGACTTGTCAGTGATATATCAGGGATGTTTGATGAGATAATATGCCATCTCATAGTCTAAACATCTACTGGAAAAAAAATCCACTCTTAATGAAATATATATATAGAGGGATTTTACGTCATCCATATTGTGGTGTTAGTAGTTGTTGTTGTTTTGTAGTTGTTATACTTGTTGCAGGACCTTTTTTTCTGGAAATAATCCTTTATTCAAGCACTATATCTGATCATCTAAGTCAATCGTAAAAAATAATGATTTATTGAGGCAATTCTCTTGAACTTTGCATTTAGTATTTCTTGTGAACATTAGATGACAAAGTTTAGTATAACGTTTTTCTCGAAGTCCCAGCACAACCAGCAGGCCAATCCCGTACGTGCTTATCAGCATGCAGTTGCGTGCCGTTTAACATCGACAGCGCGTTCGATAAAAAGGATAGCAAAAATATTAAAATTTCGCACAATTTTCTTTTCTAGATTCTCATGGCGCCTCTAATTCTATATCTTTTTTTCACTTATAAATAGATGTCCTGTTGATAAATGTATGTTTTTTTCTAACGACAATGCCGCAATCAATGATGAATAGCTAATAAAGGTCCAGATTCTGATTCTGGAAATGGATAGTGCCACCAATCCTACCATTTTCTTTTATTTCTCTTTTCAATTATAATGTTAGATATAAAATAAGCTAATGATGAATTGTTTAGGAAAAATTTGGACCTTCTTCGCCGTTAGGTGATGAGTTATGAGACAAAAACGGAAGCTGAGAAACCCTAAGGTCTTGGATACAAACGCAAGAAAGCTTGATTTGAGATTTAACAGTATTTGTAGGATAGACAAGGGGCTCTAAGGTCTAGATTGTAGGAAGTATTAAAGGACAATAACAAGAGTAGTGACACTGATAGTCTTCACAAGTACTTAACCTGGAGTATTTTTCGTCGATCGACTGACATACCACTTCTGACACCAATCTTTCGCGCGCATCAATGCGTCGCCATTCGGTGCTGAAAACAAATCAACATATTGTTCAATTAAGTGAGAAGAAACCCTTGTAAATTCAGTGTATTTTTTTCTGTTCTCGTAATATCTATATTCATTTTAATCGACTGATCATCGCTTTAAATATAATCAAGCAATTTATATATGCCAAGAATTAAAATATATTCCTTTTTTTTTTAATTTAACCCTCAGCTAACATGATTCAACTCACGTACTTATTAACGAACATGTAAGTTGCTTCTACGGAGACAAGTCGTCAACAGATTTCGCGCGCTTTGATTGGTCAAGATCGAAATCTATTTAAAAGATAAGGAACTATACATAACTTTTACTCGCATAAAAAAGTTGCTCTCTTTGAAAGAGGACTGTTGTGTACTTTTCTCTTTTAGTAAAATATACTTTTGATAGCAATTGAAGATTTGGTGAATGAAGGCGTTAATCCTATGGTAAGTTCTTAATATGAAGAATTCTTATCAACGCCGGACGACGATAGCCGCTTTAGACATATTTTTTTGGGTGGAATTCAGAGGCTTTCACGTGACGTTTTTTTTTCCCTCAAAAATATTGATTAATTATTTACGAATACAAGCTGCGTTTGACAATTTTAGCTGCTAAATTAATATTAAAAAACCACGAGGCAATTTCTTGAAGGTCGAGTAGTTGTTGTGCAATATGCGGCGTACTTGTATCAATTACTTTACTCCTTTTCAGACTCTACGTTATTTGGAATACTTGATTCAAAAGTAGACGCAAAGGAATAATTCTAGAAGTATCACTTTGTTGGGTATTCATATATATATATATATACGTTAAATTCTGAATAGTGCATTCCAAGACCGAAATGCATTCTGGGTCATGTAACATTGTCTAAAGTAAAATAAATAATAATTATTTATTTCATTTTTAGTGCATTCCATCCGAAATAATATTCTAGCTACATAAACGAATCGCTGTATATTTACTTTTTATTTCAAATTAATGAGACCCACAATTAATGCCCTTTGTTCGTGGAATGCCGACTATTCAGTATGCAGTATTCAGTATTCAGTTTTTTGCAATAGCAGTATATCCCTCCTACTACGTAATAATAGTAAAATCTGTTCAGCGTAGGTTGTTGTTGCGCCTTCAGTCTGGCTCTCTTAATCAATGGATACAATAGACTATAATTCAAACAGAATTAGAAGGCGCCAGAGAACACTCGTTTCTAGGAGATAATAGGAAATAAAATTGTTTTACAACATAATACTATTATACAAAGTACAGTTGAGCTTCAAAAATACTCTTCTCATTTACGTCAGAGAACTCAAACTTGAAAAAAAAAACACGAAATCAGAATTCAAAACTTCGAAAATTATTTACAGTAGAACTTTCTCGAATGGGCTTGAGTGACGTGACCACGAATTTAAACAATGACTCCAAGTCGAGGTTTGACTTGATAAAATACAGTATAAACACAACAAACACAACACACACAACCTCGACTTGGAGTCATTGTTTAAATTCGTGGTCACGTCACTCAAGCACATTTGAGAAAGTTCTACTGTAGTATTGTTGTGTGTGTTGTGTTTGTTGTGTTTATACTTTATTTTATCAAGTCAAACCTCGACTTGGAGTCAATGTTTAAATTCGTGGTCACTCGATCAAGCGAATATTCGGGAAAAGTCTATCATAGGCATGAGTACAGGGAAAAAAAATACCAATTGTTCGCATTTTTTTTTCGCATTTCAAACCCTTGTGGCCAACTTATGACATGTGGTTTATCAAGTTTTGTAAATAGGATAGTTAAGTAGGAACTCTTAATAAAAGAATTATGTCTGGTATTAATGGTTGAAATAGACGAACATTGAAAAAGACTCGACAAAGCACATTAATTCTAATTGTTAGAAAAATATTGACTTATTAGTGGGTTAAGATTTTACCACAAGAAAAGAAAATACTTCGATACATCACGTGACAGCTACACCAGACTAAAAAAAATCACGTGATCACAAGGAAACTTCTATTTCATTTTTGCCATTGTTTTTAGAATTTTAAGACTTCTAAAACTGAATCCAATAATTAACGAGCTTTATTGTTGATTATGATCATTAATATTAATTGCTAATTAAAACCAGTATTTTTTTATTAGATTGCCGACTTTTGAACACTCTGTTTTAAACAATAAAACCTTAGTATAGTAGTTATTGAATTTTCTTGGTTAACAACTGCTACCGAGGTCTATAGAAATAGGATTTCATGTTGAAATAACAAGAACATATTTACACGTTTTTTTTGTGTTTTTTTTTGTCGTCAATCTACTTGTGCAAATTTTAAGATTACCAATTACTCCTTGGGTACCCCACACAGTTCTCATAAAATCAAGCTCTATCCCCCCTGAATTTCTTCAAACGGGGGGGGGGGGTAAATGTTAAATGCAGTAGCCAAATATAGAAATGATTCTAGCTATTGTGACTAAAAGGACCGAGAAGAGACGAGTTCAGTGTTTGAACAAAAAGTTTAAAATATCCAAAGTTCCCGTGATATGATTTTCGCCGAGTACACGTCCGGCTACATAATCTAGTATAAGCACCTTTAGAATCAAGAGTATGTCTATAGAAAAGGATTTCACGACAAGTAACTACTTAGCTTGAGCTACCTTGGTGTGATTGCGCACAACCAATCATAAACTATAGGTAAGGGAAAATCTCTTAAATGAAAATAAGCAGATTTTTTCGTAATTGGAATTAGTTCTCAAGATGTTAGCTCAGTTTACTAACACAGGACAATTTTAACTGGCTTGAATCGAGGAATCAAAGTATTTTGTTAAGTTCTGTAGTGTGGCAACTTTAAACATGATTTCTGTATTTTTATTTTAAACAAGCTTTTTATCTCCTGCAGACGTTTAGAGCTTATTTTTGCCTTGGAAAACAGCTGGAATACAGAGAAATTTTGTTGAGCATCGAACTGTCTACGCCATCACGCGGTGACAACAACAGGTATCTGCTAATTTATCTATTCATGATTCAAACTCTATCTCTGTATGAATAATTATTGATTTCTCTAGAAAACATTATTCATTGAGTGAATTATCAGTTTGTCTTGAAACCAACCACACGTTTGAAGTATTTATTGAACTATGAATAAACTGGAGAAGTCACTAAGAAATAAACTATCTAAAGTGTAGGCTTATCGTATCAAGAAAAAAATGAATATATTTTTTATGCATGAGAAACTATTACAAACTCGCGTTGTAGCTTCACTTTATGGCATGGATTTTGTCATTGTTTTACCACATTAGCGAGTCTTAGAACAGATAATCCAAATCTTAAAACAACGCTCAGTAATAATTATGATAACTCACGAACCACAACACATTAATTTCATTT
Organism: Anthopleura sola; assembly: GCA_023349425.1. NCBI lineage: Eukaryota > Metazoa > Cnidaria > Anthozoa > Actiniaria > Actiniidae > Anthopleura > Anthopleura sola. The sequence continues at coordinate 5,596,097 of JALHLI010000015.1, read as the reverse complement.
TTCCCTCAGTTATCATCTCGCTTAAAAATCCGGCAATGGAAATTTTAATCTTCTCATGGTGGAAGAAAAAAAACCAAAGCTTTTTAAACAAAACCTGGTATATTTACACATTGAACAAACTTAAAACTGTTAAAACCTTCGCAGTAAAACGGAATTTTGAATACAAAAGTTCTAAATCAACATTTCATTGGATTGAGTTGGTAGGCGCGCAGGAAGTCTGGACGACAATGCATACAAACATGAGAGACAACCATTAGGGGAACTTATTCTTTGCCTACTATAGATAGACCTACTTTAGCGGAGCCTAAAAGCTTTTTCCCGCTGTATAACATTGTGTAAAGTGCAGCATTTCTACCGACCTACTATCAACGTCATAACTTTTGAATCTGGCAAAATTGAGGTTTGTTCAATTTAACACTAAATCCGCTCTAATTACTTTAAATGTAGAAAAAAATAAACTAAAGTCTTCCAAGGGGCGAAGAAAGGATTGTTCAATCTAAGTAATGGACCCATCTCCAAATTATCTTAAATGCGAGGCTATCACGGAAATACAAAGTCCTTCGATAATATGGCTTATTTCTTTTGCATTTTCACGTATCCTCCATCCAAAATAATTTTGAGAAAGGTTCATTAATACACTGTAAAGATTATTACTCGGTATATTTTTCAGTCGTGAGATTGGTAGCTAATTTTGATGATAGTCAAATCCAAGCCTCCGGTACTCAAACACTGTTGAAATTCATTTCTTTCCAAAAACTTCAAACTTATAATATATCCTATGTACAGATGTATGTGACATTGTCGCACGCTTATAAATAATGACAGCCTTGATTTTAGCATGCATAGTTTGAAGAGTATATTTTCACCTGTTTGACTCTCATATGATAATTTACGCCAGATAGTAACTACGGCATAGCACAGAGTACTGAGATAAAATGTTCCGGGTTCTATTGTAGCTGTGTTTTATAGGATTTTTTAAAACCCGCTTAGCAAGGCTTCAGACTGATTTCTACAAGGTTATTCTCATCGACGTTGGTTAGTAGCTGAAACGTGACTGCTTTAAGGGAATCTAGACTCATTAATGAAAAAAGCACCATTCGATATATGCCAAACTATCGCCCAGGTGAGGGGATGTATTGAGGGGGTCAAATCTTCTAATCTTAATAACCAAAATTAGACAGTATAGTCTCTTTTTATGATCTGCTTTGGTCTCTTGTCCTCAAGGTAAAATGTTGGGTAAATTCGAAATCAAAAGAGCTTTCTTCAGCTTCCTATTTTAATCTCTAAAGGATTTGTTTGTGAAAAAAATAGCGCGCGGAAAGTCGTGTGTCCTGCTGCAATATTGGCCGATAGATTCAAGATAAGCTTTTGTTAGCGGCTCCAATTTAATATTATTTTTGACGTTTCTGTTCAATTAATTTCATATCATATTTAATGACAATATTGTGCGCAAACTTATGCATATATTTTATTCCAACGTCCGCGCCGCGCAAATACTGATATGAGTTAACATTTTGACGAAAATTCCCGCCATTAAACAGAATATTATTTGTAAGGGCAGTGAATGTCTTCCGTGTAGAAACTCGAAAACGAACACAATTTACGCTATCTGGTTACTATTTCTTTTTATGGGTTGAACAAAAAGGAAACACATTGGAAAAAAAAGTGATAAAGGCGACTGAAATACCCACATTATCCATCAAATCAGTTGATTTTAATCAACACATGTACAGGCAGTTAGTTGTAGCTCGTGGGAGCAGTAGTCTTTGATATCAAGATTCATTTGATAGCAAGAGAAAGCAATGTACAATGCTAACTGCGCGTGCGTCAGCAATTAAGCGCGCCATTTTTAAGAAAGTTTAGTCCAAGAGCCGGAAGTTTAAAATCATGAAACGATTTTCCATGTTCTTCACTTCTTTCTATAGACAAAATAGACTGCACTAATAAGTCATTAAAAGAGTTTCATATGAGTTTCATATGTACATATGTATATATACAGAAAACAAAGTCATTGCGCGGGAAAAAAGCGGCTGTCTTCAGCTGTTTTGATTTACTTATCAAGAAACAGAGTTATCTTGACAAAAGATTGTAGTCTACACGTAACCAAGCGATCGCACCTCACAGCTGCTGCCGTTCAGAAAAAAAAACTGACCATCTCGATGTATTAATATTATTTACATATATTATTTTATTAGATTTTGTTACCGTACATTTGTTCATTACGTCATGATACTTGTGCGTAATAAGTTATTAGATTATAATATAGAAATGAATTATATTATTATATTATCATTATAGTTATTACTTTTATATAATTTCTTATCTTCACTAATAGCGCGGGAAGCTAAAGATTTAAGATTGTATATCACAGTCATTGATTCTCCTCTTCTCTCGCAACTGAATTTGATTTACTTATCCTGTGATCTGATCTTGAAACCAAATTTGACTGAACTGGTCGTGTGGCGCAGCAGTTGCTCATTCGCCTCTCATCTCTGACGTCTCGGGGTTCGATTCCTGGACCATCCTGGCATCGCATGTGAGTAGAGTTTGTTAGGATTCTCTACCTTGATTCGATGATTTTTCTCAGGGTTCGATTTTCTGGTTTTCGCCCTCCGCAAAACCGAACAATCTGAATTCTAATTTGATGAGTTAGCCGAGCCCTGACTCAGATCAGCCTAGAGGTTGTTTCAGGGTTCGAAATGTACGGTTAGCCGTGCCCTGACTTAGATCAGCCCAGAGGTTGTTTCAGGGTTTGATCTGTGAGTTAGCCGTGCCCTGACTTAGATCAGCCCAGAGGTTGTTTCAGGGTTCGATCTGTGAGTTAGCCATACCCTGACTTAGATCAGCCCAGAGGTTGTTTCAGGGTTTGATCTGTGAGTTAGCCGTGCCCTGACTTAGATCAGCCCAGAGGTTGTTTCAGGGTTCGATCTGTGAGTTAGCCATGCCTTGACTTACATAAGCCCAGAGGTTGTTTCAGGGTTCGATCTGTGAGTTAGCCATGCCCTGACTTACATCAGCCCAGAAGTTGTTTCAGGGTTCGATCTGTACGGTGAGCCGTGCCCTGACTTTTTGTTTTTGTATAACACTGTCTTCTAGAACATTTTCTTTTACATTCTTAATTTTTATTCTAATGCCTTCCACTTTGCCCTACTTCTAGTGCTCCTCCTCCACACTGACCTTCAGTATCCATGGCAACGTACTATCGGTGTAAAAATAGCGTTTTCTCAATTCTGGTCACATGTAATTCCCTTTAGAATATTTGCTTATTTTTTCGATTATGCTGAGGAAATATTCACACTGATACATGACCTCCAATTAGGAATCTTACGAATCTCACGAAATGTTTGAAATGAGGAAACATTACACCCAAAGTAAAAAGCCCGTTTGACATCAAAATTTCAAAAGCCGGTATTTTAGTAAAAATCTGATTTTGAAGTAATATGTTAATTTCTTTGAATCTTGGCAATGTTGAACTTCTTTTGCAAAGTAATTAGGCATGCGCAAATAGGATTGTGAATTCTATATTTACAGACAATATCTAAGGCACACTTTTCAGCATAAGAACTATCTTTTATCGCAAAACGATATCAATGATTTTTAAAGATGTACACTGCATGCGCACAAGGACTAACATGTAAATGAGGTGTTGTTTTTTAAAAATCCTCTTCCACCTGCCTGATGACAAACGCAATTATACAAAGTAAATATAGCTGTCACATTTGAACACTAGTGTCATCGACAACAAGAATACGTCATATGTTTCAACAATACTAGAATAAATATCAATCGAGTGTTCTATCTTTTCTTCATGAATATTTCATCTCACTAAGGCTCTATTTCAAATTGAAGACTAACGCGGATCATTGGCGGTAAAGGTATTCATTTATAGTTAATCATCGCCCCGAAAACTCGTTAATGTATTTATCACATAATGGTCATGCATTTTTGACTTTTTTTTGACCGATCGTTTCCGTTGGTCTATCTATTAACACTGTAACATTACGCTTGTAGGTTTGTTCAGCGTCACCTCTGACAATCATTGACGTCGACTCCAGAAGCTAGTCCATCGTCAAGACAAGAAGTACTGCCCTCGAGCTAAGGTAAGCACCGTCTTTAAATGAGTCAATGTAGTTCATCGATTAGGTCTTCGGTGGTTAATCTCCCTATACATTATATCGGCAGTCATGTGGTTTGGTCGTGAAGGCTCAGATAAAACTTGGGACGGTATATAATTAGATTCTGAAATAGAAAGCTGTCCTCAAATTGTTGCTTTGAAATCAATCCAGCTGTTTCAGAAGTGCCTTTTGTCTTTATCAATAGTTTGAATTTCCTTACACTGCCTTGTGTAAAAGTGAAATCTCGCTAGGTATCATTCAAGTTAATCCATCCGTACGCACTTGACGGGCTCGAAAACCTTATAATATGAATACAAGCAGCCTAACTAAATCATGCGCGAGTTATGCCTTGGCTTCAGGGCAGCAAGGCACCGAAAACAGCATCAGTGCTAACCAGATTTGTTGGTCACTTCGTGAAAATTCCTGAATGTCGTTTTTATAAATTGAATTTTTTACCAATGTTTGGATTCTTAAAATGTCAAGCTATAGTACTAAAGTAGGGAGTCGAGTGTGCTTGACCTATATTCATTACACATTGACGAAAATAACCCTCTTAAATGGTTAATTTTTTAGCATTTCCTTGATATTATGGAGTATAAAACAAGGTCTCAGGCAGTCAAATGATGTGTGTGTTACTGGGGGAAAACATTACTTATGCGTGGTGTTGAAATTCAAGTACATAATTATTCATCTTACGCAGCAGAAATATGATCCTTTTTGAGTACGTATTCCATTCATCACTTGCCGTTGCTATGGTTTCTGTATTTTTGACTCTCAAGTCTCTTGATACTCGTTTCCGTAAAAAAAAAAATTAGATATCTTTAGTCTTGGTTGTCTTTTACTGAGAATAGGCAATTATTGATATAATTGACTGACTAAAGAGGAATACTAGTTTTAGAATGAACCGAGTGAACGATTAACCAGTGGAACTAAAATGGAATTGGAATGGCTGTCCTATAAATAGAATGGAAAAGAGAAAAAAAAGAAGCATATAAAATCTAAAATAATTCTTAAAAAATAAAACAGAAAAAAAATATTTTGTTTAATTTTTTGTCTCATTTCCAAAAAAATAAAAAATAAAAAATAAAAAATAAAAAATAAAAAATAAAAAATAAATGAATATATATATATAATATTTGCAATAAAAAGACATGATTAAAGGAATAAAATGAAAATACCCTTCAATTGTTTTTGAAAATGAAATTACGAATCCTTACAACTGCGATGAGATTATAAATTACTTCTTTCTTGGAAATACAACCAAAACAAAGGTAATCGTCTCCATAGAAACTGTTCTTTATATATCCAAGCTGACCAACTGTAATTGAAAATCGCGATAAGCAAAATATTCAAACAAAAGGTCTTTCTCTAGGCTTTGAAGCTTATGAAACAGAAAGAGAAACACAAATTTAGAATTTTCAAAACTCTGTTTTCACTGTCTAAGATCTCTATTTTAGTAATAAATATCGTGAGTTTTGATTGGTTGTTGCGAGATAACATATCGATCCCATGTCGGGAGCGACTCAATACTGCCTTCGTTTCAATAAGATACCTTATTCTATTTTCTTTAATGAGCAGAACACTACAAACTCTTATCTAGAGTTTCATCAAAAATACTTGTATGTCTTCTTCTACATCGTAGGTCCACCTAAAGCAAGTTAGAGCCTAGTTTGAAAACAAATTAAGAAAGGTATTGTATATATTTTATTTAAGATATCCTAAATTTCTGTAGCAACTTTTTTATAATCTTTATAATTGAATTCGTAGCATAAAATGTTATAAGATCTTGGGATAAAATATATTGCAACATTAGAGCTGATTGGAACTGAATCAGGGCAAAATACGAGACAGATTTTGTGTGGTTTATTTTAGTGCAGGCTGAGAAGAGAAGAACTCGAAAAAAAATACAACTATCTCTTCTATCATTGATTCATTAAACTCGTCCAACGGCTCGCAAAGAGCATGTTAGAATATCCTTTACCACGTCAGAGGTTTGAGAAGAATAACAATAACTGACTTTTGGTACGAACCAACCGAATATTCCTGATATACCTACCGTGGTACATACGAATATACACAGGCGAAGAGTGTTTGATAGAGATAAACGTCTGCATATGTCTGGGGAATTGTTTACATTGGAATCAAAATCAAAAGAAAATATGAAAAACCACGAATAAGACACCAATACTAATAAATATTCAGATGATAAAATATCATTTCTGAAAACCAGGAAAAAGTTACGAATTTTAAGTCGTTTTTAGATTTTATTTATTGCTTTCATTTGAGAAGGGAGAAGTTGTCATTCTCTAGCTATTCTAACCTCTAAAATCACCTGCCTTCGCCCCCTCAGGGAGCTGAGGCCACAGGAGTGTTGTTTGCCTTCTATAAAGACAAATCTGTCTGGAAAAGTCTTGCTCATGGATATGACAATTTTTTTTACCGCAGTGACTTCGAAGCAAAACAAAATACTCGGTTTAATATATGAACAGAAAGAAATCTACTTTGAAAACTAACTCGTAAGTATACTTGTATAACTTAAGTTGGAACGTTCTAGAAAAGTAGAAACAAGTTTGAAGGTAATGTTCATTGAGCTCTAAGGTATAGTTGCTGTCTCGACAAAGACCGAATGTCTCGAACCGTGGTCATTTAAAAATTCTTGATTGCCTTACGACAAATAGAAATAATCGATCTAGTTCCTAGAAATAATATCAGATGTCTTTTTGATAGTCGTAGAGTCGGGCGGTAAAGTTGAGGGCCATTAAGAGATAACAATTTGAAACTTAACGCAGTCGCTAGCTGTGTCCAGGTTTACTCGAGTTCTCAACTCGAAACTGATGTTCGTGTTCCTCATATCAAAATATTATTACGACCAAAAATAGATTATTTTTTTGTACAGTTTAGTTGTAGCAATATTATTGAGAAATACTGAGGAGTATTCACATTAAATAGCAGACTAGCCTTTATGTACTCAACGTCTAAGAGGTTCTCATTTGCGGTCTCTTAGTCTCGAGTGTCTGATATTGATGCGATATTCAGCTCGCAGTGTTCAGAAGCAAAGTTTATGTAGCACAGACGCTGTTACTTGATTGGAGGATTTTCTCCGCGTTCTCCGGTTTGCCTCCCTCCGCAAAACCGGACAAGCTAAATTGCAATTTGATCTGTGAGTTAGCCATGCCTGGACATAAATTTGATCAGCGCAGAGGTTGTTTCAGTTTTGGATCTGTTAGTTAGCCGTACCCTGACTTATATCTAGCTATGCCCTAGCTTTTATCAGCCCAGCAGTTGTTTCAGGGTCGATCTATGAGTTGATCAATATTGCGCAACATCTCTTTGGCATTCCCACTGTTTGCGCTCAAAACCCTGTCTGTGCGCATAAACGAAACAGTATTTATCTAGCTTCTTCATCTTCATTTTAAACGTGATTATATCATTTTCACTTTAAAACCGCAATTTAATAATATAATTCCAACCAAAATAGTTTTTAATAGATTTCGTTATGCATGTCTACCGTTAATTCTATTTCTCTTAATCAAAACATGTTTGGTAGGCTTTTGGTTTGTTAAATCAGATTGGTGGTGACGGTTAGACGTAATAGGGGATTACAGGTGTCCGCATTTTTGAGGCGCGTTCGACAAATTCTTTAGCTATCTTTTTACCACAAACAACTATTTAACACCGTCTCGCTACTTGAGGTATTATGGGTGGAGCCTTTGCACATATTTTCCTATTCGTTTTCCTTGACGTTAAAGTAGAGAACGTAACGAAGAATTGTGCGCGCAATGTTAAAATTGCGCATTGCTGCTCGCGCAACAAGACCAAAATGTTGCTGGTGAATACCTCTCTGTTATCTGATACATTTTTGCCTCGTTAGTATCCTACCCAGTTCCCATTTAGTTCTGATATCCCGTTGTCGCGTCGTTCTTGTCCGAGCCATAACCTTGTGCCCTTTACTATTTTTCACCACCAGGTGTGCTACTATTACAAGTCCAAAATGAACAACTCTACCGGATTCTCTCCAATGGCGTTGATGCCCTTACCGGAAGTGATAGCTTGGTGTTCAGCGTACGTCATCGTCGACGCACTCATCGTAATCGGCAATGCCCTTACCCTGGCTGTCTTCTACACTAATAAACGTCTATTACGCATGCGCGCCAACTACTTCCTGGTCAATCTGGCAATAGCAGACCTGCTAGTAGGGATCATTGCAGTGCCGATATTTACTTATTACTTGGCAGCCGCGAGTGTACACGGGTATGTCGTGTGGAATGAATATCCGTACAGGATCGCGAAAGTCCTGGACATATTCATTGGTTGTGCGTCTATATTCACTCTTGCGATTATTGCATTAGAGAGAGCATTCTCTGTCTGTTTTCCCCACGTTCATAGAGGAATCGGAAAGAAATCGTACATGAATATGATCGCAGTCGTGTGGGTTCTATCATTTCTAATGGCTGTTCTACGATGCTTGTTCCTCGCCAATGAAATCAGCTTCAACGTGTTCTTCTACTTCCTAATTGTTTCATTCTGCGCTTCGATTATTTTCATCTGCATCAGTTATCCAGTCATAGGTATACGAATGAAATTCCGATTCGCAAACGTCGAGAAACACAGGAAGAAGAACGATCATGACCGTCGCCTTGCTCTCATGTTGTTCATAGTCACGACCATTTTCATCTTTACGTGGCTGCCCTTTCACATCTTGAATGTCGTTACATTTTTCTGCAGCTCCTGCAGAAGAATGCCGAATGAGCTTCCCTACATTATCAAACTGTTGCACTACGGCAACTCATGCGTCAACCCAATCATCTATTCTTACTTGGTTCCTGAGTTCAGACGAACTGTCATCAAGTTGTTTTGTCGTAAGAATAAGAGGAAAGCGTATGCGTCGACACAGCTATCATGAAAAAAAGATAACAGAAGCATGAAGATATTCTGCTTATAACGAGACATGAACGACAACGGCTTTTAAAATCAAATCCTGAAATATATTCGTTACTTCTGGCTAAAAAATTGAAACTGAGCAACTACGGACTATGTTGTCTTCTCTTGAGTCTCTCCGGCTTGCTTACTAGCTTGGAGTGATATCTTGGAATAACACCACTCTAATACTCCTATAAAATGCTGGAAAACACGAAGAAACGGAAGTGATTATCTCTGCGCATGTAAAAAGGTTTATCAAAATTGCTTGCAAGTTTTGAGGCAGTTTTGTAAGATTATACAAAACTTTTGATCTGATCAACGCCACAATGAACATGAGAATCAAGCCATTTAATCACGTGACTGTAAGTGTATATAATGATCACTACAAATGTATATATGTATAAAGAAAGGATAAGTATGTGATAAAGTTATGTTGGACTAAAGAAGAAAGACAGGTAACAACCTCGCGTATATGAAGATATTCGCGAGCATGAAATTGTGGGGCTGATTGGGGACGCGGGATGGCGTTATCCAATCCAGCCCCACAATGCTATGCGGAATTTTAATGATGTCGTTGAATACCTAACTCGTAAACGAGACTAAGACTGAGTAAATGAATCTGTGGTCTTCAAAAACAGCGGTTTGCATCGAATGCGAAACTGGTGTATTGATCATAAAAGAGGATTAATGGTAGCGGCCACCAAGAAGGGAAAGGGATTTAAAGTTGATCCCATAAACGACAAGAAAATCTTCTAGGAATTATAGCCAAGCAGACCACTGCGAAATCGCGCGCGCGCCCGATATCTCGTTTCCAAGGAAACTACTTGTCGGTGTGTATAAATTTGTTTGCACATCAGAAGCGTCCTGATCTAGGTTTATGCATCCAACCTCAAATTAAAGAAAAAAATCGACGAAACATTGATTTCCGGCTGATATTTCGTGTACAAAAAGATAAGTTTTCAAAATTGTTAAACCTGTATTGTAAATGTATTTTGTTAGCTAGTGTTGATCGGTTTGGTTAATTTCAAAAAAATTCACCACGGTAAAGAAATGGCAACCAACTTGGAGCAAGAATCATCCAATATGGCCGCTATGATAAAGTTGAATTTCAGTCATACCTAAGATTTGGTAGCCATGTTGGAGGATATACCAAAATATTCATCCAACATGGCCGCCATGTTCCAGGATATAGGTGAATTACAGACGCTCTAAAGACATGGTAGCCATGTTGGAGGGCAATACACGAGTCATCCAACATGTCCGCTTCTAACAGTTAATCCTAAAACGTGCTAGTGTCATGTTAAGGATAATGCAAAAGTTGTCTTCCAATATGGCTGCATAGTTTTTCTGTTGAGAATGAAAACATGTATCTGATTGTTGAAGGTAGAATAAAACCATTGAAAAATAACATGCATATACTTGCAGTTGTCTTTATGGGTTTTTGCGCAAGGAGCTAATGTATCATTAACTTTGTTCAAATCGTCGGTGCCTACGTTAATTTTACCCTGCGTACATTAAAGGCGCAATTATACACGAAGTAATTTTCTCTGCAACTTGTCTCGCAACAAGTTGCAAGAAGGTTTACAAGGTGCAACGGAGACGCAATCGTTGCCGAAAGTAGAAACGAATTCTACTTTTCGCAGCGATTGCTGCAACTTGTCTCGCAACATTTTTCAAATTGCACTGTAGGTTACACGCCGCAATGCTCCATGCAACTTGTCTCGCAATGCCGTTGCGACACAAGTTGCAGAGAAAATTGCTCCGTGTAATCGCGCCTTTAAGGACAGATTGATCGTTGTATGTATACTTATCTTGCTCAAGCGACCAAACAAATTGCGTATGCACGCACTAACGTTTGTCCTCTAAGCGCAGAGTCTATAGACTGATCACTTCACTCATTTCCTTCAGTGGTGCATAAGATGGCTGCCAAAAACCGCTATAAAATCGTCACTCCCGTCCCTCCCCTCCCCTCTCCCTTATTCACGCTTGGAGAAACATGAATACAAGATGTAACTCGAACAATAATCTTCTTCCCAAGAGTATATAGCAGATAAAACATTATACCCAACATAAAAGATCTATTGTCTTCCGTATGTGCAAAGGATCGTCAAACATTTTTGCGTTACTAAATCAGATTATCATAATTCTACTGGAATCGTGTGCGCAGTTCGCTCTGCAGTCGAATCAAACAAACAAGTTAAGTCATAGAGCTCGACCGATAAAAACATTTCAAGACTACCTTGTTGCCAGATATCATGTACAACATACGTACCATGCTCGGTAAGTTTTATTATTTAGCAAGCTGGACTCTTTGGACGTAATTATTTTGTATTGACGCTTGAAAGAAATTCTATCCTATGCTAATCTCGCTGTATCTAAACTAAATGCTAATGTTCAATCTGTGAGTTTTTAGCTCACAGCTTTTTGGGGAATCGATAAATTTTGAAATTAGTCACAGTAAAACCTGCAATGATTTGCATGTTACTGGATAAATATGCGGCAAATATCATGTTCTAGGAAAATGTGCAAAGAGGTGCAATTGTCAAATATTATATTTTATTGTCATTAACAGATTGATAAGGTCTAAATTTTGCACGGTGTGTATTTTTATTTTGGTATTTGGGAGACGTAAGCTAGTAAAATAGGTTTTCTAACCTGATAATTGATGGTTTCCAACCATTCCTGAGAGAGCCAAGAGACAAAGACTTGGTGGCCATGCTGGTGGACCTTAAAGGGGGACTAGTACGAAAATCGCTCAAAATTTAATTCGGCTGAAACTTTCCTAGAATAATCTCTAAGGGTCTAATAAACACTGGTTAAAGTTTTTTCTTGATATTCCGAAGGGAAGTATTATATTTTTACGAATCTTTAACGGAGTCAGTGACGTCATTTACTCAACACTAAACACCGCTCCATACATTTCTTTGTAAATAACTTCTTGATTTATTTTATTTCTATGAAGCCCAGGTCGACTGACGGACTTTGCTGACATTACTTGTGATTACAATTGATTTTTAAGTCTCTTTTTTTCAGTATTGAGTATGAAACGAGCGAATATTTTGATCACAAAATAAAGGGAAATGTATGGAGCGATGTATGGTGTTGAGTAAATGACGTCACAGACTCCGTTAAAGATTCGTAAAAATATAATACTTCCCTTCGGAATATCAAGAAAAAACTTTAAACAATGTTGATTAGACCCTTAGAGATTATTCTAGGAAAGTTTCAGCCGAATTAAATTTTGAACGATTTTCGTACTAGTCCCCCTTTAACAATAAATACTAAATTAATATCTATTGTTAAGGTCAACCAGATGACGTAACCTGAAAACGACGAATAAGTTACTCGATGTTCTTTTAGGCTTTGTAGATAATTCCAAACAAACCCATTCTCCCTGGACACATGGCCACACTCATGAAACTAAGGGAGGGGGGGGGGGGGGTGGGGAGTATTTACAGGATGGGGAATGGATTGTCCATTATTACATTTTCACGTACCCCAACCTTTTTACCCTTCTCTCCCTTGTCTTTGTTCTTCACAAAACAGTATATACCTCCCTCCCCTCCCCCAACACCACCCACTAAAAAAGAGGCCAACTCCATAGCACATAAACTCCTTCACAACAAAACGTTTTCACCCTACACCCTGCTAAGTGTAACCCAATAAGACCACTAATAGTTAGGATGGTTAAATATAAGACGTTTCTTAGACTTCAAGAGAATCAAAGTTCATTGATATACACGCATCAAGAGTTCCGAGCTGCTGCTCAATGCGCATGCTCAGGGGATTAAAAAGTGGGATAAAATTTGTAAAATATGCAATATTTTAATTATCTTTCTTGTCAAGTACAATTTTCACTAAATATTCAAGATCGCGTACCGTTAAGCGAATTCTGAATCAAATATACCGATAAAATTGCATATTATACAAAATATCATCCCACTTTTTAATCCCTGAGCATGCGCATTGAGCAGCATGCAGCGCGGAACTCTTGATGCGTCTATACACGCTTCAAGAGTTCCGCGCTACTGCTCTAAGCGCATGCTCAGGGGATTAAAAAGTGGGGTAAAATTTGTAAAATATGCTATATTTTAGTTGTATCTTTCTTGCCAAGCACAATTTTCACTAAATATTCAAGATCGCGTACCGTTAAGCGAATTTTGAATCAAATATACCGAAAAAATGCATATTTTACAAAATATCATCCCACTTTTTAATCCCCTGAGCATGCGCATTGAGCAACAGCGCGGAACTCTTGATGCGTCTATATAAGTCAGTTCGTTTTCAGTGCGCATGCGATTTTATCCCGAATTTCTCACCTTCTTTTGTTTAAACCTTCTTTTGTTTTTAATTAAACAAAAGAAGGTGAGAAATTCGGGATAAAATCGCATGCGCACTGAAAACGATTCTGAAACTTTGAACTGGCTTATAGAAGCGTTGTACCATCCCGTGACTCCAGCCATAACCGGAGGCACAACAATAGAGCCTTTCTCCCATGAAAAAACTAATTTTTTCCTCATGTAAAGCAGATTAGACCAGATCCAATTAATATTGCTCCTGCCTCTTGTCATGGCTGCCATCATATAATGGCGCGAACCCTCTATATAAATAGATAAAGTCATCTCAGAAAAACTTGAAAATCATCTACGTCATCACTTTGGTAGTTGAGCGCAATAAAATTGTCTGATATCTGAGCAATTACTTCCATTTGAATATCATTTTTACCCCATCTTTTGGTATCGATCGATTGATCGCTGAATGGCTCTTCTCTTAATAGACTATTAATTTCATTTTGCACTCTAGTAAAACTTCACTTTAGAGGCATCAAAAATTACCTCCAAAATCAATTGAAATTCATTATGAAACTGAACGTGTTCATCTTGACTGTCGGCAACTATTGCAATCAGATGATATTCAATGAGTGTTTTTCGTTTTACTCTTGGCTAAAATGATAAATGAGACGAGACGGTGTGCTTTTAACTCAGCGCCACCGAGTCATAAACTTTGTACTTCATTCTTTCTTCTGATTATTTGAGAACCCCCCAGAAAGTAACTCACGGCGCGTTTAATTATACACACCGCGTCAACTTTAACTCTTTCCCACACAACATTTATTAAATAGTTTTTCGTGGTCTACTCAGACCCCAAACAACTTAAAAAGACATTTGCTTGACTCGATAATGTATAAGTGTCAAAGGAGTAAATCATAAATTATTGAAGATTAATTAGCTCAATCAATGTCTGTTTTCTCTCGTCCAATCAAGGCTCGTGTCATGGACTAAGCGATTTTACAGTTCCCGAAAGGTCTTGAGGCTAAATAAAGTGAGTGAGTTCAGTCTAGTTGGCAAAACTTCCTCTCGAGGACTGAACTCGAAGTAGGACGACGTTAGAAAGTAAGTTCAACGATTTATGATATTGAATCAGCGTAGTTAAAAAACAATCCCTCATCTTTTAGTTCTGATTAAGCAAAGCCATGTCAGTAGCGTGGTGATCGTTATGGTGATATTGTTGAAGTATCGTATTCATTGATAATTATTTCTTGTACTTCGATGTTTGATGTACTTTTTAGAATCGATTTTTCTAGTACTTTCCACGATTACTGTACTTTTATCTGTGCTTTTTCTTTATTGTTATGCAGGAACTCAGTTGCTTCTCACCCTCAAAACTGTGAAGGACAAGAGACTATTCAAATTTAGTTCTGACTGACCGAACCACCACAAATATTTTTGTTTCAGGGAACTTTGGAAACTCGAAGTTTTTCATCAGAGGTAAGAATACTATATATAATTTGTACTAATTTTTAAAATTACAAAATATTCAACTCTATGGGAATCTCTAACTTTATTAAATGTCGCGAATAAAGTCTTTAAAAAATCTATCCATATCTATACCATGCATGCTTTGCATTTTTTACTTTTTAAAACGATACACAGTAATAAATATAATAAATGAATCGAGAAATGAAGCGTTGCAAAGTGGAGTAAACACAATTGATTTGGTGAAATTTGGTCATGGCTTGCAGAGAAACAAAAAAATATAAGGCTATATGATTATCTGTTGGTAGATTGGAGATCTAGATGGCTATATAGTGTTTGAATATCGATATGTTATCTTCTAAGACGTTAAATGAACAATCTGTTTTCTATATTAGAACCGATATTGGAAACGCAAATGTTGGCTGGCGTGTCCCTTAATGTTTTCCGCAAGCAAAATTCCACAGTTGTTTAACCCTGACAACCACGGAGTCTTTTCTAAGAAATCGTTTTTAAAACGATGAATTTGTTTACCATTTCTCTCGCTCTCAGACATCTAAGAAATGACGAGGAATCCAGCTGAGAACTGGCAAAAAAATTTTAGGCAATGCAAGGAAGTTTGCTAGATTGTTTATTCGTTATCTTAAATGGATTTGTAAAGATCGGCTTCTGCGATAATGAATGTTTTATTTAGTAGCGAGCTATTTGGTATATTGTGTTGCTGAAAATATGATCGAAAGTTAATTGTAAGACTATAAGGTTCCGTGGAGACGAGCCGATATGACTATGTTTGATATATATATCAGATGAAGTTAATGGTTCATCCTAACACACTAGAAAAAAAACGTGATATAGTTTACGACAAGAATCAAGCACGTTCCGTTAAGTTAATTAGTTTCTAAAAAAATGCTGCAAAAAAAATCTCTCTTTTTTTTTTTTTTTTTTTTTTGAAAAAGGGTAAATTCTCTAGAAAATCGTAGATTTAATCCAAGTTTTAAAAAATGGCTGTTCTTGCTTAATCCTTTTTTGATCAGCTGAATGAATGTAATTGGAAAAGCCCGTCTCAAGGACCGGAAAATTACATCTTATTTATTAGGTCATTGTTCACTTACTTGATTACAATCCTGTAGAAGAAGTGAATGAAAGGGTGAAAATGAATGGGAAATCTCACTGGAATAGAACAAAAACAGAGGAGAAGAAAATTCCCATTATAATATGAGAAAGCAGAAATAAATGGATGATTAACATCTTCAATAGGAAAATCTCAAACTGAATGCAAAATTTGAAATGAAGATTTTGCGAAAAAATTTTTTTTTATTTTTTGAAAGAATTTTTTTGACCAATCAAATAAAAAAAAAGGTTAAAAGGTTCCAAAAATCCGGAAAATCTGATAAGCCAACATTAAATAGTATTTACTCTTGCTTCTAAAATGAATATTTACTATTGAAATGAAATCGGAAGAAGGATTATACCAGCAAAACATCACTTATATCACATATAAGTTCCGCTAAAGTAGTCAACAAGAAACAAGTTCTTCTAGTTACTCGTTAAGGATTAGCTGTTCTTTAGTTTCCAGTTGACAATCGAAATTTGCCGGTCAAAACCCAACATGAAGTTTAGCAAAGCCTAACCCAACTAAATTCTAATTCGATCTGTGAGTTAGTCGTGCCCTGACTTAGATCAGCCCAGAGGTTGTTTCTGGGTTTGATCTGTGAGTTAGCCATGCCCTGACTTAGATCGGCCCAGAGGTTTTTTCAGGGTTTGATCTGTGAGTTAGCTGTGCCCTGACTTAGATCAACCCAGAGGTTGTTTCAGGGTTCAATATGTGAGTCAGCCGTGCCCTGACCTTGTTACAGGAGGAAAGGTTGCATTATATATTAGATTAAGTGCACCAAAGTTTGTATTGCATGTTAATGAAGAGATGCTTTCCAAATTTTTGTTCCTGCGGAATCGATCATTCCAATCAACCTTATCTCCCTACAGCATTGATTCACTAATTATATTTAAACTACAGAAATCACGCAAAGAAAGTGTCTTAAAAACAATGTTTAATTTTATTCTCTACTAGTTTTATATAGTTCGTTTTTGAAGTAGTTAAATTATGAAAATTATAAACGGTTTATTTAGTAAAAACGAAATGATCAATGGTACGGAAAAATGGCAGTATTTAACTTGGGATTTAAGGGTTTGTTTCCTTGTAAAAAAAATATTAATTAAGGTGCGCGTACAACAGAGCATAGTTTAACTTAATAGAGGGGACTATGGACTATGAACAGAGAGAGAGAGAGAGAGAGAGAGAGAGAGAGAGAGAGAGAGAGAGAGAGAGAGAGAGAGAGAGAGAGAGAGAGAGGAGGAGGGGGAAGTATGGAGAAGGGAAAGAAAACTCTCTCCGGTAAAAAAAAAGATAAGAATGAAATACATAAATCGTCACTAATTGCATCACGTTCACGTTTACCTACTTTTGCTTTGATTACCGATATAAAATGTTTATACTCTTTTAGTCTATTAGTAGACAAAATAACAAAAAGTAATCCAAAAATTTCAGTTCTTATATACCTCATAGATGTCAAAAGAGATTTTCAAGCTTTTCCTGCAGTATTTTTTTATCCAGTGAGGCTCGGGGGGAAAACTCCAGTAAAAATGGGATTTGTGTTTCTCTTGTCTTTTTTTTTTTTTTTTTTTCATTTCCTTCTTTATTGATTTTAACTTTTCATCTTATAATCACCGCCACTTCTCATTTTCAATTGTTGATCAACACTTAAATTTCCTAGCTATTTTTTCATTTATTTTAAAATTTCATGAAAATTTCCTATATGATATTTATTCCTTTTTTCTCCAGTTCATCGTATCTATAACTTTCTAATATAATAACCATTTTTTCTTTCATTTTATCATGCTTTTAAAGTTGTTAGCATGGTTAGTTTTCCATTTTTCTATCTCTTTCTTCTTCTATATATTTCATCATTTTCCCTTCTCTCTTCCTTTATTTTTTAAATTCGCTTATATTTATACCATATTCTATTCTATTGTTTATTACACCATTAAAGTGTGTTTTTTAATTCCTAATTTCTACTTTCCACATCTGTTTTTGTAATTCTAATATCATACTTCAAAAATTCCTCAAGCCGAGACTAACTCCCACCCGAATAACTTAATCTTCTAAGCTTGACAGCCCTGACAATCTTAAGCATACTCATTGTACAACAAGAGATTTTTCACATTCTCAAAGCAAATTCTCCTCAAGCCAAGAGCTTTGTTTTTGATCTCGATTGCCCACCCTCTCTCTGTACCCGAGAGCAATTTGTGACGGGCTTTCGGAACTGACCCTATAACTAATGTATTTTCAACTGTTATACCTCTTACTGAGCACGACTGCAAGTTCACACGCGTTCCTGCTGTGGTTTAAAAGGATTCTCTTAAATACTTGTGTTTTATCTATTAATCTTAAAAAAATGATCTACAAAATCTTATGCATTAGAGATGATTATTTGTAAAGGTTTTTATGCCGACCTCGCGAGGTCTTTCTTTCCTTGCCTTGTACGTACGTGGGCAGTTGGGTTTAGTGGCACGAAAACTCTTCCCTCTATTTCTCTATGGATTTCCGTCTAAGGATATCATTGGAGTGATTTTCCATCCCTAATAGCAAGCAAACCGTCCATTACTCCCTTTCTAAAGTAGATCTAAGCATGTTTTATATTAAGATATAATCCGATCCTACCATCAGCTGAGCTCCATCAGCTGTAAATTAGCTTAAAGTCTTTTTATTTTAAAATTGATTTCTCATGAATACAACTTTTTTCTCAGTGTTTTGATAAGACTAACCTTGTGATATGCGTGCTGAAATGAGCATTTTGATATACATATTTTATTTGCGTATGCACGCAATTCGTGTATAATCCTCAATCTGAGGTAAAAATATACCCACCTTATTTATGCATATCATTTCTCTATTATAAGATAGAATGCTCATCACTCCCCTCAACACGGATATATTTCCGATCCTATATATTCTCTTAAGTCGATGCACAGCTGGGCTCGTTGATGTCCAAATAACACCTTTAAAGATCTTCAATATGTTCACTGATTCTTCCACCGATTTGTCTGATGAAAGCTGCTGGCGTTCTATAGTGCTCTGTTAAATACACTTTAGAATTTTTCCATCAATGGTTGTATTTGAGATCAAACTGCTAAACAAATGGTAAGCTAAGATAAGAGATTTTTCCCCTCATTATTTACCTCATGATCTAAGAAATTATGTTGAATTAGCCATGAAGTAGAATGATGATATTAATAAAATGATAAGGGAAGATCTAGACGAGCTCATTTCGTATTATCAGGACTGTAATCAGCTGATGAAAATCTAGAAATGATTTTGATACTTTAAATTTTTTGCCTGCAACTGAGATGGAAACCCTAAACTTTTTACACTAGCTTGGATGTGACTAAATTCTACACTTTCATCATAGCCTCAGGGTGTATTGCAGGATGTTTATTAAGACTAGCAAGGATTTTTGTTGTTGTATAATGTTGTATCCGGTGTAAAGCACGTTTTCATAGATCTATAATCGAGCGCGCTCGATTCTTGCTCCAAAACGTGTGTGATAAACACCTGTATCGTCTTAAAATTTAAAAAAAAAAAAAAAAAAAAATCAAATTTTGTCGATACCTCGGAATAACCTCTGGGCTGATCTAAGTCAGGGCATGGATAACTCTGCTGTTGCAATACAATTTCCCGCAAGTTAAAAGAGCGGAAAACAATAATATCCTTTGAATATTGAATGTTATTTTTTAAATTTAAAGTGAACTTAAAAGAAACATAAAAACATGCCCTCACAATGCGCATGCGTGCGCCAGCAGAAGGAACGCGTGGAAGATACCGGATCTACTTACAACTGTAGAGGAGAGAAACTCAATCAAATATTGACAAAATATAAGAACAACCGAGACTAATTTACCATCAACTAAAGTGTATTTTTATTGCAGATTTTTCTTTATTAGATTTATTCTTTCCTTTTATATATATTCGTTTGTTCGTTCGTCGTTCGTTCTTTCTTTCTTTTCTTTCTTTTTTTTTTTTTTTTTTTTTTTTTTTTTTTTTTTTTGCTGCCTGTTAGTTTGCTTGTTAGTTTATTTGCTTGTATATTTTTTAAGAGGTTAGCCGGCCAAAATTGAAAAAAGTTTTCCCAAAGGTTGCGCATTCATCCAATCTCATATAACTTGCAATTCCTCCAAAGGACGAGAAGGAAAAATTGAAGGGAAATATTGATCCAGATAGAAATTTCATCCTTTTCATTTAAAGAATTGGTGCGCAATACCTTGAATTATTTTTTTAGCGCTTGTTCCAGAAAGGTCCTATAAGAGATTATGGTTTGTTTTTGACGTAATGAAGTTAATATACAATGCTTTCCGCGCAGTCTTATCAGTGTTGTCATTAGAATAAACATGAATTATAAATATAGATTAAGAAAACAAACTTCATCTCGATTGAGCAAATTGTTTCAAATTGATTAAGCCAGACACACAGCTAAAAGAACAGCTTTTGTGGAATTCAAAATATTATTTCCGTGTCTGTGTACATCAGCTACACCCATCTTCCCCCAATGATAATTTAAAGTGCATATAACCTTTTTTCAATGCCTTCAATACTGATTCTACATGAAGTAAATAGTTGAATGGTAAAATATTTTTTGATTTGAGTGATGCGTCTTCAAGATATGAAGGTTTATACTTCCAATGTGTTAATAATGACTGTGACGTCTAGTATAAGGCTTCATTAAATATACAAAATTGATCTTGTTCACACAAACAGTATTTAAAAAGCATCATTATTTTACTCGTGGTTTATATACTAAAAGATATCTTAAATTTGTTTTCTTAAAATGGCCAGTGTTTAGTATTACTAGTCAAAACAAACACACTAAAATACCTTAGTAGACGTCACACTCATTAACATGTTGGAGGTATGCACCTTCATATCTTAAAGACGCATCACTCAGATCAAGAAATATTTTACCATTCGACTATTTACTTCATGTAGAATCAGTATTGAAGGCATTGAAAAAAGGTTATGTGCACTTTAAACAAGCCAGGACGATTCATTAATTAGCCTTAGAAGTGAACACTTGCATTAATTTCTTGATATTACTGCTACTAGTACTTTCGATATCAGTTTTAATACTGGGGAATAACTGACTCAATGAGCGAGGAAACGAGTCAAGGAAATAGTAGCTACGTATAATGATTATAGTTAAGAGTGGTTTTACAGAAATACACCCAAGTTATTAGGTATATTGTGTTGGTGTTACCGAAATTAGTTTCTAATGTATGATATGCCAGTACTGATTGATGGATAGGATAAGAGAAGAGTTCTTGATTGCTGAAATGACAAGTAGGAAATTAATCGCACTACGCTAGATGTCTGAACCATTGTTAATATCACCAGGATGGCTTTCAAAATATCACTCAAGTCAACCTATTAGCTATATTGTGCGTTATTGAAGAGTTTCAAGCAACTTTATATTGTTTTTCCGGGTCCATCTTGTTTGGCGCTAATAAGTAGTGATTACGATGGCCAATGAGAATCCTTGAGGAAATTGCATTCAGTTGCCATGGATTGCAGGCTGTTTTCCGGTAAAAACACACAGGCCGCGCGGCTGTAGTGATTATATATTTCGTGGTATTCTCGGAAGTGTCCAGTCTATAACATCATCGTACGCGGATAAGACATGAGACTCTGAGGCTAGTTAGTCTGAGGTTTGTTCAACTCTTATCTTTCCTATGTTGAATGCATTGGCTTTTCAAAGCGGACTTGCTCACTTTAGATAACATCTCGTTGAGTTTATTGGTCAAACGTTAAGGTGGTTCAAATTAAAGAGCACTAAAATATCAAAAATCTCTGCTAGAGAAAGAGGTAAGTTAGTTTTCTGATTCTAATTTTTAGAAAATATTTACAAAATCAATTTTTCTTCAGCTGTAAGTTTGCCCTACTTCAAATCTTCAAATTTTATCGGTACGTATACCCTGAAACAACCTCTGGGCTGACCAAAGTTAGGGCATGGCTAACTTCCAGATCAAATTGAATGGGTTTGCGAAGGGAGGAAAACCGGAGAACCCGGAGAAACCCTTGAATCAAGGGAGAGACCTATATGCTATTTATTGTTTTAGCCTCCAAACTTTGCGTTTTCTAGCACGCGCGCGTGATGTTGAAAAGATGTTTTAATAGTTATTGAGTAGCATATGTTTAATGAAAATAGTCTGACGAAACTTGCTAAGTAATGGCAGATTGATCACATGTTTATGAAATCAAATATTCGCTGACCTTGTTTAAAAGCAGCTTTTTAATTTTCCGTGCGCTCAGTTTTCAAACATCCTGACTATCCATCGCGCATTGTAAGTGGAACAGCATTCAACGCACGTTTTTGTTGAAATTTTTTTAGGATAAATTCAAAAGGAAAATTCAGCGATAATGGAAAGATGCGCTTGATGTTGTTGATAATATCTTCTCTAACACTTAGCGGACGGACAGCGCGTTCAGCCAAACGGATCGAGCTCACAAATGTAAAGGGTTTGACGAACACATTGAATGGTTGAACGGAACTTGCAGAATGACCCGGTGAAAAATTCTACCGCATCCGATTTTTCGAAATAGATAATGCTGAAAGTATATTATCAATAATGTTTAATGGAATCGCATCCTGGTATTTTGTTCCGCAGGTCATAAAATATAGTTTACAAGTTTCCGCATACACAATATCGTACTTGGTACTGAGCGCAGTTCTTGAATATTTATGTAAAGCACTTGCTCTGACCGAGTTAACACGATTTTAGGAACTTAGTTGCTGATCTACCTTTAATTATTCTAATTTTTAGGCCAGTTTTAAGACCTATAGAAAAATAATTTTCTGACAAGCAGATTAGAGTAAAAAACCAGGTTCCTGTTATTGTTCTTATCGGCTTTTTTTGCGATCCCATTAACATATTTCTGGTTTACCACACTTTCAGTCGGCTTTGACTACTAACAAACCATGTCTAGTTATCATTAAGCACTTTATGGAAGCCATTAAAGGTTATTAACCCCGATAAGAGAAGCGGCGAGTGGGGTTTGATGATACTGTGCGTCTAAAACGTGAATGAAGGAGGCGGGGGTGGCACGGAGGAGGGGGAGGAGTCCACATCCGGGGCTTTTATTTTTCTTGCAGATTCAGCCAATCAGTGACGATTTTGTTTATCTCAATATTTTCCAGTTCCAGTCTACCTCGATAGATAAAAGCTTTGCGTAAAAAATATCAAGAAAATGAATTTCAAGAAATTTTTTCCAAAATAACTGAAATTAATTAATTTGCCAAATGAAAAAAAGATAGGTTAAGTTTACTTTTCAAAAAATGAATACTCCAGTTTCGTATTCGGTGCAAACCACTGTTTTTGAAGACCACAGACTCATTTGCACAGACTTAGCCTCGTTTATAAGTCATCTATTCAAATACACCATTAAAAGTCCTTGGGTTTCAAAACGCACTTAGATTTAAAATAGAATCGTCATAAGACCCGTTTACACTAGTGTTTCTGCGGCGATGTCTGTGGTTGTTTTTGAAAATACATTACATCAGTTTTGTCTTATGTTTCTAAAGAGACATTTCTCCAGGTAATCTTGCAAGTTAATCCTTTACTATTCTTAAAATCGCCGTAAAAATTTTTTACCTTAAATCGCTGCAAATATCGCCGGTGTAAACGGGCCTTTAAACTTCCACCAGAAGTCGTTTTAGGTTATCTTAATTAAACTGGCCAAGATGATAACGGTTATCGGTCAATGGCCTATGTTTTCTCTCATTGTTTACTCATAATTCCCTCACAGCACAAGACTCATTACATTTCTAATCAATGTATAGTTCATCTCTAGACATGAGAACAGCAACTCTCCGTTCCGATTGGTTATCCAAATCCGTCTCGATTAACCAAAACCCTCGCTAACTATCTTTTCATCTTAATACTCGTGTGCAGTCAATACAAGACCAAAGCTAGGATTACACTGTTGTAAAATTCTTCCTGGCGACAAGCTGACCCAAAAATCCTTAGCGAAAGGTAAGTTTGAGGGTATGATTTTCATGATTTTCAGCTTTCGTTAACCCAATAATATCTAGCTAAACTGTAAAAATGTTCCATGTTTGTCGCTGTTGATCTCGAAATGGTTAATTAACTTAAAGAATAAATGATGTTGTTTTAAGTGATAAACTCGCTGGAGCTTTCTTCGTTCCTAGCAGATGATATCTGCGCTTGTGATTCCTCATGGATGCGAGTTAGATATTTACAAACATTTGTTTTTGATTTTCACCCTAAAAATAGGCTGTGAGGGTATGTACGAGATGTGTGACAAGATCCAGTGTATTGCTCCAGCGCTATCTGTGCACCTTTCGCTTCCCTTTTGAACAATATGTTGAGAATGATGTTCTTAAATCAAAAACATTCAACAGCCACTGAATGATAGTCATCTAAAATAACAGCTTAGGATAGTAAAAAAAACTCCAGTTACTCATGATGAAAATAGTATTTTTTTGGTTTCTTCGTTGTCATCGACTGCGATCGGAATTTCGTTGCCTAACATATTTCTTTTACCAACTGAAGCGAATACTCGTGAAATATATTGCGCCCCTCGCTCTTAAAGATCACCTACAACGCTGACATTCTAATACGATGTAGTATAAACAGAATTTTTTAATCCAACTCGTTAAGATGAATGCTTGTGTTTATACCTTATTCCACTATTTTAACAATGCGCGCAATCCTTCGCGGAAGATACTTTAACAGTCTATTCTCCATTAGTGATGCCGATCATGACGTTTATGATATATATGCTGACAACTCTAGCATAAATTAATATGATAAGATTTGTTTTGAGAGCCGGAGTCGTGGGGTTAAGTTACAATGAAACTGTCATCTGGAACGGGGCAAGAGTTCAGGGTTAAAACATCATTCTTAAAACAGCAGAATATCATTTCCCGGAATCATTTAGCACCAGAAATGAGGCTTTGATACGATGCACTTGACTAGTACTTGATGTAGGAATTCTTACATATGACAAGATGTGACTCCTTAAGGTTGTCAGAGATCAGAGAAAACTCTATAGTGTGCGGACGAGAAAAAATTTTTAATTTTCCCAAGAAGTCATTTCTTGCCAAAGGCTATTGAACTCTAAGATTTTTATCGACTTGTGCCGCTGATCGAAAGGTATTTCTATCGAACGAGGGGGCTCAGAGACAACTGGGGAAGCATATAATGTTCAGGTCGCATATAAAATAAAACCGGAACTATTCTGGCAAAAAAAATAAAAAACGACTCTGAACAAAATAGTTAACAAATGTCCGATATCTGTCCTTCTGGTAGATATATATGTATATATAAAATAACTTCATCAATCATTATCGGTTGGCCATGTTGGATGGAACTCTATTATTACAGTAGCAGCAATGGCTTTCGGTGACACTATCTTAGCATAAATTCCTTACTGAACCAGGACTCCATTCGTCCTAAAGCACCAGTTTGTTCAATTTCCGATATGATTTGAAGAACTTGGTGGTATACTGGGCTACCTATAAGGCCGCTTTGATGTTTTTACTAGGTTACCTGTGAAATGGACCATTGAGTTGGCTAGTCGTTGCATTCCGCCCACAATGAACGTGGTGAGGATGTGTATAAAAAAAGATATACCCAGATATATAATCTTTCAGTGCGTGCGGTAGATTTCCCTAGGGTCGCGGAATGAAGATAATGCAGTGTATGTATATCAGCTATCACAAGATATTCCCCTCATGTACCAAAAACCCTTGGGCATTAGACGTCATTCTGTTGTCCTCCGATAGCTGAGACTTGTACTCGCGATATGATTTTTTCTTATTTATTGATAAGCAATTTTTGATATTCTGGTTGAGTGATCACACATAAAGCAGTTCCAGGAAGGCTCCAGGGAAATAAAAGAATATCTTAGGTTTACACCATTGTTTCCCCGGTGCCTCGTCTTAAATTCCTTTTTGCGTGATCACTCAACCAGATCATCAAAAGTGGGCTATATGGGAATATCAATTTGGCGAATTTTGTTCTGCCCTCGTATGGAACATGTGATTGCAAGAATTCGGAAAAAAATATCGAATTGATTGCTGGAGGGATGTCTTAATGATACGTAATCTCTTCTGGACATCTCTGTTATATTGAACGTCGTGTAGTCTATTAACCCAGTGACCTATTAATAGGAAAATAATTTTTTTATCTCCTTAAAATGTTACGCAAAGAACGGGGTCGACATAGGAAGGTTTAGTGTT